>CAWUFW010007410.1:685000-942500 GCA_963921515.1 Calotriton arnoldi | reverse complement strand
CCGGGGCCTTGCGGGCCAGAGGAGGGAGCCCCGGACAGTGGGGAAGGTGTTGTCCGGGCATAGCCCATCTGGTCCCTGGCTGAGAACCGCCAGCCCGAGAGGGGTTCTGGCATACCCTGCCCCTAGTAATCCAGAGGAAACTACCCCTCTTTCTGGTAACCCGTGCGCACCGCAAGACTTAGGGAACCCTAGGCGCGGACGCACCCAACCTCCTGGAGCCCTGGCTGGGATCGGGGAGGCAAATGAGCTCTCATCGGGACTTCCAGGGCAGCCCGGCCATCTGTTCGCCCCATTGGAAAGCATTGCGTGTGACCAGATGGCCGAGGGGAAAGGCCCGGCCACCCCGAAGGACGCCCATCTGCCCGCCCGAGCCTTCGTGGGAGGGGTCCCGCCTGCCCTTTGGAGGGCTCGGGGGCTCCGCTTCCCGGGGGCTCGGAGACCCCGGCTGGGCCTCAGGCACGGGGAGGCCCGCAGGAGCTCTCAGGCCCGGACGCCCAGGGGAGGACTGCCAAGGACCGATGGAGCCCGTCCCGGGCACTTTGCCACACGGCGGGCCGGAGGAAGGAGTCCCGGACGGTGGGGAGGTGTTGTCCGGGCCTAGCCCATCTGGTCCCTGGCTGAGAACCGCCAGCTCCAGAGGGGTTCCGGCATACTCTGCCACTAGTAATCCGGAGGAAAGCTACCCCTCTTTCTGGTAACCTGTGCGCACCGAGTGCAGGAGGGGACCCAGGGCGCGGAGGCGCCCGACCTCCTGGAGACCTAACTGGGATCGGGTAGGTGGACGAGCCCTCATCGGGACTTCCAGGCCAGCCCGGCCATCTGGTCACCCCATTGGAAAGCATTGCGCGTGACCAGATGGCCGAGGGGAAAAGGCGCGATCAGATGGCCGGGCCTGAAGGATGCCCATCTGCCTGCCTGAGCCTTCACCGGAGGGCTCCCGCTTGCCCTTTGGAGGGCTCGGGGGCTCTGCACCAGGGACCCTTGTCCCGGGCATACGGACCCTTGGCAGGCCGCAGGACGGGGGCTCCGACACCCCAGGCCCTGCACGAAACCCAGGCCCTGGGCCCAGTCCCTGCTTCTCAACCCAGCCAGGCTGGGGAGATCTGGGGGCCTGCCCGGGCACGAGGGACCCCCGTCCCGGTCACACTGACCCTCGGCTGGCCGTAGGACGTGGGCTCCTGTTCCACAGATTTTTTCCATAACTCCGTGGAACTCCGCGTAGTGGCGCTACGCCAACTCTGCCCACCCCTGGTTAAAATGCCTGCTGCAAAGAATGTGTACCATGCAGATCGCAAAGTGCATACATACAATGTAAATAAGTCAGTGTGTTACTGCTTCTGTCAGAGAGACCCTTTTGCTACTTGCAGTTTATAAGTTGAAATCCTAATATAGGACAGTGAGCTATTAACTATCAACCAAGAGCTGCATGCAAACCGCAAGGTTTAGATTAGAGCGGTATGATTTTTTCCCCAGTCTTTCATTAGCTTAATGTTGCAAAAAGGGTTCACTTTGGTAGAAATCAATTCTTATTAGTAAAGCCAACCCCCAAACATGGTGTTATGTTTTAAATTCTGAGTATGTGCTTCTCCAGACCAAGCACTCTTAAACTATACTGTCTACTGTGAGAAGGTGGCGTGGTATATGCTGTCCACTAATTAAAGTGGGCACCTTGTACCAGTCCACACGACCCTTATGATGTATGAGGTCAAAGATAACCTTTAGAAAGCTATCCTAGTGGTAGCTGTGGACAGCAGCCGTCAGGCTTAATCTTGAAGGAATGTAAAGCAGCTTGTTTTAACAGAATATCACCTCCTGAATGACCAAATGAAACGAGAACCACACAGTAGTTATATAAAAATATGTATTTATTAATATAACACTCTCTACTAATCTCTACACAAGATTAGAACACAAAGCACACAATACTGAATCAATAGAACATTCGTAAGTAGCACAATACACAGCGGGCTCCAGGGGGAGACGGAACCATGTACTAAAAAAATGGTATAACAATCACGACTTGACTAGACACAGTGCCTAGAGCACGTAGAATTGCTGGGACCCCGAGGAACCACCCAAGGCAGTGACACAGGGAGCCCACGGAGGACGGGTGCAGTGAGGAAACACGACTGCGTGCTCCGTACAACTCTATGGGAAAGTCGTGGTTGAAAAGTTACAGTTTAAGGACACTTCTACGCGGACTTCGAGCAAACCCTTTGGAACATAAGAGGTTCTAGAGCCAACACACCAGTGAGTACCGAGATACCCGTGTTACCTATCCCAGAGGAGCCGGGTGCATAGGGGTCAAGTGGTGTCGGAAACCTTCGTCGTTTTCAATGGAGAGTTGCGAGGAAGTACTGCTGCCAGGAAGGCGAAGAGTGTCCGGTGGAATCCAAGCCTGGATTCTAGGTGAGAGGAAGCTGAAAGCAGAGGGGACAGAGTCTGGGTCACTTCAGGTGACCAAGGGCTCGGTAGACGAATGCCCACCAATGTCGGGTGCTTCAGGTATGAAGAAAGGATGCTTGACTCTGCAGCCACGAGGACCAGGAGACATCAAGGATGACCAGGACCCGGAGGTGAGCTGTTCCACGAAGGATGTCGAGTGCTGAGGGCTCGGTGTCCGGCTGGAGCACCAACAAGCCTTGGCAACTGCAACCCACGCAGGAAGGACAAACAGGTTACGGTGTGGACCAGCAAGGTCCAGGGGACTCTCCAAGCAATGCGGAGTCAGGGCACATCTGGAGCAACCAGAGAAGCCCAAGAACAAACAAGTTGACCCTCACCAGGACCCACAGGCCAATGGACCAGGGATCGCAAGGAGACCTCGAGCAAAATTACAAAGCACCAGCCCACAGAGCACTCGGTGAGTGGAGGCCGGATATCTTCAGTGTAAATGCTGCTCGGGGTCAGGACTATACAGAGTCCAAAGCACAAGCTCAGGGATCACCAACAAGCATATGCTCTTGCAAATGTACACTGTTCACAGGGGTTCGGGTGGCACGGTCCCCACGAGGGATACTGGTCTCAGAATCACTGAGAGGTCAGATCAACCTCAGGGACCTTCAGGAACCCACCTCCTGTGTTGCTGAAATCTTCGGAGTCCGCAGGAGCTCTGGAGAAGCAAGCCGGTCAGATGCGCTTAGGTGCCTGCTACTGCAGGGGAGTAACTCATTTACTCCAAGGGAGATTCTTCAGTCGTGCAATCATTGTGCAGGCAGTCGAAGTACTTGGTTTCTTCTTAGCAGAATCTTGTCCAGGTAAAATCTAAAGTCCTGTAGCCAGGTATCCCACTTTATACCCATGGGAAAGGGTTGGAAAGATTCTGGGGACCCTCCTAGGGATGGGGCAGGACAGAGGGGTGGCTACACCCATGTCCTTTGTCCAGTTTCATGCCAGAGCAGGAGCCAATGGCTCCCAGAATTGGTTTGAGCTGGACTATGCACAGGGACACCAAATGTGCCCCCAGTGCAGACTTTCTGGCACTCTCAGAGTGCACCCACCCAGCCCCAATACACTAAACCCTGTCTGGGAGGTGGTCACACCTCCCTGTGACAGGATGCCTATTGTCATGCCTTCCTCTGCTCGAGCTTGTCTCAGCAGCAGGAGAGCAGAATCGTGTCTGTGGCTGGCAGCGTCCATTTTGTGCTGCCTGGGTCGAGAAAGCTGGTACCGGGTAGACCGGTGACCCACAGTAGTGGTTTCAGAAGGGTGGAATCATACCTACCACACCAGTTACTGGTGTGGAGGTATGATTCCAAGGTGTTTGACACCAAACACGACATGCTTCTAAGCAGCCGTTTTAAAGTTAGCATTTACCGTGAGGTTATAATGCAACTTAACCTATATGTCTGGCTGCATCACTGACCACCCCGGAGAATGGTCTCCGAAGGCTGCAGAGGGGCTCTGCTCATGCAGGGGCACCCTCTCACGTAAAACCCAGCACCCTGCTTTCAGGATTGATAAGGCCTGCCATAGGGGTGACTGAGGTTTTTAAGTGTAGTGATTTAGATAGATATAGTGAACCTATATCTAAGTAAGTGGTGCAAGCACCAGGTTACACAGGCTGCTGTAGCAGACCTGTTGTGTCATTTTGAATGGCCTCTCATGGGTGGCATAATACATGCTTCAGCCCATGGGAGGCCTCTGGGGTACATATGCCTTGGGTACATGGTGTACCATATACTAGGGACTTATAAGGGTACCCCATTATCCAATCTGGAGTGTACCTAAAGTACATACATAGCAATTTAAGGGAGAAAGCAGATAGACTGGGGTCCTGGATAGCAGGATCCCAGTCAGACTAGTCCAAAAACAGTGAGACATCAGCAAAAAGTGGGGGTAACCATAAGAAGCAGATCCTACTTTCCTACATCTACCAGTAGGGATGACTTGTGGCTCCTACACCTTGTAGTCCACTTTCGGATTTCACATTACCTATACACTGATTTACACACTTATGATTCATTGTCTCTGTGTCATGTGTATGTGATGTAAAGTGCTATGATACCTTACACTGGTATGAGCTATAAAACAAAAGAAATGCATGAGAGAGAGAGTGGTCATGGAGACTGTTAAAGGGTGATAGTGAGGGTATCCGTAGCAGAGGTGGTCATTGGGGGTGCCAACAGACATTGTCGCACCGGGTGCCACCAGTGCTAAAGCTGGGCCTGCACTTCAGCTCCCTTTGTGTGTGACTGTATAGAGTGAATTCACAAAGCCCAACTGTCATCCAATCCAGACATGCATTCTAGGGACAGGGAGAGGCACCGAATGGTTAAAGTAAGAAAATGCCAACATTTTTAAAGTGCCATTTTCAGACCTGCAATTTAAAAACCAAGGGGCATATTAGCAAGACCCACGTTAAAATTATCGCCGCTTTAGCGGCAGGAAACTGCCGCTAAAACGGCGATAATGGGCTTGCTAATATGCGCTATGGAATTCCAATAGAAGCCCATGTTAGATGTCCTGCACATCTAACCTGGGCTTCTATTGAATTCTATAACGCATATTAGCAAGCCCATTATCGCCGTTTTAGCGGCAGTTTCCTGCCGCTAAAACGGCGATAATTTTATCGCCGGTCTTGCTAATATGCCCCCAACTTCACTAAAAGATGTGTTTTTAAATTGCTAGTCCAGAGACACCAAACTTCACTTTTCTATCAACTCGCAATTGGAAGATACACTTGTAAAAGTGTTACAAGGTAGCTCCAATGCTAACCTATGGAAGAGATAGGTCTTGCTTAAGTGAAAAACGATTTGACAGTTTTTCACTACCAGGACATGTAAAACATAAAAGTAAAACATAAAAGTACATGTCCTACCTTTTAAATACACTGCACCCTGCCTATGGGGCTACTTAGGGCCTACCTTACATGTAAGAACCAGGAAGGTTTAGGCAGTGGCGTAACGAAACTTGAGGGGGCCCTCCTGCGAGGTACATGGAGAGGCCCCCTCCGGACACAATCAGTAGCTCTCCGGCCGGAGTACTCTGGTGAGGGAGCCCCCTGGAGCTTGGGGGCCCCCCGCACCACGGGGGCTGTGGGGGCCTTTGTTATGCCCCTGAGTTTAGGCCTGATAAGTAGGTGAACTTGCCAGGTTGGAATGGCAGTTTAAAACTGCAGCCACAGGCTCTGGAGTGGCAGGCCTCAGACATGTTTGATGAGCTACTCATGTGGGTGGCACAATCAGCGCTTCAGGCCCACTAGTAGCATTTGATTTACAGGCCCTGGGCACATGAAGTGCACTGTACTAGGGACTTAGTATTAAATCAAATATGCCGATCATGAAGAAACCAATCATACCATGTTTTGGAGGAGAGAACACATGCACTTTAGCACTGATTAGCGGTGGTAAAGTGCCCAGCATCCTAAAACCAACAAAAAGAGGGTCAGAAACCCAGACGGAGGAGGGCAAATAGTTTGGGGATGACCCTGCAAAAAGGGGTCAGGTCCAACACTTTGAAATTAGAGCTCTAAGAGGAGTAGGATGACAGGAAGAGTCAGCGGGACGGGCCTGGAACGAAATGGAAGGAGGTGGGTTGGACGAATGCTGCTTCCATTTGTCAGGTAGAGTGGAAATAATAAATAAACAGGGACGGCGTCAACATCACTTAATCTCCATGCACCTCAAAACAATAAAATTAACCTGACCTTGTGTAATGTAACTGGCACTTTTGTAAAGCGCTTCAATACCTTTGTGTCAGTCAAGTTTTCGCTCTATAAAAATGCCCCCCAAAAATGTATCTGACTTTGTGTAATGTAACTAGCGCTCATGTAAAGGACTGCAACACCTTCAGGTCGCTCAAGTTCACATTATATAAACAAGCGCCAGAGAAAATGTGACTGGAGTTGCCCAAGCCTTACCCTTAACTGTGCTGCAAGGTTGAGCTGCTGAAGGCCCGGTGACCGAGGCTTGCTAAAGCAACAAGCAGTGAAGTGGGAGGGGTTTGAGGAAAATCCTTGTACTTTGAAGTCGGAGAAAATTAAAGAGGCGATTTCTGAAACAGCGTCTGACATTTCGTCTTTGTATTTGAACCGGATGGGGAGATTAGGTGACGGGCACCGAAGCTGAACTACTGAAGACGGGCAAACAGTGACACGAGCAGGAATCAAAGAAAAAAATTGCCTCCCAAATGAACACATAAACACAGAAGCGTAATGTTAACAGTTATTGTGCGTTGCTCTGTGGGAGGAAACCAAACACAAAAAGGAGGGGCAAAGAGGAAAGATCAACCACTATGAAGCAAGCATTTATTAACAACAATCGACGGGACGAATAAAAATGAAATGGGTGGGCTCTAAACCCACAGTGTGAAAACAGAAAGTCTCAAAGAGACAACGCATGCGCTGCCTATGCTCGACCTAAAAATGGTGACTCCGGGCTCAGTTGATGTACATTTCATGGTGTATGGACAGAGCGGATCAGAGCTTTATCTTTCACTGACAATATGAACATTTCCCTTTGAAGCTGCAAAGAAAAAAAAGCATGCAGTGAAAGAGACTGGAGTCCATTTGTTAATAATCTTTAATGCAGGCCAATGCGCTGGCTCTCCTTGTTTCAGACACTGAAAGGGTGTCTTTCAAACCCCTGCCTGCCAGTGGAGAGCGATAAGTCCTCAGCATTATAAAGGCTCTGGAAACAATGTGCGCACACAGCCCACTCCTCATCAAAGAGGGAAGACTGCCTTGTGACTGAAGGGGGGTTACAGAGGGACACACGTCGTAGGAGGATAAGGAACAAAAGGTGTTTTTGTTCATTCCCGCTCTATGGATTTAGTACGTGTGACCTGAAGAAGAGGCGGGGAGGGGGCTGAGGGGCTGAGGGGCAAAGCAGTCTGGAATATTCCCTGAGATAAACGGATGAGACGAGACAGAGAGCTGAAACTAGGAGGGCGCAGAGGCTGCAGCAGAAAAAGAGCGTTAAGAACAGGAACCCCTCTGAAAAGAAAGAAATGGAAGAGCGGAAACGTCTTGGGGAAGACATAAAGCGGGAACATAGACTGCCGAAGAGAGACAGAGAAGGGGGAATGCAGAATGCTGTAGCAAAAGTCAGGGTCAGGGAGTGAGGAGAGAAAAAAGTAGACCATGGCCTGTGGAAGAGAAAGAGACCCAATGAGTAAATACTATTGTGTAGAGGAAGAGAGAAGAGACTTCTGCAGACAAAGGGAAGAGTTGAGCATGAACTACTCAGGGGAGAGAGAAAGGCAAGAGCAAAGACTGCTGAAGAGCAGCAAAATAGTGCAAGCAAAGGCTAGTAATGCAAAGGAAAGGAGAAAGAGAGAAGATAGCAGAACCCCCATGGAGGGAGAGAGTGTGAGGGAGAGAATCAGAGCGAAATAGAGAGAGAGAGCAGAGAGCTCAGAGAAAACACAGAGGGGCATATTCTCAAGGAGCTATCGCCGAGTTAACGGTACTTTATCGCAGCCAAAGTTGCGATAAATTCATCGCCCCATTCACAAGCTGGTGTTAACAGCCCATAACACCAGTTTACCCGCGATAGCAGCCGCAAAAAACATCGCCACAGATGACTCCGTCAACTATCGCTAATGAGATGCAGAGTAGGCGTTCCCGTACAAAAAGCCGCGACAACACCACTCCTCAACATTCTCAATGACCAGCCAGATCCGCGATAAGATCACAAAACATGCGATAAGGCGCGTTAGCAACAGGAAGCTAACACCTGCTCCGACCTGGTGCAAAGTCGGACGACAGCCTGCACCACAAAAGAGAGCCCAGCCCAGAGCCACACCTGAAGAACAACAGATGCCATGGAGCCACTGAACATGTGTGCCGGACACCCAAGAGGGCCACAACACCCACCGCCACCACCCCCAGGACCACCCCCCCCGGGCCCCACCCCGGGCACCCCCCACCTTCACCGGACCAAGACACAGCACATCAACTGCACGAAAACATGAACAAAAGCACCCGCCTGATGTCGCACAATTGCAACAATCAACATACATGTGAGCACTGAAATCCTGATTCATACATACACCATTGAAAGACCAAACAAAATGTCACATTCTAATTTGTCTCCAAACAACTATTTTGAAGAGTCATGGCGGGGCATCCCTGGACAATCTGTGACTCACAGCCTGCAAGACAATATCCAAGATAAGAAAGTGTGTCAGGCACTCATCAAAGGACAGGGAGAGACAGAGAGAGAGAGAGAGAGAGAGAAACTAGAGAGAGAAAGAGAGAGACTGAACAAGGAGCGTAAGGCCAATCGGGCCCTTGGCTCATGCAAACATGCCAACAGCTGCGTGTGTCTCGAAATCTGTGCACCCCAAATCATAGGCCTGGCATCAAAGTCAGCGCGAAGTCCACATCACAATTAAGACATGCAAGCAGTAGTCAGACTAAAATCAGGAATGAAAGCTCCTTTGTCTCAACACCAAGACCCCCGACCTTGGTCCTGAATGCGGCTGGCACACCCTGCGTGAGATACCATACCAGCTTCTGATGACTCCCACACCACGAACTGCGCTAATGAAACACCAAGGTGCCCACACCCCACACACACTTGTCCCTCCACGACCTACACCTGCAAGGGATACCCTTGACACATTGGTTAAAAACTACCCATACGTCCAAACATTGCACACACATACGACTCATTGCCCCGAGCTGTGGCATATCGTCCACCGAACTTCTGCCGGCCTGAGGAGTGCCAGTGCCACGAGACCAACAAACGCAATGGCAGGCATTCCCGGGCACATGCACAACCCCTGTCACGCGGAACTGTACCGTGCACGAATGCTGCATTTGTTGGGATCCCTGCCAATGGCAGTGTTGCGAATCAGTTTCCGTCTGAGTTTCCGTCTTGCCTACGTCACCTGCGTTCAGCCCTGGTTCCACTGTCGATCATGCACATTCGAGTGGCCCATGGAGGTCTGCCTATCCAACGCAACGGTAGCTGAATTGGATTATGACCTGACAGTGCGCCCCTATTGGCCCATGAACAGGATTGTCACCTGGATAGCCGTGCATGGGATGCACTGATCCTTGGCGTATGTGCTGGCAGTTGCGCATGGGAGATTGCACAACTCCTCGTGTGCAGTGACCACATCGAGGCGCTCCCCTATTGGGCTGTGTTGCGGATTTGGGAAACGGCGTGGACTGAGCACATCTGCCCGGACCAGTTAATGGATTGGCTCACCCTGGTGTTCCTTGAACCCAACAACGACGTACTATTGGAACACATTGCACATGAAGCTGCGCTGGCATTCATGGACGAGTAACTACGTTCCTGTAGCCACATCGGATTGTCACCCACAGCACAGGTACCAACACCTTGTTGCATCGTGGGGAATGCTCACATATCCCACCACAACAGAGGACATGTCTGCCTTCATCTGGACTCTGAATGCATGTGAGTGGAACTACGCGTGTGTACACACACCTGTGCAAGGTGATGCAGTTCCATGGTCGGAGCAGCACAGTGTCATTTGGCAACGTTACCAATTCGGACACACTGCTGGGGGGAGAGGACACACATGGCAATGTAGCACGACATGTGAACTTGTCGGACCCTTTCACCTGATCACTGTCAGCAGAGCAGACAGTCGGCGCAGTCGGGTGGCAGAGCACTATGCAGACCCCATGGGCTGTGAGTCGTGCCCCCTCACATGGGGCAATGGGCAGACGCCAAACAACACATGACTCGTCCAGCAAGGCAAGGTGGGCTGAGACCGTTGCCATCCGTGATGATTGGTGTTCATTTTTGCCTCCCCATTTCCTGCACTTCGACATGTTCCCATGCTGTGTGTAAGTGTCTTAAGCATGTCCTTGCCTGTTGTGGCCGTTGCCTCGTCCGTACTGACACGCACATGCCAATAAAGTCTACGCAACTCCACTGGTGTCTAACTGTGATGAGTGTTGATTAGATTGACCACTCGTGTGCCACAATGAGCATCGTCCCTACACAGGGAGGAACTGACTGACGCATGTACAATGGGGGTGGGTCCCTTTTGACAGCTCCACCTCTGTGAGCCAGACATTGTTTTGAGATAGTTGCTGACGACCTGTGCACTTACGTGTCTTCAGCAATGTGAGTATGGTTGCCAACCTCTGACCATGTTGAGCAATGTTATAAATCATAACAGAATGTGTCCACACAGATGTGTGTGAGTAGGTATGCGATGTGAAGTTCTGTTGTCACATGTGATGTAGGACACCACTTCTGGCCTGCTACCGATTTGGTCATTCCTACACACAGCCCTATTCAATACATGTACTTGTGCCTATGTTGGGGGGTTGTGAGATTGTTGTTAATGTGCAATGGGGACACAGCTAGTACTCACCTTCACAGTCATCCAATTGGCCATGTGTCTCGGGGATAAACATGCGCATTGATGTCATTTACCAGGGTGTACCTTCTTGTGCAATCATTGTCCCTACATCCAGCCATACTTCCATACGTGAGTGAACATAGTCATGACACATCTGTATGATTTCGAATGTTTTATTCACATTCTGGTGAATGACGGAGAGGGAGCTGTACATGGCCATCCAAGCCCACATAACATGGAAGCCCAGTGGTGGGCCAACCAGAGTCCTTTGGGGATTGATAAGTGATTTGGAAGAGGGGAGTGCAGTCCGCAGCAGGATTGCTGTGTAATTGTCAAGCAGTGGAGATATGGCAGTCCGTGTCGGGGTCCGGGTGAATGTCGCAGAGTGTTCCGGGGGTCAGTGGAAGGTGTTGTCCCAGGGCATGATGCATAGGGCAGAGCCAGGCAGGGACAGGCCATATGGAGGTGATGGATGCTACTGCCTCCTTCCGCACACAGTAATTACCATCCACATATTACTCCTCTGATACTTCTTTGTGTCGGTGTGTCAGGTGTGTTTGGCAGTGTAATGGCTGCATCACTGTGTGCCACTGACACATCAGGGTGCGAAGGTGATGGGGCTGCATCACTGTGTGCCACTGACACATCAGGGGTAGGAGATGTGTGTGTCGAAGTTCCCGCTGCATTTATCTGGGACTGGCTCAGTGGCAGCAATGGCAAGATGATGAACTGCAGAGCATGGAAGATCCCAGCTACATCTCGCTGGTGTTCAGCCGTGGCAGCCATACTTCCAGCCTGCATCTGCTCCATGGTCTCCATTGTCCTCCGCATCTGTGCCAACTCTGTGCTGTCATCGCTGGTGCCTGTCTGACTAGACAGTTCTTGTATCCTATTAATGGCCCCAGCGAGGTCAGCCAAGGATTGTCGTGGAGCATGGTGCGGACAGGGGGTGTCCGTTAGGGACTGTACGTGGTCCCTGATGGGACTTAGACACCCACGTATGGCATCCAGTTGGGCTGCCGTGAGCTCGAAACCCACCCGCAGCTGATCAGCCAACTCCACCTGGCAACCCAACACACGAAGTTGAAATTCCATGTATTGTTCGTGGGGGTCCTGGGAGACAGCCGTGGTGGTGTGTGTTTCCTGCTGTGTGGTCTGTGCAGGTGGAGGGGTCACCTCGAGGCAGCTGGCCTGCCCTGCTCCTGGGGATGGGGTGCAGAGGCTGTCCATTAGCTGTTGGAGGGTGTCTTGACATATGTGCAGGTTGTCCTCTTCATCATCACTGATGAGATGTGTGGTCTGCTCTGTAGGAGGTGTTGATTGTCCCTCTGCAATGTAAATGGGAGATGCAGGTTAACAGAGTTTCCCAAGTATGTTGACGCTTTGCAGATGTTTACATTCAGACTGCATGCCAATGTACATTGTGGCTGTTTTGGTGGAGCTGGCTATTTGATGGCAGACAGTGGGATTTTCGACTATATGACAGATGTGTGGTAGTACCCGTACATTATCATCACACAGTGTCAGGCAATGCCAGATGTAAGTGGACAGTTACTAAGCACAAGCGGAACCTGTTGTGTCCTCTGTCCTGTGGTGTAGGTGTTGCACTTTGTGCCACATTGCCGTCATTGCTGATGTTCTGTGATTGCTATGTGTGTGTGCTGCATTGTGGGGGAGTTGCCCCTGCAGCTCTGATTTTGTGTACCCTTATCTCTTTGAGGCGGTGTGCCTTTGAATTGTGTGCTTTTCGGGGCTGAAATGTTTGCGACTTGGGTCATATGTGCTCTTGGACAGATTTTGTGGCCTTGTGCATTGTTCGTCTGCTGCGTGTATTGGACGGCATGGGTTGTGGGTGCACGTGGATATGTCAGAGTGTGACCTGCTCCTTTATGGATGTGATCCGCACTGGGCCACCTCCATGTCGATTCGTGCACCATGTCATGTTTTTTGGCTGCTGCCATGCTATTGGGCATGCAGTGTCACTTGCATGGTCAGTGTGGCTCACACAGCCGCTGCTTTTCTGGATTCATCACATGTGCATGGCTCGGTTGTGTCGTTGGTGATTTGGAGGGGGCCCATATGTGCGTATGGTGGACGGGGGCCTACTTGGTGTTTGTATGTGTGCTGCAGCGTTGCAAGGGTATCAGGGACATGTTCCACAGTCATTGTGCGTGTGCAGTGTGCTACACATGATTGTGCATGTGTGCCATTGTTCCCATCTCCCCCCGTCCCCCAGTCCCTGGTGGTTACTCACCCTGTTGCTGTTGGGTCAGGTCATTTCGAGCTGTGTCCAGGCCCCCAACTCTTGCCACCGTCTCCACACTGATGACTGTGGCCACCATTTCCTCCAGCTCATCCAGCTCCTCCTGTGGCACAGGACTCCCACCTCCAGTCGCCGTTGCTGCCTTCCTGTTGGCGGCGAGTTTCTCCTTGGTTTGGCTGTGCACTTCATGCCAGCGCCTCTTGACATCCTCCATTGGCCTCCTCGACACTCCGACTGCATTAACGTTGGTGACGATGGACTGCCATATTTCTGTTTGGGTTGCCAGTGCCGCAGTGGAGGTGACGAACAGTTGTTGATGGTGTTCTATCACCTCCGTGACGATGATCCGGTCTTTCTGCGGACTGAACCCCGTCTTCCTCTTCCTCTTCTCCTTGCCCTTCCCCGAACACAGGGTTCCATGCTGGTCCTCCGTGGGGCTTGTGGAGTTCGGCTTGTCCTCTGCACTCGGTCCGGGTGCATCCATGGTGCTACGCAGTTTGGATTGGTTTTGTTTTTTTTTTGCTTTTATAGTGCATTTTCACGCATGACGCGTGGGTATTGCAGGCCTGTCGCTGGTTTTTGCTGATTTTGGTATCGCGCTTTGTGGCATCGCAACTTTTTGGGCTTTCGTGTTTCGCATTTTTTGTTTGTCGCGTTGGTTTTTACACGGTCATTTGGCGCGTTATCATGCTGCTATCGCATGGTGCCGCCGGGTTGGGAATTAGACGTTAAGACGGTGTTATTTTCTCGCGATGGACTGCAATATGCAAAGTTGCGTTAAGCTAAATTTGCGATGGTTATCACACGTTCTTGAGAATATGCCCCAGAGGGTAGTGGCAGAGATTGCTTAAGGGAAATGATAGGGAGGTGACTGCTGATGGAAGACAGAAAGAGGAGAGCAAAGACTTCTGATTTGAAATTGGAGGATTTAAAGGGAAGAGGAGAGAGAGGAAAGAGCGTGCACTACTGAGGGAAAACAGAGGGAGAAAACATTTATTAATGAACAGAAGCAGACGGAGAAGAAGAGCATAGGCTGATGAGAATAGGAGAGAAATTACCCTACAGGCATACAAGTCAAAATATCTTGATTCAGCCAATACATATGACCATAAAATCACAAAATAAAACAATTCTGTGTTTTTGTAATTACTGCTACGAAACAAAAATGTTTAAAATAAATAAATTATGTCAACATTCCTTTAAAAACCTACCATCATCACCATAAACAATTTCAATCAAATTAAAAATGCATAAAATCTTTTTAAATGACTGTCATTCATTAACAACTGTAATTTTCGAGTGGATAGTTATTGTCTATCGTAATATTAAAGTGCATAGTTTCTTTTAAATTTGATTGCAGTAACAATGTAGTTAAGGACAGTGATACAAATTTCAACAGAAGGTAGATTTTGACAGGTATGCATTGTGCACTGAGTTGACAAGGCTCATAATGTACTATGGACAGGGCAGGGATTGTCAGTTGTGTTTGCTCAGTAAAACGAATTGCAGACTAAGGGTCATATTTACAAGCCCCTCAGTGACGTAGTGATGGTGATAGGGGCCTCGCCTTATTTACAAGGCAGCGTTAAGCCACTAAACGTGGCTTAACGCTGCCTTGTAAATAATGCACCCTTTCACGCTGTATTTTGCGTGAAAAGGGGAGGAATGGGTGTTGCGGTGGGTGTTCCACCGCAACACCCATTGATTTTGACGCAGACTCCTATTTACAAGGGCAGTGTAAATAGGAGTCAGTGCCAAAATTAAGACCAGGATAAACCTGGTCGTAAACAGGCGAAACGAGGAGAAATGCTTTATATCTCCTCATTTTTGCTGTTTCCATGTGTGCTGCGTTGTGCTGCACACATAGAAACAGCAAGGGGGACCTTCCTGCACATACACAATACTCCCCTCAACACAAACACCCTTGCACTATGGTGCACTATGCCTGCGTTGGCGCTAGGCAGCTAAAGTTCGTGCCAGCGCAGGGGAAAACGCAGGGCTGCACCATATTCTAGTAAATATGGTGCAGCCCTAACTGTTTGTCAGAGATCATATACTTTTGGTTAGCTCCCTACAGTCATTGACTTACTTGGAAGAGCCCCCTCAGGCATTAGCTCGATCATGTGTCTATCACGTTTGGTATACGCCCATTGCATTTCATTGATATTTACACTTCACATTTCGCATTGTTGACTGAAACAGAAATGAGTGCTTGTCTGTCATCTAAGGTGATCAGCAGTATGTCCCCGCATACACAACATGACTGCAGGTCTGCAGCGGCAATGTTCATAAAGAGGCATATAGGGTACACCTGCTGCCGTGTCTCCGGGGTTGCTGTTGTGATGCATTCAGTGGCTCTCTTTCTGCGTCCACCACTTGCATCTGTGAAATGTGGAGTGCGTAGCAGCTCCCTCTGCTCCTCTGATCTGAGAACTCTGTTTACCTGCACCATGCTTTAGCAGATATGTTGTATGCTCTATTCTATCCTACTGTGAAGCTGTTGAGCTTGGCATGAAGAGGCACAGTGACAGGCCTTCCAGATTGCCTGACCTTGTCATGGGGCATGGTCACACGGCACACGACTGGCTCATCACTGGTCATTTTTTGCTAGCTGCAGCTGCCAGAAAGTTGGCACCAGGGTTTTTCCTATTGCTTGCACAAGGTCTTCCTGTTTTGATGTAGCCATGCAAGTATTGGACCAAATGGACTCATGTTGCTAGTCCCGATGAAATAGAGGAGGTGACTGAGAAGCTTTCGGGACGTCAAGTCAACCTATCTGAGGGAGTCTCGTAGCCCTGACAGATCAAGCAGTCATGGCTGCATTACTGAATCCAGAGCCTCCAACCAGTGGCTCCCCCTTCTTCTCAGCTCTGCATGCGGTAAGAGCTTTGCTGACTTACACCCTGCGTCAGCAGGCATGTTGTTTGGTCTGTACACCATGGCGCTGTAGGCCTCTGCGTGCTGAGGTAGAGGATAAGGCCTTGCGGATTGCTTGACAATGTCTGGTGCCGGTTATCTAGGGAGGGCGCTTGCCTGCCATTGGTCAGATGAATGTCAGTCACTGTAATGCCAGAAGTTCACTGGCTGAATGTCGTATAGAGGGTTGCACTCCGGCAAGCTTTAGCAAACATGCTGGGGTATCAGCAGACAAATAAACCTCCCCATCTCTGGTGGAGCTTGTTAGTACAGCACAGAACAGAGTCACTGCCCCCACTTTTGTGTACAGTGCGCACTTGCCTCAATGATTCACCTCCACGTTTGTCTTCACATTTAAACTCTCCTGACTGGCACTCGGTGGCTGCCTGGAAAAAAGATTCACAGGGCACCCGTGTAATTAGCACTAAGCTGTTCGACCCTTCCAGGAGCACCAGCCACATGGTTGGTAAAATAACAAGCCAGCCTCGCTCAGGGTGCGTGCAGTAGCGATTCCAGTGACGTGCACCCCCTGACAGAACGCATATTCTCTTAATAAAATATACATCTTGTACACATCTTTGAATATTTACACATCTCAACTCCACCTGCAATGGCTCAAAAATGAATTATTTCAATTCAAGGATATTTAAAATACTTACACCTTGTTTGGAACTTTATAGCGTCATTTAATACAACTGTTGGGGACGGTCGATTGCGTCTCATGTCCTATGTTTCTGTCCCGAGTTGATGGATCTTAAGCGATGGGTTTTGGAGCAAGATTTATTTTTATGATGCCTTTACCATCTCTTTAGCCATGATGCTTCAAGACTGTTGAGGAACAAGTTCTGTGCTGCTTTGGTGCTGTTCCTTAATCTTGGCATGAAATATTTAACAAACGCCTGAGTATGATTGTGATAAATAAAAGCAATTAATTTGGCTGCCTCGTGGTGATTAAGTCATTTGTAGTCTATGTCACGAAGGCCCGTCGGTGACTTTGATAATTTACTATGGCTGAATATTTAACTATACTATTACCTTTATATCGTTTTTCAATGATTTGCCTTCTCCTAGAAAGTGTTAACATAAGGCTAATAATTACTCATCAATAATTGCATATTGATTTAGTTTTATTCTTCTATCTATGTGTTTGTTATAGCAGGTTATCTAAAAAAGCATTAAGGAAATAGATTACTTAAACCTCTAACATGAAAGATGTTTGTCAGAACCCGGTTGAGAGGGCCACGTGGCACGCAGGAGCAACTTGGCCCCGCCATGGGGTTTGAGGCATTTTACTCCTGATGTCCCATGCCCGACCTACTGTGGACCCAGATCAACTGAGCCGAGTACCCCTTCAGCACTTGACTCTCAGTGGTAACAAGGGTTGAGCTTTCAAGGCTTCTCGATGGGATGCTAGACACAGGGGGGAGGGGGGGTGAACACAGGCTCACAACTCAAAATACGTTTAGCAGCAGCAATAAATGAATGGCCAGTCAAATAGTTGTTTTTATGAAAAAAATGGTATTTATATATGAATACAAAGCAAAATACGGCATTCACAAACAATACGCAGAGTCCTCTGAGGTCAGGGCTCTAGTGTTTTATAGGCGGGTTCCTGAGTCCCACTCCCCTCTCGTTAGCAGTAGTGGTTATTCCCCATTCACCAGAGGTGACATTCAAGTTAAGCCCCACTAGTAGTCTGAGTTGCAGGAGTCCCACTCTGACTCTTTATGTTTCAGCTCTGAAGCTCTATATGGCAGACAAGTTCGCCCTTGGGCCATCTGGCCCGTAAATTAGTCTTACCCATACCAGCAGGATCCAAATGACCAGAGTCTCCAAGAGCGCCCTCTTCGAGGGCACTGAAGCTGCAACGGCTGTCTCCAGTAAGGTCTTCCCTTGCGCCCCAGGTGGGACAGCGGTCGGGTGCCATTGAGTTCCTCATACACGGCCCTGCATAGGATGCAGCTCGGGGGTCCTTGATGCTCCTCGGATGCTGGTAAGTTTCCTGGAATACTCCCCACAGGTGGTGGGGGGTGCAACACTCCCTATGCTGGTCCTCAGTCGGGGCTTGGGCTGCTGAGGTCACGGTGGCCTCCTCCTCACAATGATGGTCTGGACCAGACCATGCTTCTTGCCTTGTTCCTGTGGCTCCCTGACATACAGGGTTGCCGACTTCCCTCTGCAAACTGCTACGGCCTGATATGTATGGCAGTAATTTTTGCGGCAGCCCTACTTGGCATACACTGTCGCTGACTTCACTCCGCACATGGGCTATGGCCCAGTCAGCACGGCAGTAATCTTAAAGACACCCCCACCTGGCATGGGGGGGTCAATGACTTCACTCCGCACAGGTATACGGGATCATCGACCTCACTCTGTACACTGGATACAGTCTGACAGGCATGGCAGTAATCTTCACACTGGCCCCACCAGGCATTCAGGGTCACCAACTTCGCTTCTCTACACAAACGATGTCCCGATCGATGCAGTAAAGTTTATGACTCACATCACGGCGGCCCTCTTCTGACATAAGGTAGTTGCCAACTTTTCCTTGCTCACGGGCAACGACCTGGTCTGTCCAGAAGCCGTTTCCTCACATCTCGCTACCGAAAGCCAAATGCCAGGATCCCACACTGGAATTTGCTCCCTCCAGCCCACCTCTTCTTCACAGGTCACAGTGGTCTTGCAAGCTGGCAGGCACTTGTGCACCAGACTCTAGGGCAGATTGTCTTGGATTCCCTGGGTGATGTCCTCTTAGCCAGCTGGGAGACTGGCAGGCCTTGGCCCCAAGTCCTGGTCACAGGCAGACGTTTTGCAGAATTTCTCTTCCTCACACAGTGGTGGCTTGAAGCCTGAAAATTTTGGTGGCCTCTAGCTCCCCTATTTATAGTGCATTTCCAGGCACCAAATATGAATTAGAGTCTGAGTCTTTTAAGTTGATGTTGCGGGTCTGCTTCCTTTGTAGTGCACTCTGCTCAGCCCTGCCCTTCCTTCAGATAGCAGTCAGTCACAACAGGAGCGGATCCAAATCTGATAGTCTCACAACCATGGGCCATGAAAGTGACCTCAGGTTCACACCTGGATGCCAGTCAAAGTGATATGTGTATCAGAAGGTTACCCCAGGGCCTCAGCCCTACTCTTTGTGATTCTCTTATCAGCCTCTTCTCCTTCCTGAGATGTGTCTAGGCCCCTTCCTAGGGACCTCTATCTGAATCAAAGAGCATCCTTTAAAGTGTACTGAAGAGCTTGGATCTTCCTTCCTCTAGTGTCTCCCACCTAGTTCACAAGAATGCAGTAATCCACATTTCTTTCTGGGGAGATTTCTCTACTTCTTCATGTTTCTCCAGTTAGCCCTGGGTCTCCCGAAATGGAACCCAGAATCTCCCATGTATTGGACCACGCACAGGCACACAAACACCCAGCACATGCATGTAACACACTCACTGCACAGTACAACATCTCCCATGTATTGTACCATTCACAGGCACAAATATACTCGGCATATGTACATAACACACACGCACTGCATAGCACTGCATTATCCCTGTATTGTACCATTCACAGGTGTTGGACTGCAAATGTGTTTGGCTGACTTCTTTTAGCATTATGCGAGTTAAATTAGCATTTGCGGCACCATTTTGTATTCAGCCGCCATTTTGTGCCATGATCGAAATTAAGCTTCCGTCTCACACTGTCTGCCTCAGCAGAAAACTGCCTCGATTGTTCCTTTATTATTCAAGGTTGAGCTTCGTTGCACTAATGAATAGCTCGTTCTGTTTTGCATGCCTTTCCTTGTAGGTAGCCCTGCTCCCACTCTCACAGAGACGGGCACGGGCTGAGTAACCTTGAAGTTAAGATAGTGTGTTCCTGGTCTCAGGATGGTAGCTCATCCTTCTGTGCCTCCTTTGTTAACCTGCTCCAACTGGAAATTTCCAGTCTGGGCGGGTCCTGTTGGGTATTGGAAATGTATAATATCTGATGTTCTGTTGGTGAGGGTCAGTTCCTCGGCAGCTATCTAAGGAGGCTGGTCAGACTGGACTCCGCTCAAGCGAACACTAATAAAATAACTTTGGTTTGTATTCTCTACTGTCTGACCGACTCTTCATTTGTATGGAAGGCTGAGAGGTGGTCATGAGTGACCCGGGTGGCCCTAATCGGGTCACTTCCTTCAGTTGGCACCCGAACAGGGACCCCATCGGGTGCGTGGCCCATCTTTGCCCGCGGACGGGTGAGGAGGACGGGGCCACGTCGGGTCGGACGGGCGGATCGGGGATCCCTGCACTATAGAGTCTCTGACTCGCAGCTGCCCCATATGTCTGACCGGGCGGTGCCTCGGCCAGTGGTCATCCCGGCTGGGGTCCTGAATGGCGAAACCCTTGGATCTGACTGTTTGGTCCGAAGAGTCGGCAGTAGAGAATAACTTCGTTTGACCTGTGTGCACCAGGTGAGTTTGCTTTGGGCCTTGGCGCCACTTTTTGTTTGAGTTTGGTACAGTCTGAGGATCATTTTTGGACAAGCGCTTGAATTTGTTTGCATTCTTTATGAACATGGTGTTGCTTTTATCTGGTTTTGGTGAGGTCTGTGGACCGATTTTGGTAAGGTATTTGAAATTATCTGCTCGGCATCGATTGTGAACGTGTTTTCGTTTAAAGATGCCTTGTTTTAGTCGATTATGGTGTGTGAGTTGCCGTTGTTGTTCTAATGATGCTCGATTGGAGGAAAGGCAGCCTGCGCCTCCAGAGGGCACCCCAAACTTTGACATGTACATCAAGCACGGCCTTGGCCCTATTATGTTTAGTACATTATGGCACAAATATACGAGGGACAATGCCGAGTTGCAGTGGCCGTTAACAGGTACCTTTGATGAACAAAAACTGAATTTCCTGCAAGTTAAATTGTTTGCAAAATGGTGTAGGCAGTCGATGTTTGATTATCTTCAGGTATGGCAGAAGGAAGCTAAGCAGAGGCGGATGAAGGCTGAAATAAAGACCCGCAAAGGGAGAATGGAGACAGTGACGCAGAAAGCAGTAGCGTATGATAGAGAGAAAGTAGAAAAAGGTATAGAGTGTGCTGATAGAAAGTTTCGATTGCAATGTGACAAATCCTATGTTGCCCGAGAGGAAGGCGATACCTTTGTGGAGGAATTGTTAGACACCTGACCTCCGCCTCCATATGCCCCGCAGAGAATATACCCTGCTGTGCCACAGCCCCAGTTGTCTGTCTCTTCTGCCCCTGCTGTTTCTGTTTCTTCTGTTATTGACTCAGTTGCTGGAACAGCTGCGTTCCCTGTCCATTCTGTGGCTTCGCCCTCTGCGCCTGCGATAACTGCTAGTGTCTCTGCTATGCCTATCGTGTCCATGTCTTCTCTTTCTCCGGCCCTTACGCCCACTACGCAGCCATTAACGACATTGGTGCCTACCCACTCAGTTACTACCCCTTCCCTCTTCCCTCACTCCCCGGCAGCACTAGGTAGTGGAACGCCTGTTCGTGGGCTGGGGGACGGGAGCTGGGCGACAGCTAGGGAGCAATTGGGATGAATTTTAATATGATCTGATGTGGGGGAGGAAGAAAAGAGGGCGGTAGCGAATCAGGCCCCTTAGTGGGCCTGTCATCCCATCTATAGTACTGAAGATGTGTGGAGTGTGATGAGAGATTATGATCCGTTTGTGCAGCAGCATGCCCTTAAGCACATGTCGGCTACATTGATTGGATTGTGGGAACAGTGCTTCAATGCTATAGCGCCCCAGATTATTTATGATATCAGAGATAATGTATATGTAGCTGGTATGGCACCTGAGGAGGTTTTTGGAAATGTTGCAACATTGGTAGCTTACCGTGGTAGGCTGTTTGAGAAGAGCCTGAACACAGTTTCCCAGTTTCCAATGAGGGAAGTCCACCCCAAATATCACCCTGAGTTGCCTGAGCTTCGGGATCAGCATGATGCTGTCATTAGACCAAAGGTAGAGGCCCGCTTCCAAGAACAGTGGGTCTATACCCCGTGGAAGAGAAGTGAGGTCCTTATCCCTTAAGACTGAGTTACCTGACCCTAGGAAAAATTCTACTGCATATTATGAGGAATTGACAGAAGCCGCTTCATCGACAGTAATGACACTTGCGGATATTGAAATGTTTTTTGGGTTACTGGTGCCCATCGACATTTGGAGGCAGGTGCACACGCAGGATCACGCTGTAGAATTGGGTGGCACATGGGACCAGATTAAAGCATGGGATAAGGAAAGGTAGCCTGGAGAGAAGCCAAAGGCAGAGATACTAGCTTTACCCGGTCGAATTATTACCTATATGCACTCTCTTATTCCTCCGAGGAGGGTAGATTGGGACAAGTTAGCGGCATGTCGTCAGAAGAAGGATGAGAGTGTGTCCAATTTTTTCATGCGGTTCGAGGGTGTGGTTTTGGATTTCAGTGGACAGTATTTGTCAGTAGAAGGGGGTGTTCAGTTGTTTGTCAATAGATTTGTCACAAATCTGCTCCCAGAGATCGCGACTCGGTTGCAGGCTTCGGAGAGCACTTGGACGACATCCTCCCCTTCCGTAATTTTGAGTATGGCACAGTATCATGAACACAGGGAGAATGAGGAGAAGGAGAAGGTGGGTAAGAAGCATAAGGAGTTGAAAACAAAGGTGTTGTTACAGCAGGTGTCTAGGGGAAATGGAAGGGGACGTGGTGCTGGTTCGGCCTGGCAGATTCCTCATACTAGCAGGAATGCTGCGCCTGTATGGCCGAATCAGCGCGCGTACTGCAAAGAGGAGGGGCACTGGCGTAGCAAGTGTCCGGTGTTATTGCAGAAAGTCACGCCCCTCGAGGACAGGGTTCTCGTGGGTGGGGTCATGGAGTAAGTGATCGGGACAAGGCTCAGGAGGATGGGATATCGCAGGGTCGCTCTGATCAGAACTATTTTGATGACCCTCGAGGGAAAAAGTATTACCACGATGATTATGATTTGGACGAGGTGACAGGGATGTCTCACGTCTAGGACAGCCAGGGACAGGGTGAGGGACCAGTTCAGATACCTGTAGATCAGCGCGGTCCTTATGTCACCGCAGATTTGCAAGGCTCAGTTAAGAAATTCTTAGTGGACAGAGGTGCAATGAATAGCTCTGTTTCTCGTTCGCTGGTCCCCTGGGCAGCTCTGTCTGGCCAAAATAATGTTTAGGTAGGCTTTTCAGGTGTACTGGTTGTGAGTCCCATTTCCAAGCCACTTGCCTTGACTATTGGTCCATTTACTGTGGATTCGCCCTTTCTATTGACATCCAATTGTGGGGAAAATGTAATGGGTTTAGATTTATTGAAGAAGTTGCGTGCTACCATTTTTTGTTCTCCGGAAGGTGTCTACATGACAATGGGACCAAATGTAACGAGTTCCATGCAGTGTTTGTCCAAAGATGCACCCCTTCCTGCTGACTTTAAAGATGTGCCACCCACTTTGTGGGCGATGGGTGATACGGATGTGGGACTCTTACAAATGTACCCAGTTTCCATCAAGGTTAAGGACAATGCCGTTTTGCCCCGTATTCCCCAGTACAAAATTCCTCAGGCAGGGGAGCGAGCTTTCTTACGCATTATACAAGATCTGATTGAGTCGGGGTAGTTGAGGAGACAACAGTGAACGTGTGCAACAGCCCTATTCTTCCTATTCTCAAAAAGACATCCTCACACTCCCCCGATGACAATGCAGATGTTTATCGTTTTGTGATTAATTTGCGCGCAGTTAACAAAATAGTGGTTCCTCAATTCCCGGTGGTACCTGACATTACTGCCCTTCTTACAATGATTCCTTCCTCTGCCCAATTCTTCTCTGTCATTGATTTGAAAAATGCTTCTTCAGTATCCCAATGCATCCTGATAGCCGCCACCTATTCGGTTTTACACTAGCTGGCAGAAGCTTTAGATTCTGCCGCGATCCTCAGGGCTATACTGAGAGCCCTAGTAAATATAGCCAAGCCCTAAAAGCCCAATTGGATTCCCTGACGCTTCCTCCAGGTAATGTATTGCTCCAGTATGTGGATGACATTTTGATTGCTTCTGACAATGAACAGGGATGCAAAGACAGTACGGTTAAGTTGTTGCTGCATTTGGCTCACCATGGACATAAAGTGTCCCTTTCTAAATTTCAATATTGTCGACAGGAAGTCACCTATTTAGGTCACCTACTGTCGAAGGAGGGTAGGAGACTGACACCTGAGAGCATTAGCGCCATTGTTAAAATGCCCATCCCTAAAACTCACAGGGATGTACGCGCCTTCATTGGCATCACTTCCTACTGTCATCATTGGATCCCTAATTATTCATTACTAATAAAGTGATTGTTAGCACTAACAACTAAAGACGTGCATGAGCTCCTGCCGTGGACCCATGAATGTCAGCAGTCTTTTGAGCAACTAAAAATTGCTCTTTGCTCTGCTCCTGTGCTTGGCACCCCTGACTATGCGAAGCCGTTTGTGTTGCATGTACACAAGACGGTCGGTTGTGCACTCTCTGTCTTAACACAGGCCTTTGGAGGTAAGCAACGGCTGTGTGCTTATTTCTCTGATTTGCTTGACCCCGTGGCCAGAGCACTCCCGAGCGGTCTAAGAGCGGCTGTGGCCATCTCTATAAGGCAATCGGCTGGGCTCGTACTTGATACTGACCTCACAGTAATGGTACCGCATGCTGTGGACACTCTTTTGAATAAGACCAAGACACAGCACCTTACCAGTGCACGTCTGACCGGTTATGAGTTCACTCTTTTTGCCCCGCATATTACAATAAAAAGATGTGCCCCTCTGAACCCTGCCACGTTACTACCCCTCCCTTCTGAGAGTGAAGAAATAGACATACATGATTGTCTGTTTCGGACGGAGGAGGAGACGAAGGGATGGGTAGACCTGATTGATGTTCCCTTATCTGACCCCCAAGGGGAATTATACGTCGATGGCTCTTGTTTTAAATTACCAGATGGCACCACCACCACAGCATATGCACTCACTACGTTGCACACGGTAGTTGAGACATCACAAGTTCCTTATCAGTCCGCCCAGGCAGCTGAGTTAGTCGCCCTTATTAGAGCCTGTGAGTTGAGCGAGGGACTGGCCGTCAATATTTACACTGACAGCCAGTACGCCTTCGGGGTCACTCATAATTTTGGGCGGCTCTGGGCAGAGAGAGTTTTTCTCACATCCCATGGGACACGCATCCAGAATGGGCCCCTTATACATAGGCTTTTATCTGCCCTGACACTCCCTAGGAAATTGGCTATAGTGAAGTGTTGTGCCCACAAGGCAATAACCGATGATGTGGGGAGGGGAAATGCATTTGCAGATCAGATAGCTAAGGAGACAGCTCGAACGAAGATGAAAAAGATGTTTGTAGCGGGTTCTGCCAGGTGGGTACCCGAGGCCACCATGTTTGAGGACACTCTGGACAATGTCAAAGAGATCCAGAGAGAGGCAACGATTGAGGAGTTAGCAGTATGGCAGGAAAGTACGGCCCGTTTGGATGAGGATGGGTGTTGGACTGACAAATCAGAGAAGCAGAGATGGATGCTACCGGATGCATATGTCCTTCCTGTGGTTACTATGGTGCACGGGCCAGCTCACATTAGTGCGAAGGGAATATGTAAGCTGTTAGATCCTGTATGGCAGAACAACAATATTCCCAAAGTTGCTGCTCACTTAGTGAAGTACTGTATGGTATGCATGATGTATAATCCTGGAAAAGGCACCCCCACACCTCCTGGTAATTTTGCACCGCCTTCCTTCCCTTTTGAGGTTATCCAGATGGATTTCATCGAAATGGAACGAGTCAACAATCTGAAATATGTGTTAGTAGTTGTTTGTGCATTCAGTAAATGAATTGAGGCTTACCCCACTAAAGAGAACACAGCCATGGCGATGGCAAAGGCACTCTTAAAAGAGTTCTTCCCGCGTTTTGGTTTGCCCCATTTGTTTTGGAGTGACAACGGAAGTCACTTCAACTCAAAGGTTATCCAGTTGGTGTGCGATGGTTTGCACATCAAGCAGAGATTTCTTGCTGCAAACTACCCCCAGTCGGCAGGTTTGGTTGAGAAGTACAATGGTACTCTCAAACTGAAGCTGGCAAAGATCAAAGAGAGCACAGATTGCAATGGCCAGATGCTTTACCATTAGCTCTGTTGTCTACAAGAGCTACGGCTCACTGTAGGACAGGATTGTCACCATACGAGGTCGTGTTTGGCCGCCCGGCGAATGTCTGGGGCGTACTGCGACCTCGTCATTTCTCTGAAATAGAATACCCTTTGCTTGTGGATTATTTATATGAGTTGACTAAAAACTTGCGCTCTATTCCCCAACAGATTTATGAAGCTTTGCCGCCAGCTCCTGTGGGGCCAGGCCATGATATCAGACCCGGTGACTACAACGCTCCTCACCCCTAAGCCGCAGAAGACAGTCTGGTACACTACTGCGATTATGTTGCAGAAGGATATTCACGAAATGATGCAAATAGATGAGGGCATTTTTGGTTCTACCACCTCCCTTGAAACTTCTATTCCTGATATTAAGTATATGGATAATTCTCAGTGTTGATGTCCTTATGCATCTCGGACAATGCCCCTAATGAATATGCAGGCTGCCAACGACTTAATGTCTATTCCTGGGGGTATTTTTAAATATTACTCATGTGTGGACTGGCATATACTAATAGTCCTTTTACTTTGCATATAGCATTAGACAAAATAGTTAGCAAATGCTAAAAGGAGGGTCTGTTGGACTGCAAATGTGTCTGGCTGACGTCTTTTAGCATTATGCGAGTTAAATTAGCATTCGCGGCACCATTTTGTATTCAGCCGCCATTTTGTGCCATGATCGAAATTAAGCTTCTGTCTCACACTGTCTGCCTCAGCAGAAAACAGCCTCGATTGTTCCTTTATTATTCAAGGTTGAGCTTCGTTGAACTAATGATTAGCTCGTTCTGTTTTGCATGCCTTTCCTTGTAGGTAGCCCTGCTCCCACTTTCACAGAGATGGGCACGGGCTGAGTAACCTTGAAGTTAAGATAGTGTGTTCCTGGTCTCAGGATGGTAGCTCATCCTTCTGTACCTGCTTTGTTAACCTGCTCCAACTGGAAATTTCCAGTCTGGGCGGTTCCTGTTGGGTATTGGAAATGTATAATATCTGATGTTCTGTTGGTGAGGGTCAGTCCCTCTGCAGCTATCTAAGGAGGCTGGTCAGACTGGACTCCGCTCGAGCGAATACTAATAAAATAACTTTGGTTTATATTCTCTACTGTCTTACCAACTCTTCATTTGTATGGAAGGCTGAGAGGTGGTCGTGAGTGGCCCTAATCGGGTCACTTCCTTCAACAGGCACACATATAAACCACACACGTATATCACACACACACTGCGTAGCACTACACACCAATCTGATGTTGGCCAAGGGTGAGTTAAGCACACAGCTGTGAAATTATAAATAGGTGTGCCTCTAGGCCTCACTCTAATAACACAGGTAAAAAGGCATGTTCACTCCTACTGATCACTATTTGGTATGCTGTCACCACTGAGCTCATACTGCTTAAGTCCTGGCAAAGGCAGTAGCCTTTCACCACCATGAGGGTAGTGCTTTGGGCACCGCCTCCTGGTCCAAAAAGACCGCAATATGTGAGACAGGCCTTTGTCATTCTGCACACGCATGATCCGTGTTCACCCATGGTAGCAAAGTTCAGCATCAGGAATCCAGTCATCATTTCAGTTGGGCCACTCAGTGCAGGGTTGCACGTCCATCACCCTGCGGGGGACTTCTCTATCCCATCAACGTTATAACCTGCTTCACCCAACACCATACAGTTGAGCATTGGCAAAACCAATAGACCCAGCTTTAATTTTTCAGCACATCCGAAGGCAGGCATGCCCAAATGCGGTTTACATGTTTTAGCACAGTTCTGCCATACATAGTAGCCTTGCCAATGCTTGTTATTTGTGCATATATTTGTGCCTTCCCCAGCTGCTCTGGTCTTTGCTTAATTCTTTCCGTAGCACAAAAAAAAACTATAGAGTGGAATCAGCAAGTATAAAAATAGTTGTTCGACTAGGCTATCCCACTCCCCAAATATATGAGCTGGGGTTTGATGGCAACTCCATCAACAACACATCCGAGAATGCCAGTTCACACCAGCAGGTAATTAGGAGACACAGAAACAATCTGAGGCAGAGATAGTGATGTGCCAGAAACAGTATTGAAGGATTTTGTCATCCAAGAAATATGAACAAAATTATGCATGAAATTTTGAGAAATGTGTGTTTTTTAAAATTTCCTTAGCACAGTGTAGCCATTTATAACATGGAACACTATCTAAATGTAAATTGAAAGAAAGAAATGTTGATTTCTGACATTAAGTTCCTCAAATCATTCTTCTAAATGTACGTGATATGACTGTGTATATATGTGGGTATATGTGTCCTTACCGTCTTCCAGGGTGGAAGAAGACACTTACGTTTTTGCACATACCTTGCGTAAATCTATTGATACATGTAGACCCGTGTTTGCATGAAAGTTGTACACAAGGAATGCCCTTACGTCCACAAGGATCGTGAGATAGCAGCCCCAAGGTACGTCCATTAGTTTTCTGGAATCAAGCAGGGAGTGTGGCCAGTGCAGAGCATGCGACGAGTTTCACATTTCCTGCAAGACATTTTGTTAGTCAAATCTAACCTCCTGAAAGAGAACATTACAGGATTAATAAATGTATGGAAAAAAGGAAATTATGCAAACTAAGTGCAACCTATTAATTGTGTTATGTAAGATTACTCCCGAGTAGTACAAATCAATAAAGTCATGGTTACAATGGCTACAGGGTGCAACACCCAAAAACAGAAAAACAATTCTAAGAAGTAAAAGTCTCACAAGTACTAGAACAAAGCTAATTGGGTTTTTTTATTATAAACAAATCATAACAAAAAACACATATCTTAACATGACATTGAGTAATGTATCTTGTAGAAAATTGGTGATAATTGAAGGGTTTTGTAGAGCACTCTCATTCCCACCCCGCTGTGTTCAGAACACACCACCAACCCTCACCCAGCATCCTCATGTAGGCCTAAACAACCACAGTGCCCTCTGGAAAGGGGCTCAGAGATTAGAGGTGAACTTGAGTGTTTTGAAGCCTTGTCAAGGAAATGAAGCGCAACATAAATTCTGCAATAAATATAAAATACAATGCAATGCAATGTGACACTTTTGCATATTGTAGCATACCACAGAAGGTTCTTGGCTTCCCTCTGGATGAAATTTGCAATTCAAAGGAATATTATTATTTCCATTACTATTATTCATTTCCATCACATGGAATTATGGAAAATAAAAAAATATGGCCTGACATAATTCTTGTGACATGTGATTTGAAACAGCGTCACGGATACAATCAAAAACTTAAAAGACATTGATTTTCATCAGTCGTGGTTAGCTGTGGCACCATAGCAGCTTTTAATTCATTGCTCATGCACCTTTCATTTCTGGGCATGGCTGTGCTGAATTCAACAAGCCAGGTCTCATCATACGTCACCAGATCAGATCTCTCGGACTGGCAACATTATCTACTGGGTTGAAAAGTCCACAGTGCGGCTCCTTTTTCATGCTCTTCACCTATTCAAGGCATGGTGCAGGCAGGTACCGAGCTTGAGTCTGCTGCAAAGTCACAGCCTACCCTGGGAAATGGTCAGCTATGGCGGAAGAGCATCGCCCCACCAGCAACAGCCGCAAAAAGGAAAAAGAAAACGATAATAAACTCTTGTTTATTATCGTTTTATTTTTCTCTCAAAGTCGAGGCTTGGGGGCGGGGTCAGGGTGGTGACAGGCTGGAGGGGGAGTGTTGGGCGCTGCCTTCACTGTGCATGTGGGTTTGGCCAGCCGTCTCAGGCCGGCCAAACCCACATGCACAGTAAAGCTCTCTCCAACCCAACTGCAGTGCTGGGTTGGAGAGAGCAGGCACAGGCTCCCAGTCTGTGTGGAAGCTCAAATCATCGGTGCCCAGGCCAATCCTGATGCTGCTTTCAGCAGCATGAAAGCAGCATCAGGATTGGCCGCAGTGCACTCTGGGAGCCTGTGCCTGGAGAAGCAAGGAGTGTTTTTAAAAAAATAATTGTCTCTCCCCGTCCCTGTTCCCCACCCCCATTACCGTTCCTCACTTCCCCTCACCTCACCACTCTGTCAACTGGCCGGCCGCTACTGGAAATGGAGATTAACAAAAAAAAAAATTGAGAGACAACTGGACCCATACATTTAAGATGTAGTAGGAATAAAAGAATTCTTAACCTCTTCTGTGCTCATGACGGCCGGGAGCCGTCATGAGTCACGGTGGGCGTGTGCTCGGGACGCGCGGGGGCCGTCCGAGACACGCCCAGTCTTTAGAACGCCCAGCACCTGGGCGGAATCGGCCGCGCAGCGAAGCGGTTAACACAACTCTTGAGCACAGCAGGACAAGCTTCCCCCAGGTGTGCCCACTGAATATCAAAAATAGAATACTGTGGTTTAATATACCTTGGCAATCTGCATATCTTCAAGGTACGTAGATGTGGAGTCAGGAATAGTAAATCTAAACTTCCTCTATGTGCACATATCTTTCTGCATTTTGGTCCTCGATATTTTGTCCATGATATTCTTGTATCAAGATATTCATATCCCTGGCATTCGGTAGTACAATCCTTTCCCCACAAACAGCAACCGCAGGAAAAGTGATGTGTCCTTATAGGCAGACGTTACAGGTACATCGCGGGATGCCACCAAAGAAATGTCCAAGAAAGCAATGAGTTGGTGTTGGGTGTGAGGAGCAGAGATCACTTGACCTATCACATTAAAATGTGTGCTCTTGGTCACTATAAATCCATTTTACATCACATGCATTTGGAAGAGCATTAGTAGAGGGAGGCAACTTACTGGCTGGCTTCACAGGCCCTGACTCCCCCCCCACCCCCCCAATCAAAGAGCCATGCTGCTCTGGGAAGACTGCTGGAAAGAGCTGTAGAGAGGACCTGACAGTTTGAACCCCCATCATTTAGGTTGGGCACTTTTTCTACATGGTGAGAGATGTCAGATGAAAAATACCTAATTTAAAAGACCCTCTCCCAGGAATTTTAAAGAAATATATGTAAAGCGGCTGAAGTTGCACGAATACTTTGGGGCATATTTACGAGGGGATTGAGCCACCAGAACGTCACTTTTTTGGCGTACTGGTGGCGCAATGCCCTGCACCATATTTACAAAGCGGCGTTAAGCCACTTTTTCTGGCTGAACGCCACTTTGTAAATATGGTACCCTTTCACGCTGATATCTGCATGAAAGGGGCCTGCAATGGGTGTTGCTGTGGGCGTTCCACCACAACACTGATTGCTTTTTGATGCTGCCCCAGATTTACAAGGATTTGTAAATCTGAGGCAGCACCAAAGACTAATGCCATGCAATATCAGGTGTTAGAATGGCACAACAAGGAGAAATACCTTTATTTCTCCTCGTTTTCGCTTTTTCTATGTGTGCTGCATTTTACAGCAAAGAGCAAAATGCCATTATTGATCCACTTAGGGCTGGGTATTAACTGGAATGGGGTGGAGAGCAAAAAACACAATGGATTTAACCCAGATCTGTGACTGGGGGTGAATGTTTGATTTGTTCAGCATTCCGTCTCTCAATTATTTGCTGTAATTTTCACCATAAGTGAGATGGGTATCCCCAGACGTGAGTCCCATGCTTGCTACGCCACCCGATTCAAGCTAGCCTGGCTGATGAGGGGTGATAACCCGAAACCAGTCCCATGATGCTTGTTTCTGGTGCAGGGAGGACCTGGCCTGGCATTTCGGGCAGGACTGTTCCCATGGGGAGCAGGGTTGAGACTGATTTGCATATGGCTTGGTCTAAACTGGAATGTAGTGGCAAGCAAATAAATGATGGATTTAACCCAGATCTGTGACTGGGGGTGAATGTTTGATTTGTTCAGCATTTCATCCATCATTTGTTTACTGCAAGATCCAGAAGTGTCTGATTTGGGGGGTTCAGAGACCCAGTATTTATACCCAAAAGTGCCTTTGATGTAGGGGGTGACTTCAAAAGAACTCTCTGACGTGCACAAGGATCCCTTTCAGAGTAGTCCTGTCTGCCAGGCTAACCCTGGATGGTAAATCAGTGCTTTGTGTAAGGACAGGACACAGCCTGTTCAAATGTAAGTGTGACCCACCTCTCCTCCTTCCTGCTAAGGAAAACCCATCAGAATGCACATGAATGCAGATGAGTGCTCAGAATGCAGATGAACTTCACCTTCCTGTGTTTGTGGATGTCTAGAGGGAATGCACAAAGTGAATCTGTCACCCAACCCAGACGTGTATTCGAGACAGGCTGTCGGGCACAAAGAGCAGTAAGTACAGAGAAATGTCCACTTCCTAAAAGCGGCATTTCTAAAACAGCAATGTTAAATCTAACTTCCCCAGTAAGGAGGATTTATCATTACCATTCCAAACATATGAGACATGTAAAAGCTACTCCTCTCTGATCCGGAATTACAGCTTGAAAGTATATTAAGGAATTCCCAATGCTGGCCTATGAGAGGGGTAGGCCTCACAGTACTGAAAAACTAAATAGGCTGTTTTCACTACCAGGACATTTAAAACATAAAGGTACATGTCCTACCTTTTACATACATAGCACCCTGCCCATAGGATTACTTATGGCCTACATATGGTGACTTATATGTAATAAATGGGGAGTTTAAGGCTTGGCAAATAGTTTTAAATGCCAAGTCGCAGTGGCAGTAAACTGCACACAATGGCGCTGCAGTGGCAGGCCTGACACAGGTTTGAAAGGCTACTTCTGCGGGTGGCACAATAACTGTTGAAGCCCACCAGTAGCATATGAAGTACATGCCCTGTGTATATGGTATACCACTTTTTTTTTTTTATTATTCTTTTTATTGAATTCCAGTCAACACAGAAAAGAAACAGAACAAACCACATGAGTCGCCGCGCAGGGCGGTGTATCATCAATGGTGACAGTCAGCACGAACATTTGACGTAATCAATGCTGTTTTCATGGGCAAATTCACTAGGGATTATTGCTCCTAATGCACATTACATATCTGCGAAAGTACATAACATACATCATTGACCTTTAGGGACTGAGCATAGGGTCTGGCTCATCCATCTTCAGTAAATATTGTCGTAATGGTTCCCAAATGTCTTTTGGCTTTGATGAGGATGGTAATTCTTCTGCATACAGCTCAAGTGATTCCCTACAATAGACCATGTCTTTTAACCAATACTCAAGGCGCGGGGTCAGAGTGCTCTCCCATGTCAAAGCTATTCGACGTTTTGCTAGTAACAGAGCTATTCGTACAAATTTCCCCAACACTCCTTTGATATGAAGCACATAACTCAACAAACACACCACAGGTGTACGTTGCAATTGTTGATTGGACATCGTCCGCAAACACCCCACCACTGCAGACCAGAATTTCGCAACAGCCGCGCAGTGCCATGCTAAATGCCAAAAGTCTGCGTCCATTTGGTGACATCTTTTACATTCACTAGTATCTCGTAGTCCAATTTTGTACAATTTCAGAGGCGTATGGTATACCTGATGGATATATTTGAAGTGGATAATTCTGAGGTTACCATTTGGCGTTAGTTTACCTGTTAGGTTACATATGTGTTCCCAGTCAGTTGGAGTCAACGGCTGAGCTATGCCACTATTCCATCTGGTTAAGCTGTCATCTCCAGCCCTCACCATTTCAGCCCGTACCGCCTTATACAGTTTGGTCACTAGTTTACGCTTGGAAGGTGTTGTTAATAGTAACTGAAGCGAGTGTAATGTGGGCGGTTCTGTGGGGAACGAGCTATAATGAGCTCTAACCGCTTGCTTTAATCTGTGAATGGTGAATTGAAACAATAATGACGTATGGGTGATGTATTGGAGGTCTTCATTTGCGAGAAAATTACCCTCTATATAAATATCTTGCATGCGTTGTATACCCACCAGTTGTAGCGAGCGGATCGCTCCCCTGTCCTGAGTGACGGATAAGGAACTGTGGTTCGCAAGGGGCAGTGCTGGGGCATATAGCGGGAGTTTCCCTGCTAATTTACCGATAGTCTGCCAGGCGGCAATAGTAGTGTCCACCGAATTAATTTCCGTACGTGGTGTACCTCTGCGTGTGTGTGTAAGTATTCCAGCGAGAGGCACGGGATAGGCATCTCCATCTTCCACTGCTACGTGGGGTGTAAATGCATGTGGGTTGTACCACTGGTAGGCATATTGGGCCTGCGCGCATAAGTAATATACATATAAATCTGGCGCACAAAAACCTCCATGCATATAGTCTAGTGTCAGTGTTTGCCAGCTCACCCTAGCTTGCTTGCCATTCCAGATCAATTTTAGCAAATGGGTGCGAATAGTATGGAAGAGATGCTTCGGTAGTTTAATTGGGATATTATTAAATAAATAAAGATAGCGTGGTAGTACGATCATTTTGATGATGGCTATGCGGTCCGCCAAGGAAAGGGGCAAGGAGGACCATCTTTCAACCTGAGATTCTAGTATCGTGCATGCTGTGCCATAATTGTCTCTGATTACAATCTCCGGGTCACGATGTACCCACACCCCCAGATATTTCACAGGATCGGCCGACCAGATCAATGGGTATTCCATTGGTGGAGGCTTAGTGACTTCAGTCAGGGGTATAATCACCGACTTATCCCAGTTGATCATAAGCCCAGAAAATAGCCCAAAACGGATATATTCCCTTAATAATGGGGATAAATAGACATGAGGCTCACGGACAAAAAGCACCATGTCGTCTGCATATAATGATATTCCGACGGGACGGTGGTGGAAGTTAAGCGCCGACTTCCTGTGTCGTTGTCTAATCACACAAGCCAGCGGTTCGAGCGCGATCGCAAAAAGTAGCGGAGATAGTGGGCAACCCTGGCGAGTGCCCCTAGTGATGACCAGTGGTTCGGAAGTAATGCCTCCCACCCGGACCCTCGCCGATGGTTCTGTGTATAGCAATTGTATCCAACGCAAGAATATTGGCGGGAATCCCATTCGTTTCAATATATAAAACATATAGCTCCATTCGACAGAGTCGAATGCTTTTGCTGCATCCAGCATGACCGCAGCTGCAGGTAAGTCCGGCGTTAGTACATGATACATGGCAAATAGTGTTCGCAAATTGTGTGATGTAGAGCGTTCCGGTATAAAACCAGATTGATCCGGAAGCACCAGGCTGGTCATTAGGGGTTGGAGTCGCGTGGCCAATATTTTCGCTAGTATTTTGGCATCTAGATTAATTAATGATAAGGGACGATAAGAGTCGCACTGTGATGGGGGTTTGTCTTTTTTTAGTAAGGTTATGATTAAGGCTTGTCTCAGTGACAGAGGAAGTATACCCGTTTCATGGGCCTCAGCGTATACTTCCAGTAGGTAGGGTGCAAGGAGATCAGCATATTCCTTGTAAAACTCAGCTGTGAGTTCATCTGGCCCCGGGGCCTTTTTGTTTGGCAATGCTCGGATCACTGTTTTAATGTCGTCTACTCCTATAGGTTGGCTAAGATAGTCACGATGACTGTCCGCCAGCCAGGCACATGCTACTTCAGCGAAATAGTCATCGAGGGCCGCTTCATCCGCGCTTCCGCGAGATGTATACAGTATGGAATAACAAGATTTAAATTGGTCAACTATCCCCTGTGGTGTGTAGTATTCTTTCCCCTGTGCGTCTACTATTTTCGTGATGGGAGAATGTTCATTACGGAATTTAAGTTTGGCGGCTAGCTGACGTCCAGGTCGGCCTCCTTCACCATACGCCCTCGCGATATGGCGGCGTGATAAATTGCGGGTTTCCATTTCTGCCATTTTGTGATATTCTTGTATTTGTTCTTGAATGTGCGCAAGTGTAGTAGTGTCGGGGTTAGTTGCATAAGTGCCTTCTAGGCTTGTCAGTGTGTTTTCCAGTTTAGCAAGTTGGCTTCGGATATCTTTCAGTATGCCTGCAGGAGTGCCTATGCACACCCCTCGTATAGTAACCTTGAAGGCCTCCCACAACGTAGCTGCACTGTCCACCGTTCCCACATTTATTTCAAAAAATTGTTCTATCGCCTTCTTGAGGGTGTCATTATATATAGGGTCCAGTAAAGCGTCAGCTCTGAAACGCCATGTAAACGGGCGGTGGATGGTGGTAGGGATGCTAATACTTAATTTTACTGGGTTACGGTCTGATAATGTACGCGGGAGTAGAGTTACATCGGCAACCCAGGTATTACTTTCTTCATTTAACAGCCAATAATCTAATCTTGACCATGTGTTATAAGCAGGTGTTATGTGTGTGCCCACCTTTGCTGTGTTATTTCGTAGACGCCAAGCATCCACCAGACCCATTTCTATCATAGCGTCGGGTATACACTTCGCTACCTTTATAGTGCGCGCCCCTTGCGGGTTTGATCTGTCCTTAGCAGGATCTAAGTGCGTGTTGAAATCTCCCCCCCACAATATGGCTGCCTCCGGCCATGTTCGTAGCTCTGCTAACATTCGGATAAACACGTGCGGTTCATCCACTACCGGGCCATAAATGTTAATGACAGTGATCAGATTTTGCCCTAATTTACCTTGAATCATTGCGCACCTTCCCTCCTCATCAATGTAGTCCCTGAGAGCCGTAAATGGCAGGCCTCTTTTAAACAGTATTAGGACCCCCCTGGCAATGGCAGAATATGACGATGCTAATCTACATGCAGCCCATCTGGTTGCAATTTTGGTTTCTGATGATTTGGTCAAATGTGTTTCTTGTAAGAGGGCTATTTGTGTATTGTGCCTGTCTAAATAAGCAAGTACTTGGCGAATTTTTTTGGGGGTGTTGAGTCCCCTCACATTCCATGTCAGGCAGTTATAATCATCGTGCATTATTCGTGAAGTTTAACTTGGTCAACAATGGATAACGAGTAGACCCCACATACTCATGGCGATAGCTACATAACATAGCAATATAGAGGTACGGATTCACAGCCAAGCGTTCCATAGTATTCTGCGATGGTCCGTGCGCATGGTCCCTGCCAGAGTTTTTATGCGGTAAATGATGTGTGCCAGAAGAAGCAAAATGAAAGATATAGTTGGTGTCTGTGTGATCCCTGTCATACGTAACTTTCTCATGTGTGCTTAGATGATCACATCGTGAAAAACTAATAATAACCTTACAATGCCCTACCTCCCCCTCCCACTTCAGCACCCCAACTTTGCCAAAGCCATAGCCCTTGCCCCTAACCACCCTCAACGTAAACAATAACATGAATGCAATAAAGTGGGGTATACCCATTCGTGGGGTCATAGCGACGCAGCTAGCCTCCCACTATATCGGGGAGGTGACCACCGGGTGTTTATATGGAGCACCTGAGCCACCGTCGTGGCCAGCCAATAAAAATGTGTATGCAATCGTTCAGCTTCCTGCACATAATAACCCCGCACAATTGAGGCATTCAATATTTGTAAAGGATACCGAAATATTTAGGCTCTGCAGTGTTAGATTCATATGACAGAGCTTATTAAAGATGTGTCCATCTGAGAGTCATGTATATAACGAAGCTCAAGGGATAACATTGGATCATGGTAGTGTAGCGACTTATCACTCCATTCATTCATCAACATCTGATGTGGCTGGAGGTGGTGTTTTCTGGCGTCGTAGCGTTTCGCATAGTCCAGGTCTCGTTTGGAGTTTACGAAGACTTTGGCTTTATCCTCAGTTCCACTCGTAATCGCGCCGGGTATAGCATAGCATAGGGAATCTTTTCGGCGAATAGGAGTTTCTTGGTTGCCTGGAATTCTTTCCGTGCAGCTTGTACTGTGGCTGTAAAGTCCGGATAGAATGAGAGGGCATTACCTTGATAAACCACATTTCCTTTTTGTCGTGATATGCGGAGTATAGTGTCTCTATCTCTGTAGTTAAGCAGGCGGGTGATAACCGGTCTCGGTGGTGCCCCGGTGGCGGCCGCGCCGCTAGTGAGCGATGGGCTCTCTCTACAGTGAACATATTGGAAAGCGTGCCTTCGCCACAGAGCTCCCGGAACAGAGTCTCGACATAGGTCTCCAGACGTCCAACATTAGTCGATTTCGGTAGGCCCAAAATGCGTATGTTATTCCGCCTTGAGCGCGCTTCGAGATCTTCATTTTTCGCTTGGATGACCGCTAGTATTTGCTCCATGTCGGATGTCCTCTTTTCAACTTTCTGGAGGTTGTCTTCTGTATTTGAAATGCGTTGCTCTGCTTCTCCAATTCGTAGGTTCTGTTTATCAAGTTTGGCAGAAATGCTATCGATGCGACCGTTGAGCGCCTCCATATTGTCGTTGATGGACTGTAGGCTCATATGAATAGCCGCCAAGGATTTCTCTAATGTGGTCGGGGCTGAGGTGGCCCCCTCCAGCTCCGAATCCGAAGCATGCTGGGGCTTACTGGATTTGCGCAGCTCGAACGTGAGTCTCGGCTGATGTTTATCAGGTTTCCCCATTTCGTGGCGTTAGTGCGTGGTTTATGTCGTACCACAGATCTCTCCACATATGATGCAGCCTTTGCTTCCAGTGTAGGGTGTGCTCGGGAGTGATCAGAGTATCACATGAGGCGCCACTTGTCGATAGCGAATGCTAGTCATTAAAGTCACGTTGCCGTGTCTGTTCGCTGCCGACTAATACACCCCAGCAAGTGCTTAGGTATGACAGCGTGCTCCTACGCGCCGTCACCACACTTTATGTTTGTGCGGCGTAGCGTTTGGCTGATATGCAATTACTTATGGGCATCAAGGATGTAAACGATGCGCCGCGTACCGCTATCAAGAATAACAGTTTTAGCAGGCTCTGAGGATTCCGCCTAGTACATGCCAGCAGGCGCTTAGGATTTGCAATGCGCACCTCCGTGCTTTCACCACTAATTGTCTCTGTTCGGCGTGATGTTTAAATGATGTACGACGCCAGAGGAGTGTCGGTGATGCAGCTGATTCGTAGACCGTCTCCTTTTGCTATCGAGGTCCGTAGCGCACACACGCTTCCCAGCGTAGCAATTGCAATATTATCAGCTTTAGTGGGTCATGCAGATGTGTTTTAGTGCCTTATGTACATTCCGTCTGGCGTCACCATGCATCAGCCTCTTTGTGATGCCCGTGGCCCAACAGTTCCCGCTTATTCCCTCTGTCTGTCTCCCTGCTGGATTATTGTGTTTTCTCAGTCTATGCGCTCGAGCGGGGAGTGCAATGTCTTTTTAATGGGGGCCCGCTATCCTCCTATGCACAGTCGCTTGCAATGTTCGCCGACTTTTCCAGCTCGGCTCCCCCCACGTTCCGCTCGCGCTAACGCGTTCGGGTCGCAGCTCACCCACCTTCAGTGCCAGTCTCGGAGCCCCTTTGGAGTAGGAAGGCAGGCCGTTATCTCTCCGGCTAATTCTGTCCAGGCGCCTTACCGGGAGAGCGGTCGTGGTGACGGCGTTAGGCAGCTGTTCATCCGCTTCGGCCGCCGCGCGATCTTCGGCACCGGACTCACCAGGCTCCGGACATGGGGGCCGCTATCTTGTCTCGACTGCAGCGTCAGGTGAGGCCGCCGATTATCGCAGTTATACTGTCTGATCCAGCCGCAATTTCACCGCTATGTAATTACCCAGTTTCAGGATGCTAGAGGCTGCCGTGTAGAGTTACCGATGGCTGCAGGAAAGCAGGATTATTGCAGGATTGTGTCGGTGGTCGGCAGAGCCGCGGTATTTAGCGGCCATCTTGCCGTGCGTCAAGCCACGCCCTCATGGTATACCACTTTACAAGGGATTTACCAGTACAACAAATATGCCAATCAGGTACACACCAATGTCACCATGTTTAGGGGAGAAGCACATGCACTTTAGCACTGGTTAGCAGTGGCAAAGTGCTCAGAGTCCTAAGGCCAACAAAAAGAATCCGCAAAAATGAGAGGTCAAAGTTGGGGGAAAGACCACCCTAAGGATGACAGGTCTAACACTCTTGTTATCTTGTGTCTGCCTTGATTTATACCCCAGATTGTTTCCATCTGTGTGAGTGAGATCTTTTTCTGATGTGGGACCGTTTTTTGTCTTTTCAATTTAGACATGCCCCTCTGAGGAGCCTAGAGTTCTTTCCTCCAGCTGCATTTGTGGATTCAGCCTCACCAGGCATCTTTCATCTACCCATTCCCACACCACTTCTGGTGACTCACAGAACAAAGTCCAAGATGTAATCTTTTTTAATTATGCTGGGAAGAGGAGCATGTAGCTGATATTCAGGGCTCTCAGCTTTCTCTTGGCTTTCTCAAAAGACCTGCGTTGCTTTTGCATTTGCATCTGGCATGTGTAGTATGGAAAAATCAATATTGACGTGGAGTCATGACATAACTGTGTTGATTCATGTGCAAACTGCAGGATCATATCTCTGTTATTATAATTTAAGAATCTCACACTAATAGGAAGGGCGGTGCACCGGGAGGGTGTTTCTGCGGCAGTGTCCAATGTGAGCGCTTGATCACAAAGCATGCAGACAACCGCTCACGGGGCAGGAAGCTGCTGAGCCAATCTTATTGAGAAGGTGCCATGGATGCACCCTCGCAGCCCTCTGGGAAACCCACGGACCTCAAATTGTTCCATTGGGCGTGTCCTTCCACAGCCTCCACACGCACCTCCAATTGTCTTGTTGATTTCTAGAGCTGAGTAATCGGTTTTTGCATACTTCTGATGGTGTCTTCAGTTATCTAATATCTGTCCCTCTGCATCGGATATTCTGTCTACCGCCTGGCAGAGATCTTGCCTCAACAATGTGACTTCTGAGCCCACTACTCCAATATGTTCTTCTAGGGCCTCCCTCAAGGCACTGAATGCATGTAGGATGGTATGCTGAGGCATCTGGATTTAGGGCATTTCTTCATAGGTGACCACTCCCTCATGTTCTGTATGGTTGGTCAGTAGGAGTGTAGCTTGGGGGGGGTGGTGTTGCACCCCCTAAGTAAATGTACTATTTAATCAATATTTGGGTACAGAAGCTTTCAGTCAGGTATGACAAGGTGGTTGTCAGATTTCACCTGGGATTTTTAAATACTCCCTCAGACAAAAAACAAACATACATATATTCTTGTCTCTCTTTTGAAGGTCTTAAAACATGGTCATTTTACAAAATACTGTGTTTTAAGAACTCCTCACAATCCACACTCATTTCCCTTTCCACTCGCCACTAAGCCCCCCTCATGCGCTGCTTCTCATATAATGATTAACATGATATGCCAGCGTGATTGTTGGAAAATCTGAAACTCACCCCCCATCTTACTGACCAAGCTACCCTTCTGTTGGTCAGCACCCCCGGCCCATACTTCCTAGTCTCTTGATCACAGCAGAGGGCCTGGAGGCCAATTTTTGCAAGTCAGTATTCCTATTGGCCCTTCCAACTAATCCCCCCATCAGCCAAGCCCTGTGGTCTCCAGCCACTGCTTCCACTACTCCAGTAATGGCGACCTTCCCCTTCACCGTCTATCTCTCTGTCCCCCTCCCTCACCAGAAACACCACGCCACCTCATCAAAGGTTCCAGGTCAGATTGTAGGCCCTGGCCTGGGCTTCAGTCACTGCTTCTCTCCGTAGTACATCTAGGTCCGACCTCTCCCTCGCCTCATGATCCTCCGCCTCTCTCCACTGGCCTTTTTGTCATTTCTGTCTGCTTCACCAGCAGCGTACGTTCCCACCTCAAGCCTAACGGACTATATCTTCTGAGCGGCTCTCCTCCCATCACTGCGTACCCAGTCCCCATGCTCTCAAGGCAAAAAGGGAGACAATCTACTCTTGCACAATGTGGAAGTTTCAAGCCTGTGTCTCAGCCCGTCTACGTCTCCAAACTTGGCAGAGTCAGCGTGGTCCCCACAACCTTACTTCAACACCCCAAACCACTGGCCCCCACCAGCACAATTTCGGACAATCTGATCCTTCAATAAGTCCAGACTGCTCACGGTGCCTCACAAGTTGAGTACACCAACATTAAGCAAAACAGGTGGCAGGATTATTTAGGATTTTCTTGGGCACGTGGTGGAGCTCATCTACTGCACATCGGTTATCATTGGCTGGCGCCCATGCCCCCAACAAATGACGCTTTTACATGTACTACGATAACTCCCATTCTTCCAAAACCTGTTTAGTTCTATAAGTGGTTTGGCTGAGCACTCCTGTAAAAAGTTGGTTTCATTCATTTTAAATTTCTTTTGAAAAAACTTGTAATGCTACTATTAGCATTCTTCTAAAAATTCTCATTCCGGGATCCTTTCACCTCACACAAAAATTCAACTGATGTACCCTTACATTTCTATCTGTAAAAAACGACTTAGACTTTCATTGAGGATGAGCTATCCTTCATGCGCTATTGTTTATTTTGCAAGTTTTGTTATCAGGTCTGTGTTGTAGTAACACCTTGGGTGATCACACTTCATGCACAATTTTTGTGCTTCGTGAGTATTTATGCAGCCAACTTATTTCTAAACGCGGCTGCATTTCAGGCTATGTTAGTTCCCACTCATATCACAGCAAACAATGTTTATTTGGAACTGAAACTCTAGGCTAATTTGTAATAGTCGAAATTCAACATGTTGTCCCCTTTATTCCTACGCATGAGGCATATTCTCCCTGACTGTAAGAGAGTTTGCCCTGAACTAATATCCGATGTTGCACAGCCATAAAGTTATTGTGTGATAAATTCATCTTAAAAAGAAAATGTGCTTAAATAGCATCATTTTCCACCATTTTGAAAATACTTGGGGGCATATTTACAAACCACTATCACCACAGGAACGTCACTTTTTTTCGACGTTCCTGTGACAATACGGGCTTTGCCTTATTTGTAAGGCAGTGTTAAGCCACTTAACGTGGCTTAACGCTGCCTTGTAAGTAAGGCCCCCTTTCACGCTATACTTAGCATGAAAGGGGAGGGCAATGGGTGTTGCGGTGGGCGTTCCACTGCAACACCCATTGATTTTGACGCTGCCCCATATTTACAAGGGTGGTGTAAATATGGGGCAGGGCCAAAATTAGGACCACTGAAAACCTGGTCTTACCGTGGCGCAACGAGGAGAAATGCTTTATTTCTCCTTGTTTTTGCTGTTTCTATGTGTGCTGCATTGTGCAGCACACAAAGTAACAGCAAAATGCCATGCACGACTGTTTATGTGCAGTAAGATGTCCCTTCCTGCACATAAACAATCATTTTAAAAATGACGAGTTGCAACTCCTATGTGTGCTGCACAAAGCAGCACACAGAGAAGTTACAAATCGCCATTTAAGATTGTTTTGGCAGGAAGGGACACCTGCCTAGCGCCATCGCAGGCACCCTTGCACTATGGTGCAAGGGTGCCTGCGATGGCGCTAGCCAGCTGTAATTTGCGCCAACACAGGGGGTAATGCAGGGCTGCACCATATTGTTGTAAATACGGTGCAGCCCTTCGCTTCAAAAATGGCAGAGTGTGGCGTTAAGCCAAGAAGGCGAACGCCGCGCTCCCTCACTTTTCTTGTAACTATACCCCTTGGTTTGTAAAATGTACAATTACCCAATGTATCCTATAATCAGGGTCACTAAAATCACGCATTTTTTGAGCCGCTTCATTTTCCACAAAATTATGGATTCATTCTGTTTTCCACATAATCCACTAATAATCAAATAATGTTGGATTGCATAATTTGTAGACTTCCCCCCAAAAATCGTTTCTAGCTCAAACGGATCAAAAGTAACTGAAGGAAAGATCAACGTGATGCCACGCAGTGGCAGACAGTTTGCAAAAGACAAATGATCACCTTTCAGATACTGCTGCTAATGCAGTGAAAACTTTGGGGCATATTTACAAGCCCCTATTGCCACTACAACGTCACTTTTCAGGACCTTGTAGTGGCAATAGGGGCTTCGCCTTTTTCACAAGGCATCATTAAGCCTCATATTGTGGCTTAACGCCGCCTTGTGAACAAGGCCCCCTTTCACGCTATAGTTAGCGTGAAAGGGGTGGGCAATGGGTGTTGCGGTGGGCGTTCCACCGCAACACCCATTGATTTTGATGCTGCCCCATATTTACAAGGGCAGCGTAAATATGGGGCAGGGCCAAAATTAAGACCAGGGAAATCCTGGTCTTAAACAGGCGCAACAAGGAGAAATTTTCCTTCTCTCCTTGTTTTTGCTGTTTCTATGTGTGCTGCATTGTGCAGCACACATAGAAACAGCAAAAGGCCACTGATTGTTTATATGCAGGAAGGCCTCCTTTCCTGCACATAAACAATCAATGTGCTGAATTAAGCAGCACACATAGAAGATACAAAACGCCATTTAAAGATTGTTTATGTGCAGGAAGGGAGACCTTCCTGCACATAAACAATCTTCCCCTCAACGCAGACTTCCTTGCACTATGGTGCAAGAGTGCCTGCGTTGGCACTAGGCTGCTAAATTTAGCACCAGAGCAGGGGGAATCACAGGGCTGCACCATATTGTTGTAAATATGGTGCAGCCCGGCGTTTCAGAAGTGGCGGAGCGCGGTGTTTAGCCAAGGAGGCTAGCGCTGCGCTCCGCCACTTCGTTGTAAATATGCCCCTTTGTTTCCTAAAGTGTCAAAATAGTGAAAGAATATTGTCGCAAAATGTGCCACATGATTTGTATAGTTTAGCCTCATAATTTTATCAACCTTGCAGCATAATGTGCGCCTTCACTGCCACATAATTCCAGTGGCTTGTATTATAATGCAGCATTTTTTGCTCATTACTTAAGGAAGAGACTTAGGTCCACTGTGTAAATTCCAGAGCACAGACTAAACGAGTTATTTCATGCTCAGATTATACTCTTTTGAAATTAAAAAGGAACATTTAATTACCCCACGGCTTAAAATTCACATGCTACATCTGTGTGGCGATAGCATTTTAAAGTTGAAGGAGGTCAATCAGTTTGTACTTTTGTTCTTGTGGAGCGGTTGCCAATACCCACTGCTGTGCACCAGAACCAGCATGCAATGGTTTTGTCCGTATACATTTTTCGGGAGGCACTGAGTATTGGTTTATAAGAATAGGTTTGTTGCTCACTGTAATGGTTGTGCTTTGTTGTGCTGAGACCAAAGTTACTGGCCCAGTGTGTCTTAAAATGCACTGTTGGCCTCATACAACCCTCATGATGAGTGGAGAAGAATGCTGTTCACACATGCAATAACACCATTCTGTACACAAATTTCTGCATGCAGTTATATTTTACTCAGAAATACTGGACTGAAACAACCCGCATTTTTGGTTGCGGTTTATCACAACCAGCAACGACAAGTAGCAATGTGATAGATAGCAAAATGATTAAACAAAATATATTTGATATCACCTCAAAGTTGTACTCCTTAAAGGCTACCACCCACTTTATGATTCTGCCAGACACAGAGTCAATCAATGCCTTTAGTCTTGAAAACCTTGCGCAAAGGCTTGTGGTCTGTCCTTTCTTCAAAAACAGCCCCCATAAGAATTTCATACGTTTTTTAGTTTCCCAATGCACCGCAAGAGCCTCCCTCTCGATTACAGAGTATCTTGTCTCTGTCCCTCTCAGACTACGAGCGGTAAACAAAATGGTGTTCTCTGCTCCAAGACCAACCTGCTGGAGCACAGCACCCAGCCCTTTGAGACTAGCATCTGTTGCAATGCTGGACCTCTTAATAGGATCACATTTTTCTAATTTCAGGGCCTGACTTAACTTGTATTTTAATTCGACACACTCTCGCTCACATGCAGGACTCAGCACAAATTCAACCCCCTTTTTAGGTCTCGCCTAGACAGCGATTGCGCTGTCTCTTTGAGACATGCTGTATTCAGTATGTGAGGAAAATAGAGGGGGTGTTTAGGACGTGCACTGTTCTTATACTACTTTCAGAAATCACCACCTTTAACCATTAAGTGGTTGTGGTGCTTTTATTTCACCTTTTCTTATTTCATTCAAAATACAAAATAAGATGACATTTGATTCATGTCATAGAGTAAGACACTGTACTATATTCGAAATTACAGTTAAACATTGACGTAAAGCACATTACCAACAGAGATACTTTAAAGAACCACATCAATGAACAAACAAGTGTATACAAAAAACAATGTGACAAACATCAGACCAGTCCTTATTTGTATGGCAGTGCAAATAATTGATACTTGTTAGTCAAGCAACATGCCAGATGCAGCTAGATCAACCGAGGTTGCAACAGACAGAAAGTCCTGTTTGTATATGGTACATTCCATAAGCTGGTAATGGCTGTTACTAGCTGTGAGGGGGGTCGACGCGTTTCTGAACACAATACATTCTAAGGGTTCTCCTCAGGACCTGGACGGGGTCGGACACTATTGTAGTGGAGGAATCAGGAATTGCCTGTAATTTAGTAGCAACTGTTGAAAACTGGGTTTGACGGTGTGCTCAGTTAATGATTTAGTCTCAGCAAAGGTTTTCAGTCCCAGGTAATGTGCTGAGTGTTCAATTGAATGTGATGCGAGGGTCAAAAAGGTCGCAGACACTAAGCACTCAGTCCTTACTCCGGTGATGACTGAGGGAACTGGTGAAAAACAGACGCTGCACATTCACGAGCATACAAAGAAGCGGTTTGGAGAGTTTGGAACACATTTAAACAGCTCCAATTTCACGCAGCCAACACAGATTTGCTTAGTGTCTGCGACCTTTTTGACCCTCGCATCGCATTCAATTGAACACTCAGCACATTACCTGGGACTGAAAACCTTTGCTTAGACTAAATCATTAACTGAGCACACCGTCAAACCCAGTTTTCAACAGTTGCTACTAAATTACAGGCAATTCCTGATTCCTCCACTACAATAGTGTCCGACCCCGTCCAGGTCCTGAGGAGAACCCTTAGAATGTATTGGGTTCAGAAACACGTCGACCCCCCTCACAGCTAGTAACAGCCATTACCAGCTTATGGAATGTACCATATACAAACAGGACTTTCTGTCTGTTGCAACCTCGGTTGATCTAGCTGCATCTGGCATGTTGCTTGTCTAACAAGTATCAATTATTTGCACTGCCATACAAATAAGGACTGGTCTGATGTTTGTCACATTGTTTTTTGTATACACTTGTTTGTTCATTGATGTGGTTCTTTAAAGTATCTCTGTTGGTAATGTGCTTTACGTCAATGTTTAACTGTAATTTCGAATATTGTACAGTGCCTTACTCTATGACATGAATCAAATGTCATCTTATTTTGTATTTTGAATGAAATAAGAAAAGGTGAAATAAAAGCACCACAACCACTTAATGATTAAAGGTGGTGATTTCTGAAAGTAGTATAAGAACAGTGCACGTCCTAAACACCCCCTCTATTTTCCTTAGTATTAAGGTGGCCTAGTTTGGACGTAAGTATAGGCCCAACCCCTTGTTGTAATAACCGTATTCAGTATGTGGGCATTAAGCTCCGCCCATGTTCCATCCATCTTTACAATTGGCTTCTCTTCCTGTCTTTTGTAAATGATGGCTTTTGAGTCGTCAACAGGCTTTGTAGTCCCTCCTTAGTATCTCCCACTCTCCTGTTGTTACCTCTCATAAGGACAGCCCCTCTTACATGTGTCCTTACTCTGTAGCTTTCATTGCGGTTGCTTCTTGTTTTGGTTGACTTTTCGCTTCCCCCTAACAGACTTGGCATTTGTATTTCTTGCTCATCAGACATGTTCCAAGGGCGCCTGTTAATGCACTTACCCCTCCTGTGTTCTGTTTTCTTCGGGCCAGCTTGTTTTCTTTGAATTGATCTGGAACCGTTTGTTTCAGTTTCAATTTGGTTTCGAAATGCCATTGCTTATTTAAATTGATTTGTTATGAGTTTCATTTTATTTCTTATGATTTGGTAGAGCTGACACCAAGACCCGAACCCAGTGCCCCAGGCACAAGGTCGGCAGCTCTATAAGCTAAGCCACATTGCTAACTTCAAAAACAAACTTGTTTATTTCCCTTCATGAACGATTGTCTTTTTGCTTCCCGCTTAACAGACTTGTTAGTAACTGTCGTTTGTGTGTGTAGACCGCAGCTTGAATTAATAGTCGTCCCAGTTTACTTAATTTAATAAAGAATTTTAAAGCTTTCAGTTGGAGTAAAGAAAATACGTAAAAGGGCACTGGTAGAAGAAAGGAGAAAACAACCACACCGCGTGACCATAAACATCCCTCTGTCATAGCCACTTACATGTGAAACATGAGCATATATTGATCAATAAGGACGCGCAGTGACCAAACACCAGCTGCGTGAATGGACCAATCAAAGAGCTACTTACATTTGTTCCTCAGAAACTGTATATTGCAGCAGGTCCAGCTGTTCTGCAAGCAGATGGGCTGTCCTTAGTACTGTGCAGAGATCACTTAGTCTTTGCACAGTAGCAATACACCCTCGGAGATAACCAGGAGCCAGGATGGCAGCGGCAGAGACTCAGAAAGTGTTTGTGTATGATGGAAGAGGTGCTCTGGGATCTAATTGTGTGACTATTTCAAATCGAGGAACTGGGTAAAATGCTTTACTGTTACACCATCAGTAACTGGCTGTATCTGTTTCTCACTTAATCGTAAATATCTGCCACATGCTACTGGTTAGCTGGAAAGAGTGCGCTGCTGAGGGCCAAAATTGGAAATCTATAAACTTTTAAATGCAGATTAGATTTGCTAATTTGTCATCTCTCTTCCAGTAGCAACTGTTTTGCTGCCATTGTTTAGAAGCAGCACTGAGTCATAATGTATCAAATTTGTTTTGTAGCCTGCTGCATTCATACGTGCATGTTTAAAACATGCATTAGTAAAAGTAACAACGATACTTCACATTAGCGTATGTTTTGCTTGTTTGTCCTGTTCGTTTCTTTCTATGTTTTATATTGTTTAAAAAGTAGTATTCTTTACTATTTCAGTTTTAGGTGAAACTCTGTTTCAGTTTTCTGGTATTGTTTAAACGTTTTATATAGACCCCAGCATGTCTGAAGTAGCAATGCATGCGTTGGCAGGTCTGTGACTCATTTGCTTCGGGTGCTCTTGATAGTTTCACAGCAAGACTTCTCGTCTCTCACTCTGTCGGGTGGGTGGGAATCACAAGTTCACTCACTGCCCCAATATACTTGAATATTTATTGTGAGCCTTTTCACATTAATGTCCTCTTGTGCTTGAAATTCATCATGTTTCTGTTAAAAGTTTGACTTTTGTTCAAAATCTTCCTTAGACATTGAGATACAGCTATGATAGTAATAACCTGGACTTTGACTTAATCACGGGCACTGTACCAGAGGTCGGTTCATCAGAGGAGATTCAATCCTCGTTACACAAATATGACTACACCTTGTTTTAAAAGTAAAAACAAAATTCAACTTTTACAGCTGATATAAAAGAGAAACTAAATTCACTTTGAAAATATAATGTTTCCAAAGGGACTAGCATAGCATTTACAGCACTAACTTTAAAAGTTCTTCGTAAAAAGCCTTTTGACTTGCCTTGATGACAATCATTCTTAAAAAAGAAATGCAACATCTGCCTTGATATATTAAAACAGTTATACAAATATATTAATCATACAAGTACATTGTAGTTCTAGTTGTGTTGAGTCTTCCATTGGAAACGTTTTTTCTGACTTGTTTGTAATGACTTTAAATATTCTTGTAACATAAGCAACTGGGTATATTATTCCATATAATTTATGGTATTACTTTTGCTCTTCCACCCAAACTGCTTAAATCTATGTGCAGCTCTCGCCCCTAATACCACTACACAAATACACTCCACACCACAAAATTCCATCCCACACAATTCCACAACTAACAATTCCAATACAACTCACATAATTCTACACCACATAAATCCACCACACTCCAAACCAAAAGACATAGGTAAAAGACATTGTAATTTACGATGCCACTAGCTCTAACTCTCGCAAATGCGAGACCTATTGCATTGGAAATGCTTGTTTAATAAGTTCCTCATATTAGCACTCATTTCTGCAAAATGTTGAACAAACTTATTATAATACTCTGCCATGCCCAAGAATCACATCAGTTCTTCTTTGGTGGCAGGCAAAACCTTGCTTTGAACAGCATTAACCAAGTCAGCTTTGGGAACCACACTATCACCCTTGACAGTGTGACCCAAGTAATCAATGGTCCTTGTGTCAAACCTACACTTTTCTAACTTGATGGTGAGATTATGGTCACACAACATTCCTAGGGCTTGTCTCACTTGAGCATTATGCTCTGTCTCATCCTTTCTATACACAAGAACATCATCTTGATATATGCATACACCTTCCACCCCATGTAACACCTTCTTGATGGCTCGCTGGAAAATCCATGCCGCTAAGACCAGCCCAAAAGATAACCTGGTGTACTTAAAGGTCCCAAAGTGTGTTATGAATGCCATGAGATCTTTTGATGACTCCTGCAGCTGGATCTGATGATAGGCTGAGGTGAGATATATAGTGTTGAATACCTTTGCCCCAGCCAGCATCATTAACAATACGGAGATGTTGGGGAGTGGATATCTATCAACTATCATGTTCTTGTTGGAATGTCTGAGATTCACACATAATCTCAAACTCCCATTCGACTTTTTAGCCATAACCACCAAAGCCAGCCATTCAGTACCCTCGACTACCTCAATTATCACTTGAGCTTTCACCTTTTCCAACTCAATGCTCATCTGTTCCTTTACGGCTATAAGGAGATTTCTCACTTTACTGCAAAAAAGGTTGTGCCCCGGAAATTAGTCGTATCCTGTGATTATAACCTTTCATACAACCTAGACTTTCCCTGAACACTTGGCAAAATTCTTTCTTTAATTCATCTTGGAAGGTCACTCCAGATTGCCTCGGAGCTCCTATCTCACTCACATTATGATTTCCCTTCAATATGATTGGAAGAGAGCTGTTGGGATCCAATATTACCCCAACTCTTTTTGGTGGACCCAACTTATTATACTGTCACCTTTTTTTGAAATGTTAACCTTTCCCGATGTAAAGCATTGTTCATATTCAATCAAGCCGACAAAATAGCCATGCAATTCAATAGGCTCCCCACCATATGCACAGGGTCTGATGTCAGGTTTCAGCAAAGACACTTTCTCTTTAAGTTGCAACTTATAACATTTTACTAGGAGCAATCATAATTTTGCACCTGAATCAAAGAGGACTTTAGTTTTTTCACTTCAACCTCAATGTAGTAAAGAGGACCTACATCACCCTTACCCCCAACTTGTAATATTATTTGTCCACATACAAAATTAAGATCATCCTTGTCTTCTCCATCACTCACATCCACCTCACTGACCTTTTGTTTGAATTTTTTCATCTTGCATACAGATGCAAAGTGCCCTTTTTCTAAAACATACAAATGACCTGAAATGCGGGACAAGTCTTGTCATTTGCAAAGTGTACCACTCTGTCACACCTAAAACATTTCCTAACCACTCCCTTTGTCTGTCCCCTGAACAATTTCAGGTTCACTTTTTTTTTTACTCCTTCTTTAGCAACATGCACATCCTTGGTAGAGCCTTTCTTCATTACTTCTACACACTTTATAGAATGCTTGATTTGATTTTCTTGGCCACTAGCAATACCTCATTAAGTGTGGGCTCATCCCTTAGCCAGAGTTCTTCTCGTACCATTCAATGTTGCACCCCAACATGAATTGGTCTCAAATTCTTTCATCTAAGAATGGGCCAAACTTACACGTAGACACTAAACGTCTAAGTTCAGTAACATTATTTTTCTACCGACTTCCCCTCAATTTGGACTCTCCTTCCAAAATAATAGTGGTCAAGAATTGTCCTTACTTTCAGCAAATAGTGTTTGTCCAGCTTCCCTATACATGTCTCATACTCGTTAAGGTCGACAGAGTCACTGTCTGGAATATCTGGAAGATGGTCAAAAACTTCCTGTCCTTCAGGACCCAGGCCACAAACCCTAGCATATAGTTTGAAAACCTTTCTCCATTTATTCCACTTTATGGGTGGTACGCCAGGACTGGTAACAAAATGGATGGGGGGGTAACATTTTGCATACTTCCTGATACAGTACTGTAAATAGTATGGTATTGTATAAAGATATATACATAAAGGTTTGCTCGAACTCCTTCCTGCAAGAAATAAAAAAATAATCACTATAGCAAAGTACAATATACTGCCTTGAATGGGGCCTGGTACAAAGAGAACCTCACTCTCTAGAGTCTTTCCACTGAAGTCCTCTAGTCTGTGAAAAGGAGCAGTCTTTCCTATAATAGGAAAACAGACAGCCAATGGGATTTCTCCTTTAAACACCTACTTGGCGCATGCCAGCACAGAACGACAAAGAAAGAAAAATGGACTACAGGTGAGGTCCTCAGTCAAAATCCAGTAGTTCACATTCCCCTGGGTTAGTGTTGCGCCCTTAAGTGCCACAGTGACTCGCAGCTGAAAAAGCAAAAGTCTTTCACACGGCGACAATGTACAGTGAGTACAACAATGAGCTCCAATCCTCACAACGCCAGGAGCAGAGACGCGTAGCCTTTCCTTAGCGCATGGTGGTTCCTTCAATTGCGGTGGTATGTAGAAGTTCCGATCAGTTCCAATCAGCTGATCTTCTAATGCCGTGATGCGGCTTTCCTTCGCGCTACCTTTCCTTTAGCTTTCCTTCGCGCTGCCTTTCCTTCACGTGCAGTTGCCACGGCTCGCAGCTTCACACAGCAGGCTTTCCTTTGCTCAATCGCTGAACTTGAACATCGACACGCAGCTAAATCTAGCGGCTCTCCTTCACTCAAGCGTTACGTTTAAAAGTCATGATCGCTAAAGCCACATAAAGATTGCAGATTTTCAACTGTTTTAAACTTCAGCGCAGACAGTCATAAGCGCTCGCACATCGAAGCACATAAAAAGTTTAAACTCACATACCAAGATAAGTGTGTCAAAGCTCGGCTGTCGTACCGGACAAATATGCTTTCAGATCTGATGGTGTCAAGGTGTTGGGATCTCCTTATTGTCTTTCCTTCCTTGTCCACAGTGTAAAGAGGGGTATTCCTCAATAATGAAGTAACACAGGTAGTCAGAATCATCGACAGGTTTATTGTAGGTAAAAAGAGATCTCATCCATCCACATCAACTGCCTCCAGCCTTCTGTCACCACATTTCCTAGACCATTCCAAATGACCTCATAATATCCCACAAGAGTAAAGATAAAGAAAGGATGCACACAATGATGCAGTAAGATTGAACAAACATATATGCAAAATTGCCACAAGTGCTTTAAGTGCTCACCAGTTACATTACACAATGACACATTCATTGTCGAACGCAGGGGGAAGCATAAGTAATTTCCCCAGAATTACATACTATTCTCCCTAACCAGAGTTTCGAACCTGGTTCCCTAGTTTCCCTGTCGGCAGCTCTGGCCGTTATGGCACATCCTTGCTTCACTTCAAAGCTCCTCAACTGTTTCTCACTATCACTTCCACATTTGTTCAGCAAGACCCTGTCAACATCGAACAAGCATTGGCAAAGCCAATATGTCTCAGCAATGCCCAGGCTACTGGCCTTGTAAATGTGAATGTCTTTTGGCAATGTTGTCTAGCAGCACATCTGCTGTTCAGCATGGCTGGAAGTCACTGAAAAAAGTGCTATGACGTGGCCAGCTCAGGCCATGTCATAGCGCTTTTTTGTGCTAGGATGGGCAGGACAGTAAACTCAACATGGTAGTGAAGAGAGTCGGTGTTGGCTCATCATCCTGTGATTCTGGTCTCTTAGTGACTTTCAGCCATGCTGAACAGCAGATGTGCTGCTAGACAACGTGGCTAAAATACATTAAAATTGACAAGTCCAACAGCTGGGGCATTGCCGAGATGTATTGGCTTTGCCAATGCTTGTTTAAATAATGTCACACTTCCCCACGCAGCATTCAATCAATCAATCATGTCACTTATAAAGCGCACTACATACCCGCGAGGGTCTCAAGGCGCTGGGGGAAGAGGGGGGTGGTGCTGCTACTGATCGAAGAGCCAGGTCTTGAGGAGTCTTCTGAAGGCCAGTAGGTCTTGGGTCTGTCGGAGGTTGGTGGGGAGGGTGTTCCAGGTCTTGGCGGCGAGGTGGGAGAAGGATCTGCCGCCGCCGGTCGTTCTCCGGATGCGGGGACTGTGGCGAGGGCGAGGCTGGTCGAGCGGAGCTGGCGGGTGGGGGTGTAGAAGCTGAGTCGTCTGTTGAGGTAGGCTGGTCCGGAGTTGTGGAGTGCTTTGTGTGCGTGGGTGAGGAGCTTGAAGGTTATCCTCTTGTTGACAGGGAGCCAGTGCAGGTCTCTCAGGTGGGGTGTGATGTGGCTGCGTCGGGGGATGTCGAGGATAAGACGTGCAGAGGCGTTCTGGATGCGTTGCAGCCGTCTCAGGAGCTTAGCCGTCGTTCCTGCGTAGAGGGCGTTTCCGTAGTCCAGCCTGCTGGTGACGAGGGCCTGGGTGACTGTTTTTCTTGTTTCGGTGGGGATCCACTTGAAGATCCTGCGGAGCATTCGGAGGATGTTGAAGCAGGATGAGGAAAAGGCGTTGACCTGCTTAGTCATGGAGAGGGTGGGGTCGAGGATGACCCCTAGGTTGCGTACGTGGTCGGTGGGTGGCGGGGCTGTTCCCAGTGATGTTGGCCACCAGGAGTCGTCCCAGGCTGAAGGGTTGGAACCAAGGATGAGGACCTCCGTCTTGTCCGAGTTCAGCTTCAGGCGGCTGGTCCTCATCCATTCGGCGACGGCCTTCATTCCTTCGTGGAGGTGGGCTTTGGCGGTGTGAGGGTCTTTGGTGAGGGAGAGGATCAGCTGGGTGTCGTCGGCGTAGGAGATGATGTTGAGGTTGTGCTGTCGGGCGACGTGGGCGAGGGTGCCATGTAGATGTTGAACAGCGTTGGGCTGAGGGAGGAGCCTTGGGGTACGCCGCAGATGATCTTGGTGGCCTTGGATCGGAAGGGGGCGAGGCGGACGCTTTGTGTTCTGCCGGAAAGAAGGATGTGGTCCAGTCCAGGGCCTTCTCTTGGATCCCGGCGTCGTGAAGGCGTGTTCGTAGTGTGTGGTGGCAGACCGTGTCGAAGGCGGCTGATAGGTCCAGGAGGATGAGGGCTGCTGTTTCTCCGTTGTCTAGCAGGGTCCTGATGTCATCGGTGGCGGCGATGAGGGCGGTTTCGGTGCTGTGGTTGCTGCGGAAGCCGGACTGGGAAGGGTCCAGGATGTTGTTCTCCTCGAGGTAGCGGGTCAGTTGTTTGTTGACGATTTTCTCGGTGACCTTCGCGGGGAACGGGAGCAGAGAGATGGGTCGGAAGTTCTTGAGGTCCTTGGGGTCTGCCTTGGGTTTCTTGAGTAAGGCGGTGATCTCGGCGTGCTTCCAGCTTTCCGGGAAGGTTGCTGTCTCGAAGGAGATGTTGATTATTTTCCGGAGATGGGGCGCGATGGCTGTACTGGCTTTGTTGAAGATGTGGTGAGGGCACGGGTCTAGCGGTGAACCGGAGTGGATGGTGTTCATGATCTCGCTGGTGTCCTCGTCGTTGATGTTGGTCCAGGAGAGCAGGCGGTTGGTGGTTGTGGGGGCAGTGGTCTCGGTGGTTGCCGGGGCGGTCGTGGTGTTGAAGCTGTCGTGGATGTCGGCGATTTTGCGGTGGAAGAAGGTGGCCAGTGAGTCGCACAGGTCTCGCGACGGCTGGATGTCGTTGGTGTTGGAGCTGGGGTTGGAGAGTTCCTTCACGATGTTGAAGAGCTCTTTGCTGTTGTGTGCGTTGTTGTCTAGGCGGTCTTTGAGTGAGTCCAGCATTGGATACAGTAATACAAAAGAGAAAAGCTCACAGATGACTGCAAGTTCCCAACATGTTTATAAATGCAGTTCACACTTATCCACACACAGCCACCACCATGGTGCAAGCATGCATCGGCCAACACTTCAGCCTACATGAAATAAAATCTTTGATCAGTTTCATATGGTATTGACACCTTTGCTGGACAAGAGAAGGCCTGGAACATTAGGAGATACCTTAACCTTCTCTGCAAGGTGCTGAGCCAGGAGTTCCTTCCTCTCTTTAGTAATATATCACAGAATAACTTCACAGAATAGGGAATCCCTATTACCACCCAAGAATTCGACATAGACTCAATGCAAGAAAATATAATCTCAGAGGAGTCAAGTCAAAGAAGGCCAACCTCCACCTTCTGGTATGGCAAAGAATAAACAAATAAAATTACAAATTACTTTCACTGCCATATAAAGAAATAAAGTGGAAAAGGGAGTTCACGAAAATATACAAAAAACCTTTACTCAATACGAAACGTTCATTAGTTCATTTCACAGAACAACTAGCTGCACAGAAATTAATTAAAATACCACATATTTAATTCCATTAAATAATATAACATTGAAAAGACTAATGACGGAGAAGTCATAAATGGTATAAAAAAAAGACAGCCTATACTATACACCAAACAAGACATCGAATGACCTGAAAGCAAAGACTTCATGCACCAACAGAAAGTTAGGTCATAAAATATTTACAGGAAAGTTTAAATGAAACAGTTTGCAGATGTTATTGTTTCTGTCCCTTCCAGGCCTCAATACACAGGATCCATTATCAAGAGAAATGTGAATTCCAATTCAATAATTCCTCAAAGCCAACACTTGAGGGCTTTTTTATTGGACTAAATCAAAAAGAGAAGATAAAATCCGTAATTCGTCTCATATTTTAGTTCCGGAATGGAATACAATTCATCCACAGCTACAGCTGCAGGCATAATCAAAGAATGTATTAATTAAAGGTTTTGTTTCCAAAAGACAACCCTATTCATGTATTAATACCACTGAGCAAATCACAAAGACGAATCAGGACTAAGCCATAGTGTTACTGAATAGTTCAGGAAACACGCAAAACGTCATCCATGTACAGGCAAATACATGTTAATACTTGTCTTTTGGAAACAAAATAATTATGATAACGAGCCTGTGGGTGTATGTAGCCTGTGGGATAGCGCTCGTCTATGAGGTGAAGTTAGGTTGTGGGGAGGGAGGACACAGAGGGGCAGATTTACAAGCCCCTTGCGCCACTTTTGCGTCACTTTTAACATGGGAAAAGTGACGCAAAAGTGGCGCAAGGGGCTTGTAAATCTGCCCCAGAGATTTCAAGCTTCTAAGTTCCATGCATGAGTACCTCATCCAGGCAAGGATTGTTTCTTTTCTTTCTAGGATTGGTAGTTCCATTTATCCTATTATCAAATTGGGTCTGCAAGTCGAAGAAGGCTCAGAAATTACCTGGGCTGGATGTGATACTCATGTAAGAAAATTTGAGAGTTCAGAAAATGGGATTGCAATGCGGTGGGCAGACACAACACCAAATCTTGCAGGGTGCCAGCTAAGGTTTTGTTACACCACTGTCTTTGGCCCTTTTGGCTTCATCCCCGCCATCAGTCCCCTCAAGGCCTGGGTGGTTAATAGTAATGTCTTCACCATTTCTTCCTACATTTGGAGAATGAGTTCTATTTGCTAAGGAGATCATGCACAGAGCACTGCAGTGCACTTTTCTGCATTCCTATGCATTTCGTGGACATGACGCTGACCTCCCCACACCATTTCACATATCTTATGGAAGACATGAACCCTGTGCCTAGGCACCTTCTTTACAGCTTCCTCCGCTGGCACCTCAAGCACACTGTAAGGGGCATATTTATTAAGCTATCACACAGTGCAGCAAGTCACCATGCTGCGCTCCACTGTGTGATAGGGAAAGGGCAGAAATGTGTGGTACATAACAATATACAGCACATTCCTGTCCTTTCCAAGTGCTGGTGCACGATATACTGCCTCACACCGACGCAGGCACCCTTGCACCATAGTACAAGGGTGCCTGCGTTGTAAGCAGGATTGTTTTTGTGTCGGAAGGGAAACCTTCCTGCACAAATACAATCCTCTGAGGGGTTTTCCTCTTTCTATGTGTGCTGCAGTATACAGCACACATTGCAGTATGCAGTACACATAGAAAGAGGAAATAACGTGGAGAAATAAAATATTTTTCCTCGTTACACCTCACCTGGGGAGGTGTAGCCTTTTAATGCATTCCCAGGTCCACCACTAATCGCAAATCTGGGAATTTGCCAAAATACAGGGGTGGATGCGTGGGAGCTCCCACAAACCACCTATGGAATACCTCCCTCAGGCACAGTAGCGCAACACAGTGATTTGCGCTACGTTACGTTACTCTGGATTTATCAAGACACCCAGGGCCACACAAGGTGACCTAGCATGGCTTGATAAATCCTACTTAGGTTTTGCGTCGCCCTTGCAACCCCTTTGTGGCGCAAGGGTGATGCAAAACCTATATAAATATGCCGTGTGTGTATTTAATTTTGTGGAATTTTACAGAATCCATGTGGACAAGATTTTCAGGTTTGCAGTTGCGGGTTGCAAGTAGTTGCTGAGAACAGAAAAGGGATTCAAAAAACAAAATGACTATGTAAACATGGCCAAAATGGCAGCCTTGGCTGTTGCGTCCTCATTCAGGTTAGAGTAGAGCAAAGAGGTAGAGGGCTGAAGCGCTCCTTTCCATAGGCTATGGTGCGATAATGTCAGACTGCCTGAGCCCCCCATCTCTCGCCAAAATTACATACTTCCGGTCTTTATGACAGTTTCCCGTCAACGTGCATTTGGTGCATATATTCTAAAACCGGGGCAGTGTTACCACATCCGTAACTACTGGAAGGAGTATTATCAGCTACCGTCACACCAGTAATCTGACTAGATTTTTCCAATATACCAGGACTCAGTCATAACATAAAATATCATGTCTTACTCTTGGGACTGATTTAACCTTTTTATATCTGTAATATCCAATTTCCAAACAACGTGTAATTTGATTCATATTGAACAGTAAAATTACACTCCATATCACTTATTGTACAAGAAGGATTAATCCCACAAGCATTTTTACAACATTTTACATCTGAAAGCTTGTAATGATGTCACATGGAGTAACAGGAAAGATACTGAATCGTATTATGGATAAGGGACACTGTAAAGATAGGGAACAGGTCCATGCAAGAGTATAGAGCAAATGCATGCAATAAGTCAGTGAGCATCAGCATGATGAGATCAAGGACCATGAAATACACGTGCAAAAACCCTGTCAGCATCACAAGTTGATCATATCTTGGTAATACTAACTGATAGTCAAAACAATTTTGAGTTCAAATGTGAATGTGTTGAGAGTGGGTACTTTCCTGAAAGAACAGTGAAAGGTATTCCATAATTTCAGGGCTGTTCCAAAGAAAGCATGGTCAAGCCTTCTGTGTCAGAGTTTCAAGAACTTCCAAGCTTAGATGTCTTATGCTTCCAAAATAAAAAAAAGTCCCACGGATATCTTAGGGTTTTCAGTGGCGGCTCGCATAGGGCGTGCTGCGGGCGGTGGGCGGGGCAGGGTGGGGCGCAGTGAACTCGGACATACGACGGAACGGAGGAACGTAATAATTACTTTCCTCCGTTCCGTCGTATGTTCGAGCTTACTACCTCCCCACCCTGTCCCTCCCCCGATCGCCCCACCACCCGCAGCACGCCCTATGCGAGCCGCCACTGAGGGTTTTGCAATAGGTATTTTGGCATGTGTAGATAGAATGGCCAAAAGGAAATTCAGGCTAATTCGTTTGTAAGAGCTTCTTCTTACTTTCATTAGGAGTTATTAGGGATTATTTAGCACTGGAGTGTTGTGGCTTTCACGGCAGGTGCCAGCCACAACATATGCAGCTGTGATGAGCATAGCTTTCAGGGGTGCAAGTCTGGATTTGGGAATGACAATTAGAAGGGCATTGCCAATGTGGATTCTGTTCGGGGTCCGAATTTGAAGAAAATATTTAAATTCTTGCCTAGAAATAACATGAATTCATTTTTTCTGAAAATGTGCATGTGGATTTGTACACCTTTGCCCAAATGTTTAATTTGTTCACCAAGGCAGAGTCTGTTATCAAGAAAGAATCTCAGAATTTCGGCCTTCTATACTAACAATCATAGTTGCCAAGCTTCCCAGATCCATGTGAGCATCACAAAGGCATGCATAAACTACCATTTACCTTACAGAATAAACATTTACCCTCATTATACATCAATGTACAACTGTCCAGAAATGTCTGCCTACTCCCCCGCCACACAATTAACCTTTTCCTTAAACCTCCAACATCTTTCCCTTTTCCCTGCCCCCAAGATACTAACCCAACCCCAACCCAGTCCCCTACCAGTCCCTGCTCTGTATGCTCTGGGCCCCGGGGGTAGGAGGCCTCTCCTGAATGTTGTCTCTCCCACAAGCACACATCAGGCAAGACTATGTGAACACAAGTAATGTGCCTGGCCTAAAGCCATTGTAATCTTTCAAGAATGCCAACCACCCTTTTAGATACATCTTCACTACTGCTGACAACCATATCCTGTGATGAAGTAGTCCATGACCGGACAAAGCCAAACCTAGACATGTGCAAAATGTTCTCCCAGCCCTTACTAATCAGCATGCAAAGTTGAGGTGCTCCTAGAATATCTGTACTGTCCTCACCTCCACCTTCTTCTTTGTAAAACTTTCTCCAAAAGCACCACCCTTGTCTCCAGCTTCTCAGCATGGCCACGGAATCTATCTCTATTCCAAAAAAACACTGGGGCATATTATCAAGGGCCTTATCTCCGCTTTTTTGGCTTTAAAAGCCAAAAAAGCGGAGATAATGTTTTCGCCCTATTAACAAGAGGGTGATAACATGCATTAGCGCATGTTAGCACCCTTTTACCCGACGCCTCCGTCTGCATCTCTAATGAGATGCAAAGTGGGCGTCACTGGGCAGAACAACCTTGTAAATATCGCTGATGTGCACATCGCGATATTTACAAGGAGGGCAAGCATTTTGCAGACGTTAGTTTTTGGCGAAACCGCGGTTTTCGCTAAAAACTAACGTCTGCAAAATGCTGACTTACCTATACTTTATATTGGAGGTGGATTATGCTGATACGACCACAGGGTCGTATCAGCAAGAGTTATCGCCGTTTACATGGAACATCGCTGGAAAACCAGCGATGTTCCATGGAAAACAAGCTATCACAGGAATAATTATCGCCATTGCGCTAAGCGTTGTTAATACAGCGCTAGCATGGCGATAATTATCAGCGATAGCCGGCGATGACAATTCTCACGCTGAGAACGGCCAGCGAAAATTATCGCTGGCCGTTGATAATATGCCCCACTGTACCTAGACTACTGTATATTCTGTGGCCAATGGAATTACAATATCTGACATCAGCTCCTGAAATGTCTCCAATGCTCATTGGCAGATACTCTTTGTTTTTCGCCACTATTAAGAAATAATTATCCAAGTAATGTGTCACTGAGATCATGAAACATGAGTAAATAACTATCTAGATTTTCCCTGCAATCTAGGTGGGTATTGTCTATGCCAGCCACATTTTTTTCCACCTTTCTAGCCCCACTTGTACCAGGCAACTCTCCAACTCCCACCTGTTCAAACCAAAATCTACAAGAACTGGTATTGCGTTCTACGATCTTTTCGAAGAGGTCCGCACCAGACCCAATTTCTTTCTGCATCGTATCATACCCCGGTGTCATCAGGTTGAATGCCCAGAACCAAACCTTCTCTTTCTCCTAGGGTAGTGGAGTCACACCAGACTCTCTGGGATTCTGCCCTTGCCACTGTGGTGCTACACTAAACTCAGAGCCAGACCTACTTGCCCCCACCCCAACCTTTAGCACTCCTATGCTCTTTAGCTCTCCTAGCCCTGTCTGCCTTTCTCCTTCTTCATCCTCTATCAATACCTACCTCCCTGAGCCTCCATGAGCCTCTATTTACCCCCACTGGTAATATCACCTCTTCCTGCCCTGTCATCTACACTCTGCTTTGCATTCCTAACTTCTAATTTCCACTCACTATTGGCATCCTTTGTGCCTCCTGCTGAGTCCCTACTCTGTACAACAGCACTCATTTTTACCCACCCATATGCCCACCACAGCACTCTAGTGTGTGGCAGCCATTCTTCACCACCCACTGGAAGGGTAACTCCCATGTCAGCCTCCTTCCATCTCACACCTCCCCATCTCCTCCACCTCCTACATCTGCCTCCTCCTCTTCATGTTCACAGCTGGCATCTCCCACTTCTTTTACTAGCGCAACTGCAGTGTGAGATATTCCAGTTTTTCTCCAGGTGATCATGTCATCAAGGTGCAATTCTACCCCACCTCTCAGTACAGCTATGCATGCCTTGTCCTCTCCCTCTCCCACTTCTCCCCACGTCTGCTACATCACTGAATATTTTGGGTACCTCTATTTGTGCCCACGCCTGGCTTACCGAAAATTCTTGTGCCTGACATGGCTTATCTTCACACATGTCCCTGATCCCACTTCCTCGAGTGCCACCTTCCATACAGGATCCCTTCACTGCCACTTTCTGAACCTTGTGACACGGTGGGTTGCAAGGAAGCACTGATGCTGCTGCCCCTTCCACTGACCTTCCAGAACTCTGGGGGCTATTAAATGGGGGGAGGGGGCGGAACTCGCTGAGTTTCTCCCCACAGAGTTACATGGATTCGCTGTGAGATTCTGCAAGCGGGCGGAATACGGCATGTCATGCTGCTCGCACTGATTTTTAGCACGGAAGCTTGTTCCGTGCTGTAAAATCAGCGAGAATGACTCCATGCGGTGCACCAGAGGGTGCTGCTTCTTTCTGGTGCTCAAGTAGATTTTTTACCCAAGCAGCAGCTTTCTCAATGGCGATGGTCGTGACCTGCCGCTACCCTCCGCCTTGAGAAATCTGACCGGGGGCATTCTGGTGCCCAAACATCACGCTAGGGGATGCAATTCTCGCTCACCGCGGTTGGCGACATTTTGCCGAAACTCCACTTTCCAAGCAGAATGTGGAGTGAGCAAAACTCTGTGAACTCCGCCAACCTCTTCTATTAAATCCTCTTCCCTGTACCTTGGAGAATCAACAACTCTTCCATCACTATCTGTGCCTGCTCTCTCACCAGTCTCAACAATACACTAGCCACCTATCACCTATACCCCCCACTACTTCACCCCAGGCCTAACTAAAGTACATACCACTAAAGTCCGGCTCCTCATGCTATTCTAAGACGACCCTCTTGACCTTGTCCTGACACTAAACATCCTCTAACCCTACACCCCCCTACCCATTACCAATACTTACACTGTGTTCCCTAGGCCCACCCCAATCACCCAAACAGCCCAGTGAGAGATCTCCTAAGTGTCACCTTCACGCCAAGTCCTTTTTTTTGCAGCTGAATTTGATTGTTTAATTTTGCTACAACTGCTGATTCAATCAATAGCTCCTGACAAAGAAGAGAGATGGTGAATTGGTACCAATTTATCTGTTTTTTTGTCATTTTTCATGTGATAATTGATGCTGTAGTTTGTAAACGCTGCGTATGGCTTGCATTGAGTTGTACTGTGGGCCTGAACTAATGGTTGGTCACCACTGAAAAAATAAACAGAGGAAGCAAAGAGGGAGAGTAGGGGTTGTTGAAAAAAGACAGAGAACAGGGCGGTGAATAATGTTAAAAAATGGAAGAATGAGGAAGATTGAGAAGAAATATAAAGGATAATATGCACAATAAGAAGAAATAGAAATGAGAGAGAAAAAGGACTGCCCAACATGGATAAAAAAGCAGGCAGCTGCAGCTTCTCCGCTATGGCGGAGGAGAGTCACCCCCACGCCAGCAGCTGAAAAAATTTAAAAATAAATCATAATAAAGCAGGTTTATTATCATTTTATTTTTCTCTCCCGGGTGAGTCTTGGGGGTGGGGCCATTGCAAGGGGGGGCAGTCACAGAGGGAGAGTGGTGAGCACTGTGATCTGTGCGCATGACGTTTTGGTCGGTCATCTCGGGCCGGCCAAAGCATCATGTGCACTGAAGCTCTCTCCAACCCAGCTGCAGTGCTGGGTTGGAGACAGCAGTCACCGACTCCCAGTCTCCCTGGGAGCGCAAATCAAGGGCGCATGGGCCAATCCTGACGCTGCTGTCATGAATGAGAGAAGCATCAGGATTGGCTGTAGGGGATTCTGGGAGTCTGTGCTCGTGAGGAGGAGAAGGAGAAGAGCGGCAAAGTGGTGGTGCGGCAGGACGGGCAGGTAAATTATTTTTTTATTTTTTTGTGTTTTGTTGCAGTCATTAGTCTCCCCGCCTCTCTCCCTCCCCGCCCCTCCACTCAGCACAGACACCAGCAGCTACTGAAAGCAGGGATAGTAGGAACTTCTCAAAGTAAGCAGAAAGCAGGAGTTACTCTCCTCTCCGAACCTACAGAGATCAACTGTGGAGTACCCCAAGGATCCTCGTTTAGCCCCACGCTCTTCAACATCTACATGGCCCCCCTCGCTGCCATCGTCAGACAGCATGGGCTCAGCATAGTATCTTACGCCGACGACACCCAGCTCATCCTCTCTATCATGAAAAACCCTGAAGACACCAGACTCAGCTTCCAAGAAGGAATGAAAGACATTGCAGCCTGGATGAGCGGCAGCTGCCTAAAACTGAACTCGGAGAAGACAGAGGTCCTCGTCCTCGGACCCTCACCCACCACGTGGGACAGCTCTTGGTGGCCCCCTGCCCTTGAAAACCCACCCACCCCAACGGACCACGCCCGGAACCTCGGCATCATTCTAGACTCCTCCCTCACCTTGACCCGCCAGATCAACGCCGTCACCTCCACCTGCTTCAACTCCCTCTGCATACTCTGCAAGACCTTCAAGTGGATCCCCCCGAATGCAGAAAGACCGTCACCCATGCACTCATAACCAGCAGACTGGGCTACGGTAACGCCCTCTATGCCGGAATCAACAAAACCCTGCTACACAAGCTCCAAACCATCAAAAACACCGCAGCCAGACTCGTCCTCGGAACCCCATGACACGAGCACATGACCCAGCACCTGCGAGACCTCCACTGGCTCCCCATCGAGAAGAGAGTAACCTTCAAGCTACTCACCCACGCCTACAAATCCCTCCACAACATCGGACCCAAATACCTCAACGAAAGAGTCTCCTTCCACGTACGCAAAAGGAACCTCCGCTCCGCCGACCTCGCCCTGGCAGAGACCCCACGCATCCTCAGAACCAGAGCAGGCGGAAGAGATCTGGAACGAGCTCCCAGTCAACATCAGACGCTCCCCCACTCTGCACACCTTCAGGAAGAGCCTCAAGACCTGGCTCTTCGACTGATCCTGAGCTGCACCCCCCAGCGCCTTGAGACCCTCACGGGTGAGTAGCGCGCTTTATAAACCCCCTGATTGATTGACTGATTGACTGGTGACAGAAAGGGAAACAGGAACAAGTAAGGTGAAGTTAAAGAACACAAAGTAAGAGAGTAAAGGGTTGTAGAAGAGAATCAGGAGAAACTCAGAAAGGAGAGAGCACAGGCTCATGATAGCATTGTGAAAAGCTCAACCTGATGATATCCTTTGATTAGTACATAAGCGAGGGGATAAGTGATTATGGGTATAAAGGTAAGAAGGTAAGAGTAAGAGATTAAGGCCAAGGAGTTAAGGGTAAAGTGCTTAGAGGGTAAGGGTTATGGGAAAAGGGTTTAAGGGTTTAAGGGGCTAAGAGTAAGGTGTCAGCGGTAACGATAAGGTGCTAAGGATTAAAGGTTAAGGGTAAATCATTAAGAGAAAGGAGATAAGGGGTTATGGGTAAGAGTAAGGGTCAATGGGGCAAGGTGTAAAGGGTGCAGCATTAAGGGGTAAGAGTATGTGGTTACGAGTAAGAGGTTATGGATGAGGCAATGGGCTTAAAGGTAAGGGGAGGCATAAGGGGTTAATGATAAGAGGTTATGGATATATATATATATATATATATATATATATATATATATATATAATACCTATATATACACACACACACATATATATATATATATATATTTATATATACATCAACTGAACTGTCATGTACAATGAGGGGACCCCATCCGTCTAGGGGTAGAAAGAGTTTTTAAAAAAGTGATGGTAGCTGTGTGGAACTCTCACTGAACTTTAATAGGCGCCAGGGATCCAATCTCCCGGGCCTGAATGCATTAAAGTGGAAGGGGACCATGCCCCCCCCTCCCTGAGCCATAATAGACCCCAGGAACCCCATCCTCCAGGGCTGAATATCACAAAAGAGGAGGGGTCAGCCATCCCACCTCACTGAGCCTCTAAAGGCCACTGGGAGCCTATACCCCCAGGGCCAGCTCACACACTGTGTCCCGTGGAGACCAACCCCGGGACACAAAAGTTTCTCTGCCCGCATTAGTGCGGGCAGGGAAACATATGTCTGCTCCCAGTTGGCAGGACTCTTTTTAAAACTCCTGCTGAGTGGGAGCAGACATGCCTTTTCCTGTAGGAGTGCAGGCAGGGAAGGCATATCTGCTCTCACTTGGTAGGAGCTTTAAAAAAAATGCTCCTACAGGTTGGGAGCAGGCTTTTGTTTCCTTGCCCCCACTCCTGTAGGCACAGAAAGATACATTGCTCCCAACTGGCAGAAGCAAAGAAAAAACTGCTGAACCTGCCAGGAGGGAGCAATACCAGCTCCTGCAGCATGCGAGCAGCCGGTCTGGGCTGCAGTGGCCCTGGAGCTCTTCCCGCGACACCCAACATATTGTTTGGTGGGTGCTCTGGGTGGGCACTATGGCACCCACCCAAAATGTGCAGAGGCCCAGAGGAATGGGGTCACTGGGGCCTATTAAGGCTCGGAGGGGCCTACGTCCCGATCCCCTCATTAAAGTCAGGGCACTGCATGGTGTTGGCATTACATATGGTAAAAAAATATTACTTTATTTTGAAAAACCCTAAAAATTCACAGAAAAATACAAAGGTTAAAGTAACAATGTAGTTGGGTGAAAACGTCAGGCGGCTGCTGCTTGGGGGTCTGAGCAGGACCTCTGACCTCCTGGCCAGAGTCCCGCTCTCCGCCCCAGCAGCTCCGCTGTTGTGTCACCTGCCGCTGCCCTCTACACCTCTCTCCTGGTAGGTGTTCGAGGTCCTCTTCCACTCGCAGGTTCCTGCCTGCGCCTCATCCCTGGTGGTCCAGTGGGAGAGCCTTGCACTTCTGCTAGTCCGCTGCTGTCTGTCTGCGTGTTTTGTGCTTGTCATTGTTTTTTGTCTGTCTATTTGTTATTGTGCCTTGTATCTGTTTCTCTGTTTTTTGTCTGTCTATTTGTTTATTGTGATTTTATCTTGTTCTCTGTCTTCTGCCTGTTTTTTGACCTGTGCCCTTGGTCTCTGTCCTCCGTGCCCGTTTTTGCCACCCTTTTTTCCTGCCGCTGCTGCCCCTGTGGCCCCTCCCCCCTTGCCGTTCTTGCTCCCGCCTCCTAGATGAGCTTCCCTCCCCCTTCTGCTACTTAATGGTGGCCGCTGTGCGGCCACGCATCTGGCGCGCCGAAGGCTTGCCAAAAGCAGGCCCATCTGCGCCTTTCCACGACCCGACTGCGACCAGTGCCAGAAACCCTGGATCTCCGGCCACCAACTGCTACGACTCACCTGCCCTCCTCGCACTCAACCCCGGACAGAACAAAATCTACCAGCAGTCTATGCTGAACACCACCCATGGCCAGTGCTCCTGCCATCACTGCTGCCATACCTTCACCACCTTTCGCACTCCACGGCTGCCGCCCCCACACCGGACGCCAGCACCCCCGAAGCCCTGAGATGCATCCTCCTCAATGTGCACTCCCTGCACAGTCAGGCTGTAGAGATCTGGGACTCCTCAACACCCGCACGCCAGACGTCACCTTCTTCAAAGAAACCTGGACCAACTCCACCTCTGCCCTGACATCGCCACCGCCATCCCCGACGGATACAAGATCCAGAGGAAGGACCGCCCCAACCGCCCAGGAGGAGGTCTTGCCATCGCACACAAGAGCTCCCTCCGACTCACCACCTCCAGCTCAAGCAACAGCCCGCCCACCACCGAACACCTCCATTTCCAAATCCAGCCCAGCCCCACAACAACCCTAGGAGGCACTCTTACCTACAGACCTCTCGGACCTCGAACCACGTTCACCACTACCATCGCCGACCTCATCGCGCCCCACGACATCGCCTCCATGGAGTACATAGTCATTGGAAACCTCAACTTCCACCTCGACAACCTCAGCGACCTCAACTATGCCACCCTTCTGGACAACCTCGCCAACCTCGGACAGAAACAACTCGTCACCACCCCCACCCACAAGGCAGGACACACCCTCGACCCCATCTTCGCAGGAGGTCACAACATCCACTTCAGCCACACCACGCAACGCCCCCTGGATGGACCACCACTGCGTACACTCCCACGTCGACAAACCCACCACCCCCAAACCTGCACCCCGCCCTCTGCGATGGAACTGGAGCAAGGTCACAGAGGAGCAGCTCAACTCCACCCTCAACCGTGATGCCCTCTCCACCTCAACCGACGCCAACCTCGCAGCCAAAGAACTTCACAGATGGATCACCAACTGCGCAGACGAGCTCGCACCCCTACGTAACCCCGACAGTCAGCACCCCAGAAAGGCCACCTGGTTCACCGCCGACCTACAAGAATCCAGACACACCTGCAGACGTCTTGAGAAGAATTGGAGAAACAGCAAATCCTCTGAAGACCGCACCACCTACAAGAACGCCATGACAGAATTCCACCAACGCATCAGATCCACCAAAAGGACCTTCATCCAGAACAAGAGCCTCGCCAACTCCAGCAAGTCAAAGGAACTCTTCAGCATCATCCAGGAATTCACCAAACCCCCCAGCAAAACCACGGAGATCAGCCCCTCCCAGGACCTCAGCAACAAACTTGGCTCCTACTTCCATCTGAAAATCAAGTGCCTCTATGACAACTTCAATGACCAAACACCTGACTCCAAAGCCACTCCCTCCTCCAGCAATGCCAGCCAGCCCACCATCTCCTCCTGGACCCCAGTCACCAGCAAAGACACCGCATCAACCATGAAAGGCATTCACTCAGGAGCCCTTATGGACCCCTGCCCCTGCACATCTTCCACAGAGCCGCCGCCGCCGCCATCGCACCAGACCTACGATGCACCATCAACGCCACCTTCAAAACCGGCACTTTCCCCGATGACTGGAAACGAGCAGAAGTCAGGCTCCTACTCAAGAAGCCCTAAGCAGATCCTACGGACCTCAAGAACTACCGACCCATCTCCCTCCTCCCCTTCGAGGCCAAAGTCACCGAGAAGACCATCAACGTCCAACTAACGAAATTCATCGAAGAGAACTCCATCCACGACCCCTCCCAATCCGGATTCCGCAGCAACCACAACACTGAGACCACTCTACTCGCTGCCACAGACGGCATCCACATCCACCTCGACCAAGGACATACCACGGACCTGATCCTACTTGACCTCTCTGCAGCCTTCGACAACGTCTCCCACCACACACTCACTGCCAGACTCCATGACGCCGGTATACAGGGAACCGCCCTCGACTGGCTCCGCTCCTTCCTCACCGGCAGAACCCAAAGAATCAGACTTCCACCCTTCCTCTCGGAACCCACAGAGATCATCTGCGGAGTACCACAAGAATCATCGCTCAGCCCCACATTCTTCAACATCTACATGGCCCCCCTCGCCACCATCTTCAGACATCACGGACTCACCATAGTATCCTACACTGATGACACCTAGCTCATCCTCTCCCTCACTAAGGACCACATCACCACCAGACTCAACTTCCAGGAAGTCGCATCCTGGATGAGCATCAGCTGCCTGTAGCTCAACTCGGAGAAGATAGAGGTCCTCGTCTTTGGACCCTCCCCCTCTGCATGGGACAACACCTCTGCAGCCCTCCCACCCCCACGGACCCCAGTCGGAACCCCAGCATCGTACTCGACTCCTCCCTCTCCATGACCCGACAGGTCAATGCCGTCATCTCCACCTGCTTCAACACCCTCCGCATCCTCGGGAAGACCTTCAAATGGATCCCCCCCGAATCAAGGAACACCATCACCCATGCACTCATAACCAGCAGACTGGACTACGGAAACACCCTCTATGCCGGGATCAACACGTCTCTGCTCCGCAAACTCCAGACCATACAGAACACCGCAGCCAGACTCGTCCTTGGAATCCCTCGACACAAACACATCACCCAACACCTGCGAAACCTCCACTGGCTCCTCGTCGAGAAGAGAGTAACTTTCAAGATACTCACCCAAGCCTACAAATGCCTCCACAACACTGTACCACAATACCTCAACAATAGAATCTCCTTCCACGTACCCAAGAGAAACCTCTGATCTGCTGACCTCGCCCTCGCCGACCCCCGCGCATCCACAGAGCAAGAACGGGTGGAAAACCCTTCTCCTACATCACAGCCAAGACCTGGAACGAGCCACCGATCAACATCAGACGAGCCCCCCCCCTGCACATCTTCAGGAAGACCCTCAAGACCTGGCTCTTCGACTGACCGGAGCTGCCCCCCCAGCGTCTTGAGACCCTCATGGGTGAGTAGCGTGCTTAAAATTCCCTGATTGATTGATTGACAATGTAATGTTTTAAACAACATCAACTATAACTCACAGCATCTTCATGCACTGCTTATATCCTTCCATATTACATCACTTATACCATGTGAAATCATAGCAGTCATAACAACACTTATCACATCTAAAATGACAGCATTTGTAAGAACACAAATTACACAAAACTGGGCCATTACAGTAAAATTAAATGATAATAACATTGTGTTATTATCATTTTATTTTCGTGTGGGGCGACGCTCCTCCACCTTAGCAGAGAGCAGCCTCTGAGAATAGAGTTCATAAAAATATTGAGATTGTCTGTGAAATGCCTGACTACACTGTACAAGCACATAGTCGAGGCAGAGAACTCCGCACATGAAAAGATAGGGCAGTCCTATATTTTTATGTGCCTAATCTCTGCCACGAGTACTGAGCCTCTGCAGTCGTAAAATTCCTATTAGTAAAATTAAAGGTATAGTTTGCAAATACCAAAAACATAATAAACTTGCACACAACTGTAAATTAACTTTGTGAATCAGGCCCCTTGATTTTTCCTTCATTCATTTTCACGGCTGAAGGATGTATTTATGTCCTATAAATTACACATTGTTGGTTTTGCGAATGCTCTTATGCAGAAACCATATGAGCTGCTTCTTGAAACTTATACTCTGGTGTCATAGTTTCCCCTTAGTATTTTTGTTTCGGAGTATGCCTTTATTAGGTTTGAAGTTAATGTTACCTGTGTATGGTAGCACTCTGCTCGTCCTCAAGGTCTGCTATTCGTTCTGTGTTTACTTCTCCGCTTTGATTCCACTTAGCGTTACTCTCATTAATTTGTGACAGTTGTTTCATTCCATTTAGTTAGGTTTCGCACACGTTCCTTGATGTAGCGCTATGTTATGTTTTCAGACTACTGCCAAATTGTAATATATAACAGTGAGTCTGCAGTTCTGCTGATGACTGATTCTAACTATTACAGTTCAGTTTTTAAACTGTTCGCCCCATTAGTTTCCCTTTTTCTGAATCTAGGCTTCTGTAGCCATTTTCATCGTTGCCTCTCTATACTCCCTTGGTTCCTCTGAAATGTGAACTTCATGAGCACAAAAGGTAGGAGATGCTGGATGTATGGCAGGGCTTTAAGTTGGATGAATAAACTGGAGGGTCTCTCAAGGGGGCATGGCGGATGCAATTAAGGGCGTGGCTTAAAAACATGTAAACTCAAAATCTGTGCTTAGCATAGTGTGCCACCTGACTGGTATTTTGTTGCTTCTGTCATTGCATACAGATATATAATGCAAGTAACATTACACCTACAACAAGCCAAGGCTATTGGCTTTGTCAATGGTTGTTATATGCATAAGATAAATAAGCAACAACTTTGGCTTCGTTGTATATAATATTGAAAATGCTTCAGTTCTGACATGATGAGACTGTGAAAGAACTATAACGAGTCTCTTTGTAGTTACATCAAAGGCAGTGAAGGGTGGTACTGCTGCAGAGTTAAGATTTATGTTTTTTCACTGAGGGTGAAGGTAAAAATTGAGAGCCGGATAAGGACCCGTCTCAGCAGAGCACCGGCAGGACCCGACCCACTTAGAGCCCTGATGTATGGTCATGTACACTAAGCTAAACAACCAAAGCTGGATACAGGCTTCCAAACTATGTGAGCCATTGAGGAATTAATAAAACAAAATGCTTCGAACCTTATTGATAGATGCATGGAGCTCAGTTGAAACATTTTTGCATTACTCTCTGGTGCATGATCATCCCCCCACTTTTGAAAGATTATTCCAATGCAACCTATCCAGAGCTTTATGAAATCATTAATGGTCCCAGAATGTTTTCAGATAACGCCTCATTTGCTACAACTATACAACAGTCCCCAAGTAACAACCTTGGATTCTAACATGGACATTTAAAGCAGGAAAGCTTTTGGCGAAAGGGACAGACAGCCACAAAGAACAGCATCTTTCTGCTAAAGAACTGTAGCATGCACTGTTATGCAGTGGGAAACCTTGAAGGTGTACATTTGAGGTTTCTCCAGTGTATATAATGAAGATGTACAGACACCACTTTTAGAAGTTATCGGTAATTTAGGAAACATGTCTGGTAGATTTTGAGTATTATAACAAATACCACTTGCCCCTGCTACAGGAATGTATGTGTAGACAGAAGGACAGTTTGAATCAAATTTGGGAAGACTCATCTATTTATTCTCCAAAAGTTGATCTAATCATTTGGGTTAAGTTGGGAATCATTAACACTCCCTCGCATTACTGACATTTCAGACTACAGCTTGCACTTTAGAAGTTGCAGTGACATTAAAACACCTTGAAATCTTTAGGTGAGCTGCTCACCAGAGAGAGGGTAGACCCACTGAAATTAGTAAATTCTGCTTATGGGAAAAGCTGGCTTATCGGGAAATATCTGATTGGTGAAGGTATCATTCTAGTCAAACTGCAGTGGGAGGAATTATCATACTAGCCAAGTTCTAGAAGATAAAATGAGACCGCTGGTGCATTACTTTGAACTGAAGAATTTTACTTACCAATAGAGCCTAACTTAATCCATGGCGTCATTTTGGTGGAGTTTGGTTTAGATGGTGAAACAACATAAATTGTGGATCATTGCTGTGCCAAACTGGCAGTTCATTCAATTCAAAGTCAGCACCAGGTTCTGACTACGGATCGCTGTTGGAACCACTGTCAAAAACCTTTTACCTCTCAGCTCGGCTGTCACTAGGCAGCCATGTCACAGTGTCCTTACTTAAGCCAGGACTATTGTTCTGCTGCACGCCGCCATGTGAGACATGGTGGTTCTGGGTAGGGAAGTCTAGCAAGGATCTCGACACACAGGGAGAAACTCTCTGTGCCATAGTCCATTGTTGTGTTATTCTATTACAGACACTCCCTTTGAAGATTTGTATCTGAAAAACAAAGAAATTTGCCGAGCATGACTTAATCAAAAGGCTGACCACCCAGTGAACGCTTATGCCTTCACAGCGACCTGCAGTTACACCGAAAGTGAAGATATCCCAGTGAGTACGTGCCCAAAACATGGAGGGGCAGATTTACAAGCCCCTTGCGCCACTTTTGCGTCACTTTTCCCATGTTAAAAATGACGCAAAAGTGGCGCAAGGGGCTTGTAAATCTGCCCCGGAGTACTTAACAGCGTTCTAAAAAATATCATAGCCAAAATATCAACAACCAGGATTTACTCCACGTAATTCAGGGCGCAATATACGAGCAGACCATGTTACGTTTATGAAGAAATTATTTTTCTAGCAGGCTACGTATAGTTGACATTGGAATTGTATCTGTGCACGCGCTATCCAGTAGAAATCTATTTAATGGTAACATCTGCAATCTACAGTAAGGAAGTGGAAGGGGCAGAGGCCACGCGCAATCCAAAGAAAGGCCTTCTGCTTCCGGGCCTGCATAGCAACAAACACAAAGGCACAAAGAAGAAACGAATACACCTCGGTGCATTAGCAGCTGCAGTGTACATGTGTGGAGTGCATGAGTCACTGGAGGCAGCTCTGGGACCTTGCTCACTGCACTGAGGTGGATCACAAAGCTATCGACCAGGCATGTAGCCCCAGGCATACATGCAATTGGACGAGTGTTTCTGTAACACGCTTACAGTGGTGCATCATTTAACTCACAGCTAGGAGGCGTGCTTTGCTATTCGGCTTTATGTGGTAAACACTCTGCTAGTTCTGCGCCACGGCCCTTTCATTGCAGCAAAGTAGCTTGCCTGACTGCATACCTGCCAACTTGAAGAACAATCTCAACGTCAGGAGGGGGCGGGGCCTCGTGCCGAGAAGTACCTACAAAAGCAAAAGGAACAATTGATGGGCGTAATGCTGAACAATGCAAACATTCACCCCCAGTCACAAAGATCTAGGTTTAATCCATCATTCTTTTGCTCACCATGCCAGCCCAGTTTGGACCCAGCCATATGCAAATCAGTCTTGACCCTGTGCCTCATGGAAACAGTCCAGTCCGAACTGCCAAGCCAGGTCTGGACCGGAAACAAGCATCCTGGGACCGGTTTCAGGGTAACATCCCTCATCAGCCAGGCTGTCGTGTGGTTTTTACTAATCGGTAGGATCTGCGCATTGTTTGGACAACATAAACTAAGGGCTTGATGCCTAGACTGATTCTGGACACCCCTGCAGGATATGTTGGCCTATAGATCAGATAACTCACAGTGCCACTGTAAGTCCTCCCCCCCCCAGGGAGCGAACAGTTTCTGGCAACCACTGAACATGACAGCCCTGAATCACCCGGGGATCGTGAAACTAGTACAGAATCTTTCGCCCAGTCACTCGGGCTCACTTGTTCGCAGAGAAATATACAGAGAATACACAGTGGGACGTTTTCAATAATATTTATTGAACCAACGTTATTCTTGCATAAAATACATGTGCTGCAATGATTAGGAGACAGAAACAAATAAAGGAGATTACAAGCACCAAAGAGTAAACAGTAGATACATTTCTACCATGGTGCTGAAGCAATGAATATATGCAGGCATATATGCAATATGGTAATCTAAAGTACTCCTACGTTGCAAACCATACACTAAGTCTACCGGGAGTGTGTGTAGGTGTAGAGCCAAGAATCTCCACTAGGGACGATCCAACCCCATTGATGGGAGAGAGTGAAGGACCACTTCTTGGTCACGAGTTGGACACCCCTAATGGAATGTTAGACCGGTGCATGGTGATTTCCCAGCACTTAGGGACCTCGGTGTCAGCAGAAGTGCCTACTCTACCAATCTATCGGGATGCCTATTATTTATAATAAAAAGCAGCCTGTGAGAGGTACTTGACCTGATGCAATGTTTGGCAGCCTACTCAGCAAACCCCAAATTTGAAGTCTGTATTCTCTACTGATGACGGTTAAAGAACCAGAAACACGTGTCTAGAGATCAGCACTATCTGCGCCAACTCTGGCGAAACACTCTGAATACTAGAGCAAAGCAAGCAACAAGAGACTGCATTTACCAGAATGCCAGGGGCGAACCTTGCTGGGAGGTGAAGCGGTGTGCTCCCACCCCTGTTGATGTTATGGATATGTCGATAGCGCTGTCGCCCCGTGGATGAAGATAGGACAACTTTTGTACCTAGTGCGTAGGGAGGCCTAGTACATGATGTTAAAGGCATCATGATAATGTTGTGCAAAGCTGGGTGTGTAAACAAAGTAGTTTCAGAGTAACGAATCCAACATTGTCGTGCATGCAAATGCGTGCAAAAGGTCACCGCTGAAATTTTTTTTTCTAGGACAATGTAAGGAATAAGCTGCCTCGCTAAATGGGCCTAACTCGGGAATATAGCAAGGCTAGCTTGAATCCAGTGGCAAAGTGAGGAAGAGACCCACATCTGGGTATTTCCTGCCAACTTAGGGCGAACAAAGCAAACACAAGGGGATGATGGACGGAGTCCTGAAACTTTTCAGACACTCAACCCCAGTTACTATTAGATCTGGGTTCGCGAAAGGCTCCAGGGAAGGAGGAGGTGAAATCATGGTGGTCTCCTCTGAGTCAAACTGCACCCAAAAAAAAGTTTAAAAGAGAGTAAAGACCAAATGCTTGAAGAACATTATGCAGGGCACTGGTAAGCGGGGGAGGTGCATATAGGCAATTTATCACCTCAAATCACCAACATCCCTGATCATGCATTACATATGTATTGACATGTTTGAGCAATTATGTGAATGGCGCTGTGTTTTAAAGCTCTGCTCTCACTACCCGCGGCGTGCTGAACTGTTGTACAGCCACCTGGCAGCCTTACTAAAGCCGCATGTTTTATTGTTAAGGAAGAGATCCATAAGGCTACGACAAACTGGATCAAATCAATAAAAGGAGACATTTCATCAACTGAAGGTGTCTGTGCCTGTCAAGAACACAATGTGCGTCTAATTTCTCTGCTGGGCAGTAAAGACCGCAGCCGACTGCCTTGATGACTTCGGAGGCCCATTGCGGAACAGTTAAAGAGTACAGCAGTATGTCACGGGCCCTAGAGCCCAATATCAGAGCTGAATTTAAGGAAATTAGTGCCAAGTGCCAGCCTCCATTTTTAGCTGCATTAGGTCACCCCAAAGTCTGTGTCGCACCTGCCCCTCAATCCTATCCACGCTGTGTAACAAAGCAAGCCATTGGATAATGGGTGCTCAGGTGTGCCATGTTGTCAGATCGCATAACACCCTCATGGAAAGGACGTCATATCATTATATTGAAATGGACCATATAACGCAGCTATAGAAGGGACTGTGTAACAGCATCATGGAAATGAAAATGACTTACTGCCAGAAGCCGTAGCATAAATATTTACTAAGTTTGATCAGGAGATTTCAAATATCATATGACAGCTAATACAGTGATGGAGGTCTTTTGATTATAGCTATCAAGATGTGGAGCTAAAACTGTGATGTATGAATTGCTACTGATAATGCATTATTGGTAATTAACACTATAATGATTAGAGGTACAAATTGTTTTATGAGTACATATGGGGCATTCTTTATAGGCCGAGATTTTTTCTGATTCAGTTTAATGATTTTGAGTATTGGATGTCCTGATGAATACGCTAAACATTGGCGATGAAAGCGCAGCAACAACTCAACTAATATCTTTGGGAGTCACAAAAATGACAAATAGAGTCTAGATGGTGACCACAGTCACGTTTTTAAATCATGCCACCACACACAGACAAAATAAAGCGTAAATAAATATGCCTGCAAAGGAAGACATTTTTAGAGTGAATTGTAGGTAATCTTATCCCCAGGCCTTTGTACATTTAAAGTACAGTGGTTGGTGGTGCACAGTGACATAGTTTATAGTGATGGGCTCAAGTTGAGATAGAGGACTCTCACATCGTTAGTGTAAAACAACATTATTTGGCCAACACAAATATACCTATGGGGTTATTGGAACTAGATAACATTTTCAAAAGAAGTAGGTCTACTCCTTTTGATTGACAATTGAAGGGATCTGTAAAGACAACTAAACCCTTACAGGTCCTCCAAAATACAGCTGCCAGACTGGTATTAAATCTACCCCCCCGACCCCCCTCGATACCTAGTTTGAGAGCTCTTCACTGGCTTCCCATCAGGAAACGCATAATATTTAAGATCAACTGTCTGGTCCATAAAACCATCCTTGGACAGGTACCACACTATCTTGCTAAAACACTGATGAGGTATAACCCTTCCAGAACCCTTAGATCCGCCAATAAATATCTTCTTTTACCGTTCAAGATTTGTACCACCAGAAATGGCCGGAGATCTTTTTCGTATCTTGCCCCCACCCTATGGAACTCACTCCCTCTACATATACGTATGGAGACCAACCATAGAAAATTTCGTAAGGCTCTCAAAACCTGGCTGTTCAGATCTCTCTTCCCTCAGCCTGTTCCCTTCATTCCTCTCCTCTACTGTTCTTCGGGATAGGCTAGCGCCTTGAGACCCTGGGGTGAAATGTGCGCTTAATAAAATCTTATAACATAACATAACCCTGTGGGAAGAATCTGCGTCTGAAGCCAAAGGAGCTTCTAGACATTGCCCATACAAGAGGTTTTAAGGGGCCCAATTATCCGTGTGGCAATATTCCTAAATCGGGCACCCAAAAACCCTAGAGTGGAATAGTTGTTTTAAATAAACAAAGATTTGAGCAAGTAGGATGAGTACAATAATTGGTCAAGTAGTTAATATTGACCAAACAGAATTAGTTATAGATAGATTGAGAGTAAACAACATTATACAGGTGAGAAAGATTCTTCAATTTCCTAAGGGCCCAATTTAGAGTTTGGTGGACAGGCCACTAAGTCTCAAAGGTAACAGAGTACTCTACCCACTAAACCATCATTCAATCCACTGTATTTAGAGTTGGGTAGACCTTAACGTTTCCGACAGCAATGTTGGCACCTGAGCAGTAGCGGCTCCTGGAGAGAGTGCTGCTGGCGGCGGGCGGGGGAGGGCAGGGTGGGGGTAATAAACTACGGCTTACGGCTGAACTGAGTTAAGTACATAAATAAATAAAACGAATTACATTGCGTGCGCTGCATCGGAATCGGCGATGCAGCGCGCGCAATGTAATTCGTTTTATTTATTTATTTATGTACTTAACTCAGTTCGGCCGTAAGCCGGAGTTTACTACCCCCACCCTGCCCCTCCCCGCCCACCGCCCCGCAGCACTCCCTCCAGGAGCCGCTACTGCAACTGAGATGGCAAACTTTCTCCAAAGGCACAGTGGATAAGGGCCCATCAAAGGAAGGACATTACACTTTCCGTCTTATTGAGGGTGGACCGTGTAACGTGTTTTTATTTCTCTCCATTCCCGCCAGAAAAAACAGCTATTTGACATAGAAAATAATAGTAATGTCCCCACACCCTGGGAGAGAGCTCCCAGGGTGCGTGGGTCATTAGTGTTTTGTTTTTCAACAACAAACTCCTACTTTGGTTTCTGAAAAACATAAAAACATTGAAAAATGATTAGTGAACAGCTGTCTAAATCTGAAACGATCCGCCGTAATGGCGGTTCCTTTCAATGTACAGAGACGGCTGCTGGACTGCCAGACATCACTAAATCTGACAGACGGTAGTCCGTCAGGATGGCAGAGGTAATGTCCTCTTCCACCCTGACGGGCGGATTACCACTCGCCGAACTCACAATCAGGCCCGAAATCTAGTCTGAGTGACCACGTGCTCTCTTGGGTCTAGATGCTAAAAAAACATTGGCTGTGTTAACTGAACACAAACTATTAAAATTCTATTAAAATTCTAGAAAAGACACATTTTGGAGATATTTTTTAATAATTTAAAGCGCTGTATAAAGATTCTGGGATTTATCTTGTTTTATTGCAGGTATTTGTATTCTTTATAAGAGACTGAAGCAATCATCTTTTCAATCGAGCTATACTATTTTCTAATGTTTTGAGTTTTACTTCTTGTATTAAATTGATGAACACATTATCACAGTAAATGCCACAGTTGAAACATCATGCAATGCCTTTGCATGCTTTATAACAGCAAGTAAAGCAATATAAAGGACATACCGTTATGTGTTTTGTATTGATTGTGCTGGTTCCCATCATAACATGCGCCTGCCCATCAATCTCTTTGGGCTTAAGGGCCTTAAAGATTGCTTCTAATTTATAACTATTACCTATTTCATTGCATCTATGAGTATTATTGGATGGCAACATGTTTTATATTCTTTATGAGTTTTTATAGTGTGAGTTTAGTTCTCATATTTATATACTTGTAAGCTGGATATTGTGCTAATATCAGTATTGAAAGAGAGTGTATGAGTATAATGATATTTTCCTCACAAAGGTTTTAAGAATAAATTCAACAGCAGCAATTCTACCCCCTCCCCCCCCAGGGAGAGAGGAACATTTTGACTCCTGAGAAACTGTCTTTCTGTTAAGGCTGCAGGCTGAGAACAGAATGGTTCCTTAAAAATATAACATTTCTTTGCAGGCAGTTTCAGGCTGTTTGTTCTTGGCATTCATGTCTGTGACTAATGTTGTCTCCCTCTCAGGATGGAAAATCTTTCAGCGCTAATCAGCACTAGCCAGCACTTATCGATATATTATGTTGTCAGTCATCATAATATTTACTCTTTGTTCATTTATTGTCGCTACGTATATTTTAATGTCAGCTATGCTAATTTTACATGCTGTGCACGTATTGGCTCCAAATAAAGTCTTGTAAAATAATGAATCATATTTTTTTGCACGTGCTCTGTGAGTGAGAGAGGAAATGGTGACGCACATCAAACCTCATGTTTCTGTTGTAAAACTGTTAACATTCCAAATGTGAATCCTCCATGGGAAGTTTTAATAGGGGATCACAGGACATCACCTGTCACTCTTGTCCGGTATAAATGGAAGGTTGGTATACCTGTGCTTACCTTATCATCAAAGGAAATCTACAGGATGTGTTCAGGATTGACACCTGACACGCAACAATATAGTAAAACTCAACATTTTGTGAATGTAGTTTCACACTTCAAATCATGAAATTCCTTGGGATAATGTACCAAAAACACAATACTAAAACTGACAAAAATACAAAGGTGCATTCTAAAATATACATAGAGCTGCTTGACCCTTGAATGCATGGCTAGGAGAAGCTCAGGGCTGTAATATCTGCCATTAACCTCACTTGTAGCCTCTCCCACCAGCTCAATACTTGAATGTCATAATTGTAGTGTTTTCAACTATTTCCGGGAAACTCCTCCTGTGATATCACGTTCACTATCTCCTGGGCTCCCCGCAGGGCCGGACTGGCTACCGGGCGTTTTTTGCTGAGGAGGCAGAGTGGTGTCCAGGTTCACTGCGTAGAGGCCGATTTTGTTGCTGGGGAACTGCAGGCGCTTCTAAATAAACAATGCAAAACAAATATCTTTAAAGACTACTTTTTAAAACATTTGTTTTGCATTGTTTATTAAGGAAAGCCCGGTAGCCAGTCCGGCCCTGGCTCCCCGGCCTGTCACGGCTCTGACGATTGAAAGGAGGGAGTTCAGGATGCGACAGCAGTGACATGGCTACTCCGCGATGTCTGCCAATCACTGGACGACAACGATCTAGCTCCACTGCATAAATTACAGGCCTGACGAGCAGCCGACGCATGCAGCGGGCGTGCTGCTGGTGTGCCAAATGCAAGCCCACCTGGCCCCTCTGCACCAGTCCGTCGACAGGTGCCAGGCACCCAGCATCTTCACCCCCAGGTATTCCTCCTTCACCCACACTATCCTATAGCAATAAAGACCTAATTAACATGAGAACCAGCAACTTACATTACACTCCCCATCCCCCTATCACTTTCGAAGGTCCTTTTTCCTGTCTAAAATGTAAATTAACATGCTCTCTCACGCATCCTACAGCACTAGTGGACCAGGACAATACACATTCAGGTTCACAAAACCCCCACGAAGCCCTCTCCCTCCAAGCCCAAGCCCGGGCCTCCCATCAATATACTAAAACTGCCCTCATCGCTCAAATGTATTTATTTTAATGCCAGGTCAATTCCTAAACACTCAATAGAAATCTGGGAATTTCTTACCTCAACACAACCAGACCTATGCTTCATCACAGAAACATGGCTACACCATTCAGCATTACCTAGTATCCCTAATGCATTCCCAGACAATTGCAAATTAATTAGGCAAGACAGGGAACACAAACCTCTTGGAGGTATAGCTGTAGCTTTAAAAAATTCTTGAGAGCTGAAATACTTGATTCACTACTCACGGACTGGATCGAGATGATCATATTTAAATCTTATCCCCCAAATGCTCTCCCCTGGAATGGTGCACTTATTTACCGCCCTCCAGGACAAAAAAAGGACTTCAGCTCCAACTTAACCAAGCGACTAGCACCCTACACACTAGCCACACAAGACTTCCTTTTGATAGGAGACTTCAATAACCATGCAGACAATACCACCGACCCCGACATACCGACTTTACTAACTAACCTCGAAATGTTAATACTTCATCTCGCAACAAGTGGTCCCACTCACTCTGCTGGACTTTTGCTAGACCTCATCTTTTCCACTGCCATACTCTCTCAAATTTACGTTCCTCTGCCACTAACTTGGACAGATCATTTCCTAATCAGTTTTCGTATTCCAATCCTGACAGACCCAAGACCCAAACTCAAGTTTACAGCAAGACCCTGGAAACAAATTACCCTAGATGCATTTCAAGCAGCCTTCCCTACTTCTGTTCCAGACAACTCCCACAACATTAACGCAGCACTGGCACACTTCAACAACACTATCTCCCAGGCACTGGACATCGTGGCCCCTTACAAACTGCTACCAAAGAAGTATCGCAGACCCAATGCCCCTTGGTACATGGGTGACCTGAAAACAGATAAATCACACTGTCGTAGGATCAAGTGTAATTGGAGGAGGTCAAAACCCAGTATAGATAAACAACTATTTAAGGATGCCTCACATGCTTATCACACCAAAATAAAGACTGCACTCAGACAACATATTGTTCATAAAATTGACTAGGCAGGCAACTCCTGAAAGGAACTATTCAAAATCATAAAAACCTTCGTGAAACCACAAGCATGTTCCTCTGAAACCCTAGCCTCCCAAACATTCTGCGACACCTTGGCTACACAGTTTCAAACCAAAATTGATTCTATCTATAATCCATCAATCAATCAGGGATTTGTGAAGCGAGCTACTCACCCATGAGGGTCTCAAGGCACTGGGGGGGGGGAGGGCATGCAGCTCTGAATCAGCCAAAGAGACAGATTTTGAGGCTCTTCCTGAAGGTGTGCAGAGTGGGGGAATGTCTGGTGTTGAGCGGGAGCTCATTCCAGGTCTTTTGCTGCGATGTAGGAGTAGGCTCTTCCAAATGCTCTGGCTCTGCCGGAAGAGCGGGGTTTCGGCGAGGTCGAGGTTGGCGGAGTGGAGGTTTCTCTTGGGAACGTGGAAGGAGACTTTTTCATTGAGGTATTGGGATCCAGTGTTGTGGAAGGATTTGTAGGCGTGAGTGAGTAGCTTGAAGGTTACTCTCTTCTCAAAGGGCAGCCAGTGGAGGTCTCGTAGGTGCTGGGTGATGTGGTCATGTCGTGGGGTGCCGAGGACGAGTCTGGCAGCGGTGTTCTGGATGGTCTGGAGTTTTCGGAGGTGGGAATTGTTGATTCCGGCATAGAGGGCATTTCCGTAATCCAGTCTGCTGGTTATGAGTGAGTGGGTGACGGTCTTTCTGGATTCAGGGGGATCCACTTGAATGTCTTGCGAAGGATGTTGAAGCACGTGGAGGAGACGACGTTGATCTGTTGGGTCATGGTGAGGGAGGAGTCGAGTATGATGCTGAGGTTCCAGGCATGGTCCGTGGGTGTGGGGGGGTTTGCCAAGGGCGGTGGGCCACCAGGTGTTGTCCCATGCTGAGGGGGTGGGTCCGAGGATGAGGACTTCTGTCTTCTCCGAGTTGAGCTTCAGATAGCTGCTGCTCATCCAGGATGTGACGTCTTTCATTCCTTCCTGGAAGCTGAGTCTGGTGGTGTCGGGTTCCTTCGTGAGGGAGAGGATGAGCTGGGTATCGTCGGTGTAGGAGACTATGCTGAGTCCATGCTGTCTGACGATGGCAGTGAAAGGGGTCATGTAGATGTTGAAGAGCGTGGGGCTGAGCGATGATCCTTGGGGTACTCCTCAGTTGATCCCTGTGGGTTCGGAGAGGAAAGGCAGGAGTCTGATTCTTTGGGTTCGGCCGGTGAGGAAAGAGTGGATCCAGTCGAGGGTGGTTCCCTGTATGCTAGCGTCGTGGAATATGGCAGTGAGAGTGCGATGGGAGACGGTGTCGAAGGCTGCAGAGAGGTCTAGTAAGATGAGGGCTGCCGTGTGGCCCTGGTGGAGGAGAGTGCAGATGTCGTCTGTGGCAGCGAGGAGGTCGGTCTCGGTGCAGTGGTTGCTGCAGAATACGGATTGGGACGAGTCAAGGATGGAGTTGGCTTCGATGAAGTTCATGAGCTGGCTGTTGATGATTTTCTTGGTGACTTTGGTCACGAAGGGCAGGAGAGAGATGGGTCTGTAGTTTTTTAGGTCTGTCCAGTCTCTGGAGGGCTTCTTAAAGAGGGGCTTGACTTCTGCACGTTTCCAGTTGTTGGGGAAAGAGCCCGATTTGAAGGTGGCGTTGATGGCACGTTGTAGCTCGGGTGCTATGGAGGCGGCGACTCTGTGGAAAATGTGCGGCGGGCAGGGGTCCGTGGGGGCTCCTGGGTGCATGCTCTTCATGGTCGTGGCGGTGTCTTCAGTGGTGACCGGGGTCCAGCTGGAGATGGTAGCCTGGCTGGTGTTGCTGGAGGTAGGTGTGGTTTTGGTGTCTGGTGTCTGTTCGTTGAAGTTGTCGTAGAGGGACTTGATCTTGAGATGGAAGAAGGAGCCGAGTTTGTTGCAGAGGTCCTGGGAAGGTGTGACGTCTGAGGCTTCGCTGGGGGGTTTGGTGAATTCCTGAATGATGCTGAAGAGTTCCTTCGAGTTGCTGGAGTTTGCAAGGATTTTGTCCTGGATGAAGGACTTTTTGGTGGATCTGATGCGTTGGTGGTATTCCGTCATGGCGTTCTTGTAGTTGGTCCAGGCTTCTGGGGTTTTGCTGTTTCTCCATACTTTCTCGAGACGTCTGCAGGTGCGTCTGGATTGTCAGAGGTCGGTGGTGAACCAGGTGGCTTTCAAGGGGCGCTGTCTGTCGGAGTTACGGAGGGGGGCGAGCTTGTCTGCGCAGTTGGTGATCCATCTGTGTAGTTCGGTGGCTGCAGCGTTGGCGTTGGTCGTGGGGGGAGGGGGATCGTGGTTGAGGGTGGAGTTGAGGTGCTCCTCGGTGACCTTGCTCCAATTCCTTCACGGAGGGCGTGGTGTAGGTTTGTGAGCGGTGGTTTTATCGAAGGAGAAGTGTATGCAGTGGTGGTCCATCCAGAGGGGTTGCGTGGTGTGGCTGAAGTGGATGTTGTTCCCTCCTGCAAAGATGGGGTCGAGGGTGTGTCCTGCCTTGTGGGTAGGGGTGGTGATGAGCTGTTTCAGTCCAATGTTGGCGAGGTTGTCCAGGAGGGGGGTGGAGTTGGGGTCGCTCAGGTTGTCGAGGTGGAAGTTCAGGTCCCTGAGCAGTAGGTAGTCCAGGGAGGCGATGGCGTGGAGCGCGATGAGGTCAGTGATGATAGTGGCGAACGTGGTTTGTGGTCCGGGGGGGGTCTGTAGGCGAGGGTGACACATAGGGTCGTTCTGGGGCTGGTCTGGATCTGCAAATGGAGGTGTTCCATGGGGGACAAGGAGTTGTTCGTGCTGGAGGTGGAGAGTAGGGGGGAGTTCTTGTGTGCGATGGCGAGTCCTCCTCCTGGGTGTTTGGGGAAGTCCTTCCTCTGGATCTTGTAACCGTCGCGGATGGCGGTAGCGATGTCGGGGGCGGAGGTGGAGGTGGAGTTTGTCCAGGTTTCTGCGAGGAAGGGGACGTCTGGCGAAAGGGTGTCGAGGAGGTCCCAGATTTTGACTGCGTGTCTGTGTAGGGAGCGTATGTTGAGGAGGATGCACCTCAGAAGTTCTGGTGCTCTGTCATCCGACGGGTGGGAAGTGGCCATGGGGGTTCAGAGGTTGGTGAAGGTTCGGAGGCAGTGTCGGCAGGAAAACTGGTCGTGGGTGGTGTCCGGCGTCGACAGCTGGCAGTTGTTGTTTCTTCCGGGGTTTAGTTTCCAACCCACTACCAACTCATCCATAGCTACACCACTCCATCTCAATTCAGCTATAATAGACAGTTTCATGCCTATCTCACTAACACAGATGCTGGACTCACTAGCCAAAATAAAATCTGGTTCCCCTGTTGATCTCTGCCCCCCCCCCCCAAATCATCACACTTCTTGCCCCATTTCTTGCTCCTACCATGACGGCACTATGCAACAAATCACTGACCCTAGCAACAGTCCTGAAACAATGGAAAGCAGCCCAGGTAACACCCATTTTGAAGAAACCAACTGCAGACTCCAATTACCCGATGAAGTACCGTTCCATATCTCTCCTTCCAATGCTGTGAAAGATCCTGGAGAGAACTAGAAGACAAAAGAGGTACGGTGTTCCTGGGTGGCAAGTTGGCCACCTGGTTAGTACTCAGAGTGGTGGGGAGGTGGGGAATACCTCCTTTTGGAACTAGGACCCTCACACACCCAGCAAGCTAGGTGTCATGCTTCATCATATGGGTCTGCTCCTCGTCGAGCCGGCGCTGCAATGCTCGACGGGCACCCATAAAGGGGCTCTTTATCGGAGATCTTTTGTTCCTTGCCGTATAGGTGCCGTGGGTGTGAGGGGCCTGGTAAGATGTAGATGTGGTGTGTGGGTTAAAACAGGTAAGGGAATCCTCTATAATTATTTTTATTCTGGAGAGGTCACAACTTGAATAAAAAGTAAAAAGAAGAAGGAGGGCGACTATTTTGTTTTAATCTGACAAAAATTACGCTCTACCCCTTAGTGGTCAACATGTTTCTCGCCTATAAAATGTCTCTAATAGATCAGTTGGCGATTCCTCAGGACCTAGTGACTAAATGAAAACTATCTACAGTGTGTGGTGTGGTTCTACATACCACTTCTTCTCTCGGTAGGACGTTGCCCCGGAGAAAAGCAGCCAACCTAGAGTACAAACAAAAAGTATCAAAAAACCAAATGGAAATATTGGTACATGGTCCTATTGATTCAAGTGGGTGTGTTTCACCGTACACAACCTCTTTGAATCTATACAAGTGATAAAAACAACGTGATTTCATGCATATCACATTCTACGTGTGCCTTCATTTGTATTTAGAATATAAAACCTCTGTGTAACCAGTTAGAGTAATTGAACAACATTGTGAGTGAGTATCAGCTCACCTCTTAAGGATTCAAGTGCTGCTTCATCAGACCGCAGCGGAGTATATGGACACTCAACGTAGTGTCGCTGTTTATTAAAAGGAAAAAACAAACAACAAAATATGTTGGGTGTGGGCTTGTAGGCACAACGTTTAGTTGCTAAGGCCATGACTCTAGAGCATTAAAAGTGAAAGTGGGCATGGTTCAGGTTAAAGTAAGCCCATAGTCGTGAAATTGGTATCATTGACAAGGTTATTCAACAGACTCAAAAGTGCCCCAGACCTGCCTGCGTAGCTGCTGGCGCCTTCACCATGCGCTCCGACATTATGCCAATCGTGCGGTGTGTTAAGAGCGCCTACAGCGCCCAAGCTATGTCTTAGTGCAGAGCTCTACAGAACATCAGAGTCAGCGTACCCTTCCCAAAGACCAGCGGTAACTTGTCAGCAATTCCCAGCACCTCTTACCTCTCTTAAAAGCTTGTGACCAGGCATAGTCTCAACGTGTAATCCATACTCACCTGCTCCCGCTCAGAGCAGTCCGGCTCACCTACCCGCTCTGCTGCATCAGGAAGGAAAAGACAGGTTGTCGGTTCCTGTCTTAAATACCCTCTCCTGGTGCCATTAAGCATGGTAAATCAGCCGCACCTGGTGTGTGGTGTGATGGTGTCGGCATGACATCATCTACAGTGTAACCATGGAGGCCATCTTTGAATGTGGTGAAGGTCTATAGTTCTGGCTATTACCTTGATGTGGACGCGCATCAAGGGCTTCAAATTTGGCATTGAGTGGAGCGGTTTTATCAACAATGTGAACAAGAATTTATACAGTGCAAAAGTGCTCACGTCACTGCGCCAAATTTGTGCATAAGTTGCTGGCGACTGCCGATTGGGTGATTCGTATGTCGGCCATCTTAGAGTGTAGTATTGTACTCTATTGTTAGTTGTTAGATATATCGTCCTAACATAGCCTAATCTCCATATCTGACTAGCCTGATGTCGATATCATGTGGCAGAGATGTATAAAGAGGTGAGAGACTAGCGTGGAGTCTTAAGCTGATATATTAATTTGTTAAAGTTGCGGATAATGGTTGTATATATCAGATTAATTAAGGGTGCTCCAGGGTATGGCATCAATCAGGCCGTCATTTGCTAAGTCAAGACGGAACACCCACCTTTGTTCAATCCTGTACAAAGCAGTCTGTGTTATTTGTTGGTGGGATTCTAGGATGACCCAGCGTAGACTCTCTGGGGGTGTCCGAGTTCAGAGAAGTGGGTGTATAGTTTGGTGGTAGTTTTATGGCAACGAATATTGCTCTTATGCTCAGTGATTCTGACCTTAACGGGCCTCATGGTCATGCCAACATACCTCTTGTCACAAGGGCAGGTCAGCATGTACACACAACGTGGGGTGTTACAGTTAGTGTGTTTGATTAGCGTCCATGTAAATGTGTCTGATAGAACCAATTGTTTGGTGTGTCTGGTCTGTGGGCACACGATACAAGAGCCGCAGGGATAGTGTCCTGTCACGGGTGGGAGATCCCACAGTTGCCTCTGGTTAGGGATGTTGCTCTTCTTGGGACACCGTACCTCTTTTGTCTTCTAGTTCTACCCAGGGCAAGTACGGTGGACCTTTATCAAGCCCTCATTGTCCCCCTTGTTGTTTACAAAGATCCTGGAGACCCACATTAACAAACAGCTAACGGCCTACCTCGAGAGCAACAGCCTGTTAGACATTTCTCAGTCAGGCTTCAGACCCTCTCATAGTACTGAGATGGCTTTACTTGCAGTGGTCGATACCATAAGACTATACTTGGACGATTAACAACCAGCTATGCAGGTCTTTCTGGATCTATCGGCCGCATTCGATACCATCTCACACTCAATTCTGGTACAACGCCTCCAACAGATAGGCATCCAGGGGTTGGCCCTGGATTGGCTAGTAGACTTCCTCAACATCAGGGTCCAAACAGTTTCCATGGGTACATTCCATTCCAGGACCATTCCCCTGAACAAAGGAGTCCCCCAAGGCTCCTCCCTGAGCCCTACACTGTTTAATGTCTATGTAGCCCCTCTAGCCCAACTAATTAAATCCTTTGGACTCAATACATTCTCATACGCAGATGACACCCAATTGGTCATTTCGTTTGGTCGAGACATCGAAAATGTCAAACAAAGATTTTCTACCTGCATGAAGGAGAATGCCATTTGGATGTCCCGCAATTGTCTCCAACTTAACGGGGGCAAGACAGAAATCATACTGTTTGGCAAAGCTCAGAGCCTTTGGACAAAGGAATGGTGGCCAGTCAAGCTAGGCCCTGCTCCACTACCCACCAGAACCGCAAAAAATTTAGACATAATTCTAAATGATCAGCAATCTATGCAAGACCAGATCGTCGCCGCATGTGGCACCCGCTTTGGGATTATTCGTCTACTTAAAAAAATCTTCAGAGGGCTTTCACTGAACTCACGTAAAACTCTCACTCAAGCATTAGTCATCAGCCGCCTTCATTATGGCAACGCCCTATATCTGGCCTCCAATGAATCTCTCCTATCAAAACCACAAGCAGTCCAAAACACCGCTGCATGAATGGTAAATAACTTGCCGCCAAGATCTTCATCAGCCCCAACTCTCAGAGCACTGGTTCCCCATTTGTAAGAGAACACTATTTAAACTATTGTGCCTAACACATAAATCGCTCTCAGGGCTAGGCCCAAAATGTCTTCAGCACATGCTTATCCCGTATGCGCCAAGCAGGAACCTACAATCTAGCAACCAGTCCCTTCTTTGCCCCAGATGGATCCGCACCGCCAAACACGGTGGCCAAGCCTTTTCATATCTAGCTCCACTCCACTGGAACAAACTTCCTCTGTTCATGCGCGCATGCTCTAGCCTTGTAAAATTCAAAAACACTACAAAACTTGGATGTTTTAAATGCTGCCTCTTTCAGACCTACCTGCTGACTCGTTGTTGAGATGTCCCTCCGGGGATGAGTTATGCGCTATATCAAATCCTAAAAAACATAACATAACAAAGGGACTAAAGAATACTTCCCAAGGCCTATCCAGAACAGTGCACTAACAGCAATGCTGTGATTGGCTGACCGCAACCTGAAAGGAAAGTTGCAGCAGCCATTTTGGGCATTGGGATTCAGTGCCCAAGTCGGAAAATACAATTTAAAAGTGATAAGTGATAGAAGGGGTCAGGGTAGAGATACCCTGCCCCACTTTGGGACTGATGGAAGGGGTCTGTGAGGGACCCCTCATGGGCAACAAACTGTCCCAAATCATTTTTTTAGCGTGCAAGGGTCTGCGGATCCACCGTGGCACTCAGCATGACCCCCGTGTGCTCAGCAGCAGATCTGTGGACCCAGACCCCAATTAAAAAAACACATACACCCACTCACACACCTTCTTACACACCCACTCACACACCCACTTACACACCCATACAGTGACTCACACACCCACATGTCAAGGCCAGGTGTCTCACTAACCTATATGAAAAGCAGCAGGGCAATCGTATGTCAATCCAGGCTGCAGGAAACTAACTTAAACAAGCTCTGTACAGAAATAGAGACACACAAAAAGAAAAGGGAAACCTATTAATAATTCACCCTTAATAGTTTATGCAACCCTCTCCCCTGTGTGGTGTTTTCTCTGTGCATAAGTCCTACCCACACTCACCATAAATAATCTCCAGTCAAATTTCCAAGATACTGATGAATTGACCCTCTCCCCTGTGTGGTGTTTTCTCTGTGCATAAGTCCTACCCACACTCACCATAAATAATCTCCAGTCAAATTTCCAAGATACTGATTAATTGAATTCATTTACCAGTCAAAACACTGAGATATCTCTTCCTGTTTGAGACAGAACCAGTGCTTGATTCAAGATAATCACCGACACAAAAAATGTCATGAGTGGATTGCGGCAAGAAAGGAGGGAAATGAAGTCTTCACCAGTGCACTGACCTTTGGTAATGAGGAATATTGCACAGATCTCCTCGTCGTTGTATCCGTAAGCAGAGCTGAAGAAAGTAATAGGAAGAGATATTACAGAAAGGTAAGTGCTCCACAAATCCAGCAGAGCGAAAGGAGGACAAAAATCAACAGTAAGGGCAGAGTCTGGATAAGTGTTACAGCATCAGCCGAACTGAACGCCGAACTACAACGGAACAGGAACCCGGAAGTGACATGTTAGGGAAAAGACTAGACCGCACACAAGGCATGAGTAAGTGGTAACATGAATCCAACAAGATACAAAGGGGCACGGTCCATATCCAGGCAGGAATGTAGAAGCCAAGCAGTGTTCTTGGAAATGGGAGCCGCTTAAATACGGGCAGCAGCGGTAATTAATTGATACCTCCAGGTGCATTTGTTGAACTCATCAGAAACCGGTAACGCACTAAACTGACTCCTAGACAGAGAAAACTAAACACTATGCTGTCTGGGGAATAATGGTTAAATTAAAAGGAATTGCAAGTTATATTTCTCTGGCCCAGGCAACTATGCATGAAGCTCGATGTGTAACACCACACACATACTCATACAGTCACTCCCACACCCACTCAGACCCACAAAACCACTCACATACCCACTCATAGACCCACACAGCCGCTCACATACCCACCCACACACCCACTCCCACACTCATAAGCCCACTTACATGCCCACACAATGACTCACACACTCACACACTCACTCACATAGCCACTCACACACCCACTCACAGACCTGCAAAACCACTCACACACCCACTTACACTCCCACACAACCACTCACACAGCCAGTCACCCACCCACTCACAGACCCATAAACCACTCACATATCCTTTCACACAGCCACTCACACACCTGCACGCCTACTCACAAACCCACTCACACACCCACAAAGCCACTCACACACACACACACACTTATACACCCAAACAACCACTCACACACCCACACAGTCAGTCATACACCCACTCACAGACCCACAAAACCACTCACACACAGACCCACACACCCACTCACATACCCACTTACACACTCACACAGTCACTCACACATCCATTCATACACCCACTCACACACCCACTCATACACCCGCACAGCCACTCACACACCTACTCACAAACCCACAAACTACTCACACACCCACACAGTCGCTCTCACACTCACTTATATACCCACACAGCCACTCACACACCCATATAGCCACTCACACACCAACACAGTCACTCAGACAGCCACTCACACATCCATGCACAGGCAGTGATACGCTTATAGAAATTGCAATAGCATATGTTTGTATTAAATGTGTTGTTGTTTTAGTATTGATGTGAGCGTTTGGTAGGGAACAGATATGTGGATCCGCAAAATTAATTTAAAAAAAGAAGGACTTGGTGCATTGCTTTTTTTATAGGAAGACTACCTTGCAATAATTTTTGCATTTTTAGTTTTAAAATATATAACAAGAGTAAATATGTGAATAAAATGTATTTATAAACTAGTGAAATTGTATATTAGTGAATGGAACTTATGGGTCACTTTGTAGTACAATTTATATTAAAATAAACTGTGAAATTCAATAAAAAAACAAAGATTACAGGGATGTTATAGTTAGGAAATAGCATTAAAAACTATACAAATTCACAGAAAAAAACAAAGGTTACAAAGATGTTATAGTTAGGAAATAGTATTAAAAAAACCTTAGAAATTTACTGGAAAAAAAGAAAGGTTATAGGTATGTTATAGTTAGGTTTAGATTTTACACACACAAAACCATAGAAATTCAGCAGTTATAGTTATCTCAAGTAACTATATATTGTACCCTAAGGTAACTTTAACTCACACACTCGTCATGCACTCCAAATTATGTCACATATTACATCTTTTATCACATCATTGATAATACCACTGCAACATTTGCAGTGAAAATATTGATAAGAAAACTGTGCATGGTGTGGGCGCAAGTTATAGTTACCTTAGGGCCTGAGTTATAGTTACTTGAGATAACTATAACTGCTGAATTTCTATGGTTTTGTATCTGTAAAATCTTAACCTAACTATAACGTCCCTGTAACCCTTGTTTTTTCAGTGGATTTCTAAGGTTTTTTAATTCTATTTCCTAACTATAATGTGAATATTTATATTTAGGATCGTGTTTCCATAGGAAATACCTTCTTTGTTTTGCAAATAACTTTGGCACAATTTTATAAATCTCCACGAAACTTTCCCAAAAATGTGCTACTTTTTGACTGGTTTGCACACGGAAAGTTTAAGGCTGATCCATCAAGCGAGTGCCGAAAAAAATGGGGGGGGGTCCTAAATTGCATTTTCACAGTTTATTTTAGACACAGCTGCAGCCCAAATACCAGTTTTGTTAGAAAGCTAGATCTTGGTTCAGAAAGAGTGCTCTTTGTGATTTGGTGTGAATCCGTTCAGCAGTTTTTCAGCAATTAATGCTCAAAAACTTTCTATATATCACACAGCGGAGGATCCATTGACCCAACAGATCTCAATCTGAGATCAGATTGGCTGCCACCATGTTAACAAGGATATGGTGGCATCCATCTTAGGACTCGGGACTTAGTCCTGAATCCTAAAAAAAGGGTAAAAAAAAGACATAAGAGGGCAGGGTAGGAATACCCTGACCCCCTAGGCCAGGTGATGGGTCCCAGAGGGACTCCGCGTGGGGCCCAAACTGGTTTTAACTTGTGATGCAAATTGGCAGAAAACCTGCGAATCCGAGGCAAAATGTAAAACTATTTTTTGAAAGGTGGTGCATAAATTACAAATGAAAGGTATAACTATCATTTTAGACTTTCTAATGTTTGTGTAGTTTAAGTTTGGCTTGTATAGAAAGAATAAATAACGTTTTCCTAACTATAACCTAGGTTTAAACCCTGTTTTTCATTGAATTTGAATGTTTTTTTTAAAAATAAACATGTTTCAAATCGTAGAGTGCAGTATTGTTGACTAGAGTGTCATTAAGTGGAGTACCATAGAGTAGAGGGGAGTTTCTAATGGCATTTCAAATTTCGTTCCCATCAGAACGAATGGCGTACGTATCAGAAGGTTGGGATTTGACACTACATGCGTACTGCAGAGGTTGTTAACCTTGATGGCAAATGAGTTTGGCCTTTTTTTAGTCCCTGATGTGGATAATGAGGGCTTGGTCTCCACTTTTGAGTTACTCACTGGGGGGGATATTAGCAACAACTTGCGATAATTATCGCAAACCGCGCTTAGCGTGTTTTTTTTAATCGCCGCCTATCGCTGGATATTATCGCGGCGATAACACCCTATTAGCAACGTTTCTCTCCAATGCGATAAAATATCCAGCGATAGCAGCGAAATGCGTGAATATCACTGGACATCCAGCGATATTCACGCATTAACGCCATGTGGGACTTAGCCTGACAATCCACCTCCCATTCAACAAACAGGTAAGTCGTGTTTTTAGCAGGTGTTAAATTCTAGCGATATTCGCGCTTGCGCGAATTTTTTTATCACTTCGCCTGCATTGCTAATAGGGGAAGTGGTGTTAGCGACTGTTTTCAGTCGCTTTTAGTTGGGAACGCCTACCCTGCATGTCATTAGCGATAATTATCGCTGGCATGCAAGGCGATGGGAAAACGGGCCGCTTTCGCCAGAAAGCTGTCGCTAACGCCTGTTAGCGACAGCTTGCTGATAGGGCGATAAAAAAATCACCGCTTTAGCGGCAAAAAGTGCTGCTAAAGCGGCAATAAAGCCCTTGCTAATATGCCCCTGGGTCTCATAATTCCCTCCTGTTGCGCCTTGCTAGGTCAGGGTAGTCTGATAGATACAGCTGGTTTAATCTCATGTGCAGGCAGGAATTTAAAAAGTTTAGGGCCACCCTCCACAGCATCCCAAGAGACGATTCTGTTATTACACCTCTAAGGAAGCATTACAACGAGGCGTTATGCTCTAGAAAAAAGGAGCTAAGGGAAAAGGCCTAGTCTTTATCTGGCACAGGCAGTTGAGACTAATGACAACATCTTGTTTTGGAATACTGTAAATGCCAAGTTTTTGAAAAGTGCTTCTATTACCGAATTAACTTCACACATTTCTTTACAAGCTTTGGTAGACCACTTTGAAAGGATCTTTGATCCTCTGGGTAATAATGAGTCAAGGCTCACCCTCTTGGCTCCAGAGGAAACAGAAATATGTCCCACCTTTAAGAGCTGCATGCCCCTGGACTTCCCCTTGGGATTAATGGATACCTTTGCTGGATTTATAGAAACCAAGAAACTAAAGATCAACAAATCTAAGACAATTATAGTGTCTTGTGGGAAAACCCCACAGAAAGTTAGATCCTTTTTTTGGAGGGTACACCTATTGCAAAGGTTAATTCCTTTTGTGATCTGGACATTCTCTTCTATAGTAATGACTCCTGGCCCCAACAGATACAGAGTGCCCGGCTCAAGAAGAATTGAGTGTGGGAGGGTGTGTTCAGGTTTTTTGTAAACTTGGTTGTCACCCTATTACGGACATGATCACCATCTATTAAGCGAGACCATTAGCAGCCACAATTCATGGTGGGGTGCCTGGGGTCACATGCCTAGTAGCCCTTTACAGGTCGAGGAAAATGCCTTTTTAAGGTGGCTCTTGTGTATTCCCCCTTCAACATCATCTTTTATTATTCATTAGGAAGTGGGGTTGACTGAACTGGAAGACATGTTGCTACTTAAACCTTTTCTACTATGGCGTTAAATACAGGCCAAACCCAAGATAGAATTTACAAAGGCAATCATACAGGATTGTTTAACGTTAGACCATGGTTGCCCTTCATCAATGACACCCTTAAGTTGGTGTTTGGTTTTCTGGGATCCAAGAACAGTCTAGAATTCTTTATGCTCCAGAATTCTGAGGTGAAGGCAGTTCTATCTGATGTATGGACTGAGAAAAGCGCCCTTGTTGGCGCTAGGAAATCTACGGTAGTGTTATGTTTCGTATATAGGCCCTAATGTAGACCCGTTCATATATGCCATAGTGTAGAAATACTTGTATATGTCCTATTATGGTCATACTCGTATATGCCCTATTATGGTCATACTCGTATATGCCCTATTATGGTCATACTCGTACATGCCCTATTATAGTCATGACTCCTAATATAGGCATGATCTTTCACCTACATTAGTTCCTTACCGTACACAACGAGCTCTGAGGGCTGAACGTTATCTAGTCTGTGGTTAGAACACTGCAAGGTCTTTCCAGAACACAGGCCTACAATGTACTCATAAATTATGCATGAGCATTTACCAGCTACATCTCCCGCATAATATGTATGTACAAAGTTCACCCCTGACGTCTTCCTCATGTCCAACAAAGACCAATACAAACCATACTGAGGGACAAGACACTTTAGGGTATAAATACACCACATCTTGCCACGGTAAGACAGAGGGAACCGAGACTTCCATGCTGACACACTGACCAGAGCTGCTGAGGCTCCTGCATGCAGTCGCTCCAGCTGACAGCGGTCTAACACAGCCCTTGCGGGGTGTCCAACTCGAGACCAGGACGGGGTCCCACACTCTCTCTATTCAGGTATGGGGATTCGACTAAATCCTAGAAGGATTCTTGGCTCTTAGGCTTTTAGACCTACACATATGCTAGGTACACTCAGGTACATCTAGTTAGGCATCGTAGGAGTATGCGCACTTGCATAATGCTTTTTATATTCATGTATGTATTCATGATTATTGCAATATGGTAGAACTGTTCTATCTTTTCACTTTGATCGTACTGCTGATAATATATCTCTGCTATTGTCTGCTGATTGCTGCAGCACATATATTTTACACTAGAATAACAACTGTTAAATAAATACTTATTGAAACGCCCAGACTGTTCATTCTCTGTAACTCTCTGAGACAAACCGAATAAGTAAGCACGAGTGACTGAGCAAAAGGTTTTACATTGTTTCCACGATTCTGAGGAATTTGGGTTGTCATGATCTAAGGTTGCCAGAAACTAATCTCTCCCCGATAAGAGGAGATTCTAGTGGCACTGTGAGCTAGCTAATGCAAATCCGGGTAACATATGCAGTGGGGTGCACAGAGTCAGTCTAACACCAAGCCCATGGTTTATGTTATCCAAACGCGCAGGTCCTGCAGGGGTACTATAGGAACTACACGACATGGCCCCAACGTTGGTTGGGTACTTATTTAACAGTAGAATCTGAGTAGTTCAGTCGTGCTATTCTCAGAGAACCTACTCACAAAACCCCAGAGACATCTGGAGTGGGTGGGCACAAACTCCACCACACCTGAAAGCAGGTATCTGACCGCATTCTCAGCGCTGGGGTCCCAACGGCAATTTTGCCGACTCACCCAAGGGTATAAGAATAGCCCGGGGTTATTTTCAGCAACGGTAACAGAGTTACTCCAAAATTTGGATGAAGAAGCATTGTCCTATGTGGATGATATTTATCTGACGGACGATAACTTACCGAGGCACTTGACCAGGGTGAGCACCATTATCATGGGATTCGCCTCTGAGGGCTATAAATTTAATTTCAAAAAATCAAAAATTGCCCACCTCAATGTCCTATTTTTAGGGTATGAGCTGTCAAGTGAAGGAAAAAGCCTAGCAGCTAACTTTTTAGAAAAGTGTGCTCTGCTTCAACCTCCAAAATCATTAAACAATTTACAATCAATTCTGGGATTCCTAAATTTTGGTCGAACATACATTTTGAATTACGCAGAAAGAGTAAAACCTTTCTACAACTTAATAAAACCTGATTTTTCAATCAGACAATGGACACAGGAACATACAAATATCCTACGTTCACTACAGGAAGACATGATAGCTTCAAAACATTTACAGACACGCGTAAACGTACGCAACTTAGTGATCCGAGTAATAGCGGGTCAATGCGGGTACACTTATTTGACTTTCAATGAAGGCGAAACGGTACCAATCCCATACAAATCACACCTGTACACAAACGCAGAAATGCGTTTCACTTCAACAGAAAAGATCCTGACAGCAGTGCAGACCGCTGTAGCAAGAGAAAGAGCTCTGGCTCAGGGAAAGCGCATAATTGTCGTGACCCCAGTACCAGTTTTGAAGCTGTTACAAAAGCTAGCATTCCAAATGCGAAAGCCTTACATCCCAGATGGATACAATAGGTTAATTCTCTTACTGCAACGGATGTTGAATACAGATTTGATCCAAGTTTAAAAACACAAGCATTTCTGCAATACGAACAAGAATATCCTCTACCAAATGAGATTTTGCCTCTAGATCAGTATGAATACATTATTTACACTGACGGATCTGCTCAAACAGCCATAGGGAGTAAGCAAGCTTACAGCGCAGCGTGTGCAATCGTTAAAGGTCGCATGTGTGATGGAAAGTTCCATCCCAGTAGCACTAAAACGCAATCTCTAGGAGACTGCACGGCTCAGTTGGCAGAATTAAAAGCACTGATACTGGCACCTGTGAATACGGAACACGAATTCCCCACACTAATTGTGTGTGATTCCTTTTACTGTGTACAGTCATACAATGAATATTTACATCATAGGGAACAAAACGGGTTCAAAGACGCAAAAGGTGGCACAATTAAGCATAAAATGCTATGGGAACAGGTAGTGGAGTTGAGAAACGAACTACCAAGGGCTCACGTGGTACATACACTGAGTCATCAGCGTGATGGCGTTCACGTTGAAGGGAATTCATTGGCTGATGAAGCCGCAAAGGGGGCTGTTCGCACGGCTTCCGTAGCTGCAGTTACTCATTCAAAAACGAGAATAGACGGTGAGATTATGGTAGCTGTCAATGCTTCACGCAAAGGCAGCACAGCAGTACCAAAGAGATTTCCACTTAAGTACTCCTACAAGTTAGATGCACAAAACATTCCATATGCTCAGATTCCTGGAGTGGGGGATAGAGTAATACCAAATATGGATCGTAGGCAAGGCTTAATTCTAGCAGCACACGAGGGTTTGGGTTCTGCGCATACAGGCATTACAGCGACTATTTCTTTATTGAAACAGCGCTACTGGTGGCCAGGGTTAACAAAGCAGACTAAAGACTATGGGGTCGATTCCGATTCGGGCCGGAAATTTCTCCGACCGAGCCGGACCCGGAGAGATTTCCGACCGAATCGGACCCGTGCAGTCCGACCGAACGAGTACGATGCGTCCGTATGTTATCGGACTCGAGTCGGTCGGACTCCCATTGAAGTCAATGGGAGCCGGTCGTACAACGCGTACGCGGGCTCCCATTGCCTCAATGGGTGCGAGGCGGACAAGGGCGCCCCCTACAGCGAGTACGCCGCGAAGCGCTCGCGGCGTACACGCACAGGTAGGGGGACCCATGGGTCCCCCCTGTGTGCGCCTCGCGCGGGTACGCGTACAGGGGGTCCGACACGGACCCCCAAAGTACGGCTCCGACAGCGAGTTCGAGTCGGACGGCGCGAGTCGGTCGGAGCGGTCGAGGTGCGCATCGTACTTACCCGGCCGGAAAACGTCTCCATTGCGCGGTGCGAATCGGGTCCGAGCGAGTCGGTCGGAGCGGTACGATCCGGGTACGAGTCGGTCGGAGCGGTCGGGATGCCCGGACGAGTCGGTCGGCGAATCGCATCGTACTCGCTCGGCCGGACCCGCGTACGGTTCGGTCGGGAAACAGGGCTCCGAATCGGATCCGGTAAAGCCGAATCCTATTCGGAGCCCTACCGGCCGAGATCGGAATCGGCCCCTATGTCTTGAAATGCGACATCTGCCAGCAGATGAAAGGTTCCACAGTAACACGCCCAGCGCAGACACCATTACTGAAATCAGACAAACCTCTCGCATGTGTGTATTTGGACCACTGCGGACCCCTACAATCTGATGGGTCCAAGAAATATAACATGGTTGCAGTGGATTCCTGCTCTAGATTCCTATGGGTTTGGCCTCAGCGCTCGGCTGATGCTCAAACTGTTATAAAAGATTTGCAAGTCTTTATCAGCACATACGCAGTTGGCACGTTACATTCTGACCATGGCCCGGCGTTTAGCTCTCGGGCTTACAAAGAGGCCATGGTAGGAATGGGCGTAGCATTGCGGTACTCCTCTCAGAAACATCCCGAAGGAAATTCTGTTGTGGAGAGGAAAAACCGGGACTTAAAGCAATCTTTAACACCTAGGGTATTAGGCAAAGGCGGTAGATGGGTCGATCACCTTTATGGGGTACAATGAGCGATTAACAATCAGCCAAGAAGCTCTCTAGGGGGTGTCACTCCTTACGAGGTCCTATTTGGGACAAGAATGTGGGTACCTGATCTTGATTGTGAAGGCACAGTGGCGGATGAAAAACCATTTGATATCCATGATCGTTTGGCTGTTTTACAGGATCTAAATGAATCCAGGACACAACAAAGCAACGTCCACTTAAAACAGACCGCCACTGAGGAAGTCAAGGCAGTAACGGCAAGACCTGTCTGGATCCCAAAAGTTGGGGATCTGGTCAGAGAGAAGATTGCTGACAAGAAAGAATTCGGGCCATCCTACAGAAAACCTGTACCGGTCCTAGCAATCCAAGGCACAAGAATTGTACTTCTGCCGCTTCTTGCCGGGAAAAAGGAGAAAAGATTTGTCTCAAATTGACTTAATAAAACCACACTATGTTGTCGATACTAAACAGTAGGCCTCGTGGACTCCACAGTAGCAGATGCCCTCCTCTCACTACAATCCAAGAAGTTCAGACAGAAAGACTCATCACATTTGAAGAGACACCTGTACGGAATGAAGTACTAAGCAACAATGCTATGGAACTTGTTCCACTTCAACAAGAAGAAAATCAACTAAACAACCAAGTTGCAATCAGACCGACTACAGACATTTACGTCAACGTGCCTCGTCAAGAGCAAAATCCGATTTCAACAAATCCCGATGCAATTCCAACAATTGATCGAACTGCTTCTGGCTATTTCATGAACTTTGATACGTTTTCACTGGACCCAAGTGAGCCGGAAACGACGCCAGCCAAAAAATCACGCAAACAGAAACTCACTGACTTTTTGAACTTTTTTAGAAAGACTTACCTGGTGTCACCTTGGATTGAACTATGGCATATCACTGGGATTTAATTTTTTCTTTTCTGGCTAGGTTTAATAATAACTTTTAGCATGCTTATTAATGGACGATATCTCCAGCAAAGCTCTAAAGCCCAAAGAGTCAATTTGATTTTAAAACCACACCAGTATTCACATCGTGAACCAAGAGACTTGTCTTCAGTGAACATCACAGCAGTTCCTATACCGGACGGTATATTATGGGACAAGATTGATTATGATATATTCGGTCTGACTGAACTTTTAAAGCTTAAACATGTATTTAAAATTTCTTTAAGTGATATCATTACATCCAGTTCAACAGGTCTGATCCCAATTGGACAGAATGGCTGATTTGGCCCATTGACACGAACACTTGTCAACAGAGATTCCTAGGTACACCCAAGGGATTTAGTATCCATAGGCCAGATCCTCGCTATGTACAAAGACAACACCCAGGGGTAGTGACATCCTATAGTGTTGGGAAGTTGTGCCTTGATTGGCTAGAAACCTCAACACTCACAGAAGTGAAACATCATTTGACCTTACTCACACCTGATGTAGACCATAGGGATTTTTTACAAGGCCCGAGGAAAACACGTCAGAAACGTTTCATATATGCAGGCCTTTATGACTATTATAATGAAAACTGGAAAATATCCCAACAGGAGGCCGCAGAAAGAATACGGGAAATAGACCGTATTAACTTAGAGAAGGCATTAGCTGTAGTGGATAATGGGTTAACAACTTTGACCTCCAGGATTTACTCCTTAGGCAACATTGTGTCTTCGGCAATCGACATATTGGAACAAGATCTGGCCTTGTTACAACACGGGCAATCTCAGCTACGTTCTATTATGATGTTAAGCTGGACACTGCAATCTTTGCATGCAGGCTATGTGCCCTGGTGTTTTATAAACACCACGTCTCTGTTTTCAGAATACAATCTAACAGATAAACAGACAGAAATGGCACAGAGGGGAGCCAAATATACAATGCTGCGTATTCAGAAACTGGAAAGGTTACCATTCACTGTAGCCGAATCACCATCAACAGAATGGCTAATTCATGGCCAAATCACTCTGCCGGTCACTACGTTTCCGTTTCAATATTGCCTTGAGCAACGGCAGGCTGGCAAATATGAAATGATGGGTAAGGGATACATCAAGGAAACTTGGGAGTTACCATATAGATATCGATGCCGGAATGGGGATCGAGAAGTGTATCTGAGCGGTACGAACTGCAAGAACGCTTTAAGCGGTTCTCTCATGTGTCAGGATATTTCTCTGCACGGAGCATGTAGTGGTTCGGTAGCGAACTTATCTTATCACATGTCAGGGACCCCAGCGGCCATGATCACGCCGGTTTTCCAGCTGCTCTCGAATGGGAGTTACTTAATGCTAAATGATCAAGGTTGCTGTGGGATGCTTCCGGGCGTCGCCTATCTGGTCACTGTTGACTCCAGGGTTACTTGCTGTATGCAAGTATTGTTTCCACCACTGAACACAGTCAGGGAGGCGATGTTATGGCCTTCGTTGAATGTTTCCTTTATACAATTTGATACTTTGAGCAGACTGAAAGCCATGCTTTTACAGCAACCCGTGCCCTTAACCTCCGCTCGAGAAATCTTTGAACTTCAAGTTACAAGGACCTCGACTGAGATACAAGCGCTTATACGTACAAATTGCCCCTTTCATTTCGCAGAAATGGTGGGTCGTATCTTTAACATGTCTGATACGAGCGGTATTTTACACCTATTTAAGACCATAGGGTCAGGACTATTAACCCCTTCGCTGCTAGGCCTTTTCCCCTCCTGTGCTAAGCCTTTTTTTGGCTATTTGGGGTAGTTTGCGCTTAGGCCCCTGTAACTTTTTGACCACATAAGGTATCAATGCCAAATTTGCGTCCTTTTTTTCCAACATCATGGGGATTCTAAAGGTACCCAGGGTTTGTGGATTCCCCTGGAGGGGACCCATAAATTAGCCAAAATACAGCTAAAGTTTGGTTTTTTGGGGAAAAATGCGAAAAAAGGGCTACTGATGAAAGCATCTGGTTTTTTCCCTGCAAATGGCATCAAAAAAGGGGTTGTGGTGCTGAAATCACCATCTTCCTAGATATCAGGGACAAGCAGACTTTTGTCAGAAAACCAAAATTTTGTACACAGTTTTGGCTTTTTTCTGGGACATAGCCTATTTTTGCTATTTTTTGTGCTTTCAACCTTCTTCCAGTTAATGGTAGAAATGGGCAAGAAAGCAATAATGGATCCTGGAAAGCCATACATTTCTGAAAAGTAGACCAAACTCTGAATTCAGCAAGGGGTCATTTGTGTAGATCCTTCAAGTTTTCTTTATAGAAACAAACAGTTAAATATAGGAAAAATTAAAAATTAGTTGAAAAAAACAGCCATTTGTGTCAACGTTTTCACCTGTAACTTCTTCTAATTATGACAGCTATTTGAAATCAATATATCATTACAGCCGCAAGACCTTTCTGGGTGTGGTGATATATAGGACTTGTAGGTTCACCAAGATCCCGACGAACCCAGAGCCAATAACTGTGCAGCGTCTTGCAATGTTTTTTTATTATGTCCCGGGTATATAGCAATTATTCTGGGAAAATGTATACATGGAAAAATCTGTATGAAAGACACCTATGTATTTCTGAAATGGGAACAAAATATAGAGTTTAGAAACAGTAGATATTTGCACATTTCCAAAATTGGGAGTACCCATACTAGCATGAGAATTATAGGTCATTTTTCAAAACGGTACCCCACTTGTGTGGATAGGCCTAGTGCCCGCGACAGGAAACGGCCCAAAACACAACGTGGACACACCACATTTTCACAGTGAAAAATGACCCTTTTTTGCAAAGTGCCTAGCTGTAGTTTTTGAACCCTAGCTCTGCCGGCACCTAGGAAAACCTAGCAAACCTATACATTTTTGAAAATTAGACACCCAGGGAATCCAGGATGGGGTGACTTGACTGGCTCTCACCAGGTTCTGGTACCCAGAATCCCTTGCAAACCTAAACAATTGTAAAAAAAAACACATTTTCCTCACTTTTCTGTGGTGGACCGTCCTGGAATATGCGTGGATCCACAAAATTCTACCCGCCACGCGTTCCCCAAAGTCTTCCGAGAAAAATGGTACCTCACTTGTGTGGGTAGGCCTAGTACCCGCGACAGGAAACAGCGCAAAACGCAACGTGGACACACCACATTTTCACAGTGAAAAATGACCCTTTTTTTGCAAAGTGCCTAGCTGTAGTTTTTGAACCCTAGCTCTGCCGGCACCTAGGGAAACCTAGCAAACCTATACATTTTTGAAAACTAGACACCCATGGGAATCCAGGATGGTGTGACTTGACTGGCTCTCACCTGGTTCTGTTACCCAGAATCCCTTGCAAACCTAAACAATTGTCCAAAAAAACACATTTTCCTCACTTTTCTGTGGTGGAAAGTTCTGGAATCTGCGTGGATCCACACAATTCCACCCACCCCGCGTTCCCCAAAGTCTTTCAAGAAAAACGGTACCCCACTTGTGTGGGTAGGCCTAGTGCCCGCGACAGGAAATGGCCCAAAACGCAACGTGGACACACCACATTTTCAGAGTGAAAAATGACCCTTTTTTTGCAAAGTGCCTAGCTGTAGTTTTTGAACCCTAGCTCTGCCGGCACCTAGGGAAACCTAGCAAACCTATACATTTTTGAAAACTAGACACCCAGGGGACTCCAGGATGGGGGGACTTGACTGGCTCTCACCAGGTTCTGGTACCCAGAATCCCTTGCAAACCCAAAAAATTGTCAAAAAACCCACATTTTCCTCACTTTTCTGTGGTGGAAAGTTCTGGAATCTGCGTGGATCCACAAAATTCCACCCACCCCGCGTTCCCCAAAGTCTTCCAAAAAAAATGGTACCTCACTTGTGTGGGTAGGCCTAGTGCCCGCGTCAGGAAACAGCGCAAAACGCAACGTGGACACACCACATTTTCACATTGAAAAATGACCCTTTTTTTGCAAAGTGCCTAGCTGTAGTTTTTGAACCCTAGCTCTGCCGGTACCTAGGGAAACCTAGCAAACCTATACATTTTTAAAAACTAGACACACAGGGGAATCCAGGATGGGGTGACTTGACTGGCTCTCACCAGGTTCTGGTACCCAGAATCCCTTGCAAACCTAAAAAATTGTCCAAAAAAACACATTTTCCTCACTTTTCTGTGGTGGAAAGTCCTGGAATCTGCGTGGATCCACAAAATTCTACCTGCCCCGCGTTCCCCAAAGTCTTCCGAGAAAAATGGTACCTCACTTGTGTGGGTAGGCCTAGTGCCCGCGACAGGACACAGCGCAAAACGCAACGTGGACACACCACATTTTCAAAGTGAAAAATGACCCTTTTAGTGCAAAGTGCCTAGCTGTAGTTTTTGAACCCTAGCTCTGCCGGCACCAAGGGAAACCTAGCAAACCTATACATTTTTGAAAACTAGACACCCAGGGGAATCCAGGATGGGGTGACTTGACTGGCTCTCTCCAGGTTCTGGTACCCAGAATCCCTTGCAAACCTAAAAATTGTCCAAAAAAACACATTTTCCTCACTTTTCTGTGGTGGAAAGTTCTGGAATCTGCGTGGATCCACAAAATGCACCCACCCCGCGTTCCCCAAAGTCTTCCGAGAAAAATGGTACCTCACTTGTGTGGGTAGGCCTAGAGCCCGCGACAGGAAACAGCGCAAAACGCAACCTGGACACACCACATTTTCACAGTGAAAACGGACCCTTTTTTTGCAAAGTGCCTAGCTGTAGTTTTTGAACCCTAGCTCTGCCGGCACCTAGGGAAACCTAGCAAACCTATACATTTTTGAAAACTAGACACCCAGAGGAATCCAGGATGGGGTGACTTGACTGGCTCTCACCAGGTTCTGGTACCCAGAATCCCTTGCAAACCTAAAACGTTTTTTAAAAAAACACATTTTCCTCACTTTTCTGCGGTGGAAAGTTCTGGAATCTTCGTGGATCCACAAAATTCCACCCACCCCGCGTTCCGCAAACTCTTCCGAGAAAAATGGTACCTCACTTGTGTGGCTAGGCCTAGTGCCCGCGACAGGAAACAGCGCAAAACGCAACGTGGACACACCACATTTTCACATTGAAAAATGACCCTTTTTTGCAAAGTGCCTAGCTGTAGTTTTTGAACCCTAGCTCTGCCGGCACCTATGGAAACCTAGCAAACCTATACATTTTTGAAAACTAGACACCCAGGGGAATCCAGGATGGGGTGACTTGACTGGCTCTCACCAGGTTCTGGTACCCAGAATCCCCTGCAAACCTAAACAATTGTCCAAAAAACCACATTTTCCTCACTTTTCTGTGGTGGTAAGTTCCTGAATCTGCGTGGATCCACAAAATTCCACCCACTCGCGTTCCCCAAAGTCTTCCGAGAAAAATGGTACCTCACTTGTGTGGGTAGGCCTAGTGCCCGCGACAGGAAACAACACAAAACGCAACGTAGACACACCACATTTTCACAGTGAAAAATGACCCTTTTTTGCAAAGTGCCTAGCTGTAGTTTCTGAACCCCAGCTCTGCCGGCACCTAGGGAAACCTAGCAAACCTATACATTTTTGAAAACTAGACACCCAGGGGAATCCAGGATGGGGTCACTTAACTGGCTCTCACCAGGTTCTGATACCCAGAATCCCTTGCAAACCTAACAAATTGTCAAAAAAAACACATTTTCCTCACTTTTCTGTGGTGGAAAGTTCTGGAATCTGCGTGGATCCACAAAATTCCACCCACCCCGCGTTCCGCAAACTCTTCAGAGAAAAATGGTACCTCACTTGTGTGGCTAGGCCTAGTGCCCGCGACAGGAAACAGCGCAGAACGCAACGTGGACACACCACATTTTCACAGTGAAAAATGACCCTTTTTTTGCAAAGTGCCTAGCTGTAGTTTTTGAACCCTAGCTCTGCCGGCACCTATGGAAACCTAGCAAACCTATAAATTTTTGAAAACTAGACACCCAGGGGAATCCAGGATGGGGTGACTTGACTGGCTCTCACCAGGTTCTGGTAACCAGAATCCCCTGCAAACCTAAACAATTGTCCAAAAAACCACTTTTTCCTCACTTTTCTGTGGTGGTAAGTTCCTGAATCTGCGTGGATCCACAAAATTCCACCCACTCGCGTTCCCCAAAGTCTTCCGAGAAAAATGGTACCTCACTTGTGTGGGTAGGCCTAGTGCCCGCGACAGGAAACAGCGCAAAACGCAACGTAGACACACCACATTTTCACAGTGAAAAATGACCCTTTTTTGCAAAGTGCCTAGTGTAGTTTTTGAACCCCAGCTCTGCCGGCACCTAGGGAAACCTAGCAAACCTATACATTTTTGAAAACTAGACACCCAGGGGAATCCAGGATGGGGTCACTTAACTGGCTCTCACCAGGTTCTGATACCCAGAATCCCTTGCAAACCTAACAAATTGTCAAAAAAAACACATTTGCCTCACTTTTCTGTGGTGGAAAGTTCTGGAATCTGCGTGGATCCACAAAATTCCACCCACCCCGTGTTCCCCAAAGTCTTCCGAGAAAAATGGTACCTCACTTGTGTGGGTAGGCCTAGTGCCCGCGACAGGAAACAGCACAAAACGCAACGTGGACACACCACATTTTCACAGTGAAAAATGACCCTTTTTTTGCAAAGTGCCTAGCTGTAGTTTTTGAACCCTAGCTCTGCCGGCACCTGGGGAAACCTAGCAAACCTATACATTTTTGAAAACTAGACACCCAGGGGAATCCAGGATGGGGTGACCTGACTGGCTCTCGCCAGGTTCTATTACCCAGAATCCCTTGCAAACCTAAAAAATTGTCAAAAAAAACACATTTTCCTCACTTTTCTGCGGTGGAAAGTTCTGGAATCTTCGTGGATCCACAAAATTCCACCCACCCCGCGTTCCGCAAACTCTTCCGAGAAAAATGGTACCTCACTTGTGTGGCTAGGCCTAGTGCCCGCGACAGGAAACAGCGCAAAACGCAACGTGGACACACCACATTTTCACAGTGAAAAATGACCCTTTTTTTGCAAAGTGCCTAGCTGTAGTTTTTGAACCCTAGCTCTGCCGGCACCTATGGAAACCTAGCAAACCTATACATTTTTGAAAACTAGACACCCAGGGGAATCCAGGATGGGGTGACTTGACTGGCTCTCACCAGGTTCTGGTACCCAGAATCCCCTGCAAACCTAAACAATTGTCCAAAAAACCACATTTTCCTCACTTTTCTGTGGTGGTAAGTTCCTGAATCTGCGTGGATCCACAAAATTCCACCCACTCGCGTTCCCCAAAGTCTTCCGAGAAAAATGGTACCTCACTTGTGTGGGTAGGCCTAGTGCCCGCGACAGGAAACAACGCAAAACGCAACGTAGACACACCACATTTTCACAGTGAAAAATGACCCTTTTTTGCAAAGTGCCTAGCTGTAGTTTTTGAACACCAGCTCTGCCGGCACCTAGGGAAACCTAGCAAACCTATACATTTTTGAAAACTAGACACCCAGGGGAATCCAGGATGGGGTCACTTAACTGGCTCTCACCAGGTTCTGATACCCAGAATCCCTTGCAAACCTAACAAATTGTCCAAAAAAACACATTTGCCTCACTTTTCTGTGGTGGAAAGTTCTGGAATCTGCGTGGATCCACAAAATTCCACCCACCCCATGTTCCCCAAAGTCTTCCGAGAAAAATGGCACCTCACTTGTGTGGGTAGGCCTAGTGCCCGCGACAGGAAACAGCACAAAACGCAACGTGGACACACCACATTTTCACAGTGAAAAATGACCCTTTTTTTGCAAAGTGCCTAGCTGTAGTTTTTGAACCCTAGCTCTGCCGGCACCTGGGGAAACCTAGCAAACCTATACATTTTTGAAAACTAGACACCCAGGGGAATCCAGGATGGGGTGACCTGACTGGCTCTCGCCAGGTTCTATTACCCAGAATCCCTTGCAAACCTAAAAAATTGTCAAAAAAAACACATTTTCCTCACTTTTTTGTGGTGGTAAGTTCCTGAATCTGCGTGGATCCACAAAATTCCACCCACTCGCGTTCCCCAAAGTCTTCCAAGAAAAATGGTACCTCACTTGTGTGGGTAGGCCTAGTGCCCACGACAGGAAACAGCGCAAAACGCAACGTAGACACACCACATTTTCACAGTGAAAAATGACCCTTTTTTGCAAAGTGCCTAGCTGTAGTTTTTGAACCCCAGCTCTGCCGGCACCTAGGGAAACCTAGCAAACCTATACATTTTTGAAAACTAGACACCCAGGGGAATCCAGGATGGGGTCACTTAACTGGCTCTCGCCAGGTTCTGATGCCCAGAATCCCTTGCAAACCTTACAAATTGTCAAAAAAAACACATTTTCCTCACTTTTCTGTGGTGAAAAGTTCTGGAATCTGCGTGGATCCAAAAAATTCCACCCACCCCGCGTTCCCCAAAGTCTTCCGAGAACAATGGTACCTCACTTGTGTGGGTAGGCCTAGTGCCCGCAACAGGAAACAGCGCAAAACGCAACGTGGACACACCACATTTTCACAGTGAAAAATGACCCTTTTTTTGCAAAGTGCCTACTGTAGTTTTTGAACCCTAGCTCCTCCGGCACCTAGGGAAACCTAGCAAACCTATACATTTTTGAAAACTAGACACCCAGGGGAATCCAGGATGGGGTCACTTGACTGGCTCTCACCAGGTTCTGATACCCAGAATCCCTTGCAAACCTAAAAAATTGTCAAAAAAAACACATTTTCCTCCCTTTTCTGTGGTGGAAAGTTCTGGAATCTGCGTGGATCCACAAAATTCCACCCACCCCGCGTTCCCCAAGGTCTTCCAAGAAAAATGGTACCTCACTTGTGTGGGTAGGCCTAGTGCCCGCGACAGGAAACAGCGCAAAACGCAACGTGGACACACCACATTTTCACAGTGAAAAATGACCCTTTTTTTGCAAAGTGCCTAGCTGTAGTTTTTGAACCCTAGCTCTGCCGGCACCAAGGGAAACCTAGCAAACCTATACATTTTTGAAAACTAGACACCCAGGGGAATCCAGGATGGGGTGACTTGACTGGCTCTCACCAGGTTCTGGTACCCAGAATCCCTTGCAAACCTAAAAATTGTCCAAAAAAACACATTTTCCTCACTTTTCTGTGGTGGAAAGTACTGGAATCTGCGTGGATCCACAAAATGCACCCACCCCGCATTCCCCAAAGTCTTCCGAGAAAAATGGTACCTCACTTGTGTGGGTAGGCCTAGTGCCCGCGACAGGAAACAGCGCAAAACGCAACCTGGACACACCACATTTTCACAGTGAAAACGGACAATTTTTTTGCAAAGTGCCTAGCTGTAGTTTTTGAACCCTAGCTCTGCCGGCACCTAGGGAAACCTAGCAAACTTATACATTTTTGAAAACTAGACACCCAGGGGAATCCAGGATGGGGTGACTTGACTGGCTCTCACCAGGTTCTGGTACCCAGAATCCCTTGCAAACCTAAAACTTTTTTTAAAAAAACACATTTTCCTCACTTTTCTGCGGTGGAAAGTTCTGGAATCTTCGTGGATCCACAAAATTCCACCCACCCCGCGTTCCGCAAACTCTTCCGAGAAAAATGGTACCTCACTTGTGTGGCTAGGCCTAGTGCCCGCGACAGGAAACAGCGCAAAACGCAACGTGGACACACCACATTTTCACAGTGAAAAATGACCCTTTTTTTGCAAAGTGCCTAGCTGTAGTTTTTGAACCCTAGCTCTGCCGGCACCTATGGAAACCTAGCAAACCTATACATTTTTGAAAACTAGACACCCAGGGGAATCCAGGATGGGGTGACTTGACTGGCTCTCACCAGGTTCTGGTACCCAGAATCCCCTGCAAACCTAAACAATTGTCAAAATAACCACATTTTCCTCACTTTTCTGTGGTGGAAAGTTCTGGAATCTGCATGGATCCAAAAAATTCCACCCACCCCGCATTCCCCAAAGTCTTCCGAGAAAAATGGTACCTCACTTGTGTGGGTAGGCCTAGTGCCCGCGATAGGAAACAGCGCAAAACGCAACGTGGACACACCACATTTTCACAGTGAAAAATGACCCTTTTTTTGCAAAGTGCCTAGCTGTAGTTTTTGAACCCGAACTCTGCCGGCACCTAGGGAAACCTACCAAACCCACACATTTCTGAAAAGTAGACACCCGGGGGATTCCAGTGAGGTATGTCTTGTGTGGATCCCCCAACGTTTTCTTACCCAGAATCCCCTGCAAACCTGACATTTTGCTGAAAAAATCACTTTTTTCACACATTTGTGTGTGGGAAAGTTGTGGCATCACCGGGCTGACACAAATTTCCTACCACCCAGGGTTCCCCCAGGTCTCCCGATAAAAATGGTGCCTCACTCTGGTGGGAGGCCCAAGTACCCGTGACAGGCAAGGGCCCAAAACGTATTGAGGCGACATCAAAATTGCCTATCGCATAACGACCTGGTTTTGCAAGGGGGGTCCCATGACTTTTTGGCCCGGGGCTTGGCGGCCACCTAGAGAAACCTACAAAACCCACACATTTCTGAAAACTAGACACCCGGAGGATTCCAGGAAGGTATGGCTTGCGTGGATCCCCCAACGTTTTCTTACACAGAATCCCATGCAAACCTGAAATTGTGCTAAAAAAATCACTTTTTTCACACATTTGTGTGTGGGAAAGTTGTGGCATCACCGGGCTGACACAAATTTCCTACCACCCAGCGTTCGCCCAGGTCTCCCGATAAAAATGGTGCCTCACTCGGGTGAGAGGCCCAAGTACTCGCGACAGGCAAATGTGTGAAAAAAGTGATTTTTTTCAGCAAAATTTCAGGTTTGCAGGGGATTCTGGGTAAGAAAACGTTGGGGGATCCACGCAAGCCGTACCTCCCTGGAATCCCCCGGGTGTCTACTTTTCAGAAATGTGTGGGTTTGGTAGGTTTCCCTAGGTGGCGGCCGAGCCCCAAGCCAAAAAGTCATGGGACCCCCCTTGCAAAACCAGGTCGTTTTGTGATAGGCAACTTTGATGTCGCCTCAATACGTTTTAGGCCCTTGCCTGTCGCGGGTACTTGGGCCTCCCACCCGAGTGAGGCACCATTTTTATCGGGAGACCTGGGCGAACGCTGGGTGGTAGGAAATTTGTGTCAGCCCGGTGATGCCCCAACTTTCCCACACACAAATGTGTGAAAAAGTGATTTTTTCAGCAAAATTTCAGGTTTGCAGGGGATTCTGGGTAAGAAACGTTGGGGATCCACGCAAGCCATACCTCCCTGGAATCCCCGGGTGTCTACTTTTCAGAAATGTGTGGATTTGGTAGGTTTCCTAGGTGGCCGCCGAGCACGGGCCAAAACCCAGGTGACCCCCTTGCAAAACCAGGTTGTTTTGTGATAGGCAATTTTGATGTCGCCTCAATACGTTTTGGCCTTTGCCTGTCGCGGGTACTTGTGCCTCCCACACGAGTGAGGCACCATTTTTATCGGGAGACCTGGGGAACGCTGGGTGGTAGGAAATTTGTGTCAGCCCAGTGATGCCACAACTTTCCCACACAAAATGTGTGGAAAAAGTGATTTTTTTCAGCTAAATTTGAGGTTTGCAGGGGACTCTGGGTAAGAAAACGTTGGGGGATCCACGCAAGCCATACCTCCCTGGAATCCCCCGGGTGTCTAGTTTTCAGAAATGTGTGGGTTGGTAGTTTTCCCTAGATTGCCGCCGACCCCGGGGCCAAAAACCCAGGTAACCCCCCGTGCAAAACCAGGTTGGTTTGTGATAGGTAATTTTGATGTCGCCTCACTATGTTTTGGGCCCTTGCCTGTCGCGGGTACTTGACCCACCCACACAAGTGAGGTACCATTTTTCTCGGAAGACTTTGGGAAATGCGGGGTGAGTGGAATTTTGTGGATCCACACAGATTCCAGAACTTTCCACCACAGAAATTTGAGAAAATGTGTTTTTTTTAATACACATTTTGAGGTTTGCAAGGGATTCTGGGTAACAGAACCTGGTGAGAGCCAGTCAAGTCACCCCATCCTGGATTCCCCTGGGTGTCTAGTTTTCAAAAATGTACAGGTTTGCTAGGTTTCCCTATGTGCCGGCTGCGCTAGGGCCCAAAATCCACAGGTAGGTATATTGCTAAAAACAAATCCGTGCCTAGTCGGCTTTCTGCCGCCCTAGGGGGGGATATCGGGGGTGGGGTTGCCCCAATATGCCCCCAAGGGGGGCAGAAACACTGTGGCTATTTTTTTGGGGGGGTATGGGCATTGGAATGCCCATTCTGGGCAGCCCCCACACATAAAAAAGCCAGCGTAATCGCTGGCGTCTAGTGGGCTTTTGCCCCCCCGGGGGGCAGATTGGGGGCTACTGCCCCATCTTTTCCCCAGGGGGGCAGAAAGGCTGTAATTGTTGCGGGTGGGGGCTGGGGGCATTGGCATGCCCGTTTTGGGCAGCCCCCACCCTAATTAAATTTTGCCCCAAAAAATCCCTGGCGTCTAGTGGGCTTTTTGCCCCCCGGGGGCAGATTGGGGGCTACTGCCCCATCTGCCCCCAGGGGGCAGGAAGGCTGTAATTTTTGCGGCGGAGGGGTGGGGGCATGGGCATGCCCGTTTTGGGCAGCCCCACCCTAATTCAAATTTGCCCCAAAAAATCCCTGGCGACTAGTGGGCTTTTGCCCCCGGGGTGCAGATTGGGGGCTAATGCCTCCATATGCCCCCAGGGGGCAGAAAGCCTACTAGACGCCAGGGATTTTTGAGCAAATTTTAATTAGGGTGGGGGTTGCCAAAAACGGGCATGCCAATGCCCCCACCCTAATTCAAATTTGCCCAAAAAATCCCTGGCGTCTACTGGGTTTTTTGCTCCCCCGGGGAGAAGATTGGGGCTAATGCCCCCATCTTCCCCCCAGGGGGGGCAGAAAGGCTGTAATTTTTGTGGGGGAGGGGTGGGGGCATTGACATGCCCATTTTGGGCAGCCCCCACCCTAATTCAGATTTGCCCCAAAATATCCCTGGCGTCTAGTGGGCTTTTTGCCCCCCCGGTGGGGCAGATTGGGGGCTGCTGCCCCCATCTGCCCCCCGGGGGGGCAGAAAGGCTGTAATGGTGGCGGGGGTGGGGGCATTGGCGTGCCCGTTTCGGGCAGCCCCCACCCTAAAAACAATTGCGTGAAAAAAATCCCTGGCGTCAAGTGGGCTTTCTGCCCCCAGGGGGCAGAAAGGCTGTAATGGTGGTGGGGGTGGGGGGTGGGGCATGGGCGTGCCCCTTTCGGGCAGCCCCCACCCTAAAATAAATGGTGCAAAAAAAAATCCCTGGCGTTTAGTGGGCTTTCTGCCCCCGGGGGCAGATTGGGGGCTGCTGCCCCATCTGCCCCCGGGGGACAGAAAGGCTGTAGTGGTGGCAGGGGGTGGGGCATTGGCATGCCCATTTCGGGCAGCCCCCACCCTAAAAGAAATGCACCCAAAAAATCCCTGGCGTTTAGTGGGCTTTCTGCCCCCGGGGGCAGATTGGGGGCTACTGTGCCATCTGCCCCCCCAGGGGGGGCAGAAAGACTGAATTGCGCCCATTTCTTTATGGGGGGAGCGAAAGCCCTTGCCCAAGGGGCCGCTCCCCCCTCCCTGGTGTTTAGTGGGTGGATCCCTGCTTGGGGATCGCCCTCCTGGGGCGATCCCCAAGCAGGGATCCACTGGGGACGGGTACCATTGGAAAGGGGGAGAGTCTCCCCTTTCCAATGATACCTCTCCCGTCTTTCTACGTGCCCGGGGGGCTGAGATAGCCCCCTGAGCACTTAGAATTGAAACTGAAATGAGCTTTCGGTTTCTGTGCAATGACAACAGCGCGACGTGCGCGCTGATTGTCATGGCACAGAAACCAGGGAGGGGGCCTCGGGAGCTGGGGAAGCTCTTCCCCAGCTCCCAAGGTCACTGGGGAGAAATAGAAATCCCTCTGCTGTCTGCAGCAGAGCGATTTCGTGCCCCTGGCCTCATGACGGAATGGTTCCGTCATGAGCACAGGGGCACCGATGCTCATGACGGAACCATTCCGTCATGAGCATCGAAGGGGTTAAGCACCTTTCAGACAATCCTCGGAGTAATCCCAAATTTTATACACTCCGTATTGGGAAGCATCTTTGGAGGTCTCCCGCTTATCTTGTTCCTAATTGCAGGAGTCCTGATTGTAATATTACTGCTATGCAATGGACGGCCCCATTTCCGAGGAAATGGTGAACACGCTCATGGAACGGAAATATCGTGAACGCATGGTGCAGCTTCTGGGCATACCTTGCCTAAGAGAACTGAACGCCTCTTGGGTTCTATCATTTAGACCAGTCTGGGTGGACTGCATCTTACCTGTTCTTCGATGCCTGTTCTGCGGAGAAGAATGCACGTTGGATCTCTGTCTAACGTTTCCATCGGATACGCCACTGGACCTAGATGCTATGCTGGACCCCCTAAAGGCCCATGCTCTGCGTTGTCCCCAGCGTCTTCCAATTCTGATGAATGCATTCCTTGAGAATCCACAGGTGCCGTTTGCTCCTGCTGGGTTAGGTGGCTCCTCCACAGGCACCGAGGTAACAACTGCCGCACAAGCTGCCGCAGCTACGACTGTTGGCAGTGCCGAATTCCATCTATGTGCGATTGACGTTCTCTGTGAAGCGTTGGATTTGTCGTCTGCAGTAGCTAACACCGATAGTGCTGTATCTCCCAGCCATGACACTTAATCTTGAATTGGCTCATCACGTCCAAGGAAAGAATTCGGCTTCTCCACTTCGTTTCATAAATAAACGAACAAAATTTGTAACATTTCCTAAATTGACACTTTCGCTTGGAAAAGCATGGCCTTCTTCAGCTTATTAGTGATGCAACTTTTATAGATGGGACAGAATTGACTTTTTCAAGTGGTAACTAAGACATAATTTTTAACGTGTTTTTAACATTTGTTTTTAAAGTCCTTTTAAAATCCATGTTTTAGTCGTTTTTAAGTGAATATTTTTAAATTGTCCAGACTTTAAGTATGGTCATTGTCATCCAATTCGGAAGTGGAGTGGGTGTTATGTTTCGTATATAGGCCCTAATGTAGACCCGTTCATATATGCCATAGTGTAGAAATACTCGTATATGGCCTATTATGATCATACTCGTATATGCCCTATTATGGTCATACTCGTATATGCCCTATTATGGTCATACTCGTACATGCCCTATTATAGTCATGACTCCTAATATAGGCATGATCTTTCACCTACATTAGTTCCTTACCGTACACAACGAGCTCTGAGGGCTGAACGTTATCTAGTCTGTGGTTAGAACACTGCAAGGTCTTTCCAGAACACAGGCCTACAATGTACTCATAAATTATGCATGAGCATTTACCAGCTACATCTCCCGCATAATATATATGTACAAAGTTCACCCCTGACGTCTTCCTCATGTCCAACAAAGACCAATACAAACCATACTGAGGGACAAGACACTTTAGGGTATGAATACACCACATCTTGCACGGTAAGACAGAGGGAACCGAGACTTCCATGCTGACACACGGACCAGAGACGCTGAGGCTCCTGCATGCAGTCACTCCAGCTGACAGCTGTCTAACACAGCCCTTGCGGGGTGTCCAACTCGAGACCAGGACGGGGTCCCACACTCTCTCTATTCAGGTATGGGGGTTCGACTAAATCCTAGAAGGATTCTTGGCTCTTAGGCTTTTGGACCTACACATATGCTAGGTACACTCAGGTACATCTAGTTAGGCATCGTAGGAGTACGCGCACTTGCATAATGCTTTTTATATTCATGTATGTATTCATGATTATTGCAATCTGATTGAACTGTTCTATCCTTTCACTTTGATCGTACTGCTGATAATATATCTCTGCTATTGTCTGCTGATTGCTGCAGCACATATATTTTACACTAGAATAACAACTGTTCAATAAATACTTATTGAAACGCCCAGACTGTTTATTCTGTGTAACTCTCTGAGACAAACCGGATAAGTAAGCATGAGTGACTGAGCGAAAGGTAGTACATTGTTTCCACGATTCTGAGGAATTTGGGTTGTCATGATCTAAGGTTGCCAGAAACTAATCTCTCCCCGATAAGAGGAGATTCTAGTGGCACTGTGAGCTAGCTAATGCAAATCCGGCTAACATAAGCGGTGGGGGTGCACAGAGTCAGTCTAACACCAAGCCCACGGTTTATGTTATCCAAACGCGCAGGTCCTGCCGGGGTACTATAGGAACTACACGACAGTAGCTACATATAAGTCGTACGCTTTGCCTGAGTGAATCTAAACTTATTTGTCCCACGTGACAAATACACAACACAGTTCCGTTCTGACTAGTTTGCGGCTAGGCACTGGACATCACCTTGTCACTTTCCCCATAATGAATCAATGACATAGAGTGTCTGCCCCCTGCCCATTGGATGGAATCTCAAAACAGAGAACTCAGCACTTTATGCTTTATGGAATTGTAGCTGGATACGAGGAAACATTTTTATAAACCCATTTTTACTGCATACAATTTCAGGGATCACAATGTTGCAATGCATTTAAAGTGCGCTATGGAGTCCCTTGCAGTATGTTTTAGTTTTGCCTCTTATATCTGGAAAGCATTACGTGCTAGGAAAATCATTTTTGTTAATCATAGCATTGCTTTGTGTGTATGATACTGATCTTTGGATGTATATTTTAACGCTTTAATGTTTTATTGTTTTATGATGTATTGCATTTTAACAATTGTTCTTTTATGGCCTATGCAGATAGTGCCGAAATAAAGATTTTGAATCGAATCGAGTGGAATGTTGTACAATGTAGTACAATGTAGTGTCACAGAGGGGAGTGTCGTAGAGTGAAGTGGAGTGTCATAGAGTGCAGTGGCATGTTGTGCAATACAGTGGTGTGGAGTGCAGTAGAGTGGAGAGGCGTAGTGTAGAGTTGAGTAAACTGTCATAAATTGTAGTGACATCTTGTACTTTACAGTGGAGTGGTGTGTTGTAGAGTGTTGGAAAGTGTCATAGAGAGTGGAGTAGAGTGTTAGTGTTGTACAGTAGAGTGTAGAAGCATAGAGTGGAGTAAAGGGTTGTACAGTGTAGGGTAGGGGAATAGAGTGGAGTACAGTGTGGCATAGTGGCACAGAATGAAGTAGAGTCTTGTAAAGTGGAGTTGCATAGAGTGGAATAGAGTGTGGTAGAGTGGAGCGGTGCAGAGTGGAGTGTCGTACAGTGGTGTAGTGTGGGTTAAATTGTCATGCAGTGGAGTTGAGTGGAGTCTTGAGGAGTGGCGTAGTGTAGAGTGGAGTAGCGTGTTGTAGAGTACAGTGACATGGAGTGGAATTGAGTGGCAGAAAGAGAAGTAATGTGTTGTAGAGTGGTGTAGAGTGGAATGTGGCAGAGTGGATTACTGAGTTGTACTGTGGACTGGCGTGGCGTAGAGAAGAGTGCGGTACAGTATGGTAGAGTTGAGTGGTAGAGATTGTCATAGATTGAGCGGCATAGAGTAGCATATAGTGGAGTGGCGTAGAGTTCAGTAGTGGATAACAGTGGAGTAGTGTGGAGTAGAGTAGTGTATAGTAAAGTTGGGTGCAGCTCTATGGAGGGAGTTGCGTAGACTGTCGTAGAATAGAGTAGCATGTCATACAGTGGCATAGAGTAAAGTAGAGTGTTGTAGATTCGTATTGACAGGAGTACAGTGGAGTGCTATATGGTGGTGTATAGTGTGGTAGAGAGGAGGGGTGTAGGCTGTCATTGAGTGGAGTACAGTGTCGTTGAGCACAGTACAGTGGAGTCGCACGGTGTGGAGTTGGAAAGAGTGGAGTGGCGTACACTGGAATAGCATAGAGTGGAGTGGCGTAGAGTGGAGTAGCACAGAGTGGAGTAGCATAAATTGGAGTGGCATACAGCAGAATAACGTACAGTAGAGTAATGTAGAGTGGAGTGGTATAGAGTGGAGTTACGAACAGTGGAATAGTGTAGAGTAGAGTGGTGGAGAGTAGAGTGGTGTAGAGTGGAGTGGAGCGGCGTACAGTGGAGTGAGGTATAGTATAGTGGCGTAGAGTGGAATATGACAGATCGCATAATCATAACCCAGCTTTCGTCAGTTAATAATGATCTGTTGAAACACCAATGAGGCCGTTGAGGCCTCTGATCCTTCATTGATTGCTCAACAACCAGGACTGGATGGTCCAAAAAGGGATTTGATAATATACCTGAATCGATTCTGCTCCACATATGGGAAATAAAAAATAAAAAGATTCTTGAAGCAGAGTTGTACCATTTCAAGAAACGCGTATATTCTCTCTCTTGTGTGTGGTAAACCCGCTATGAATCCAATAAGGTGAAATCTCTGCAAAATTTAGTCAACCAATACAAGAACCTCAGCTTATTTTGCTGCTTGTTGGTATGTGAGCAATCTAGTTTAGTATCCTGGAAAATGTTGAAGTCCCCCTAATGCACCACGCCCTCTAGAGCTCGCATAAGAGTGTGAATTTCACTAAGCGAAAAATCATCGTCTTCAAGAGGACCATAACAACTAATAAGATGGATGAGCTGATCATGGAACATCAGACACACCAAAATCCACCTAGCCCTAGGATCCCTTAGCACCTGTTGCACTTCACACACTAGGTCTCCTGAAATTAGTACCGCCACCCCCCTTACTGTGGATGCATAGTAAGCATGTGAAATAAATCCAGGGACACTAGGTTGCTTGGCCAAGGCTTTGAAATGAGCCCCTTGAAAGAGAAAATGGACCTGCATTTTGTACAATTATTAATGCCATTAGCGTTGCAGGATACAATCCTCAAGCACCTAGAATCCAGGGTTTCATAGCTCATCAGAAGCTTACTCTTCCTCCCCGCAGGCCTCCTATGATCCCACATGTCAAAAACCGTATTACCTCAAGACATTGATGGCAGATTCAAAAAGGAAAAACTTATGGACTTTTCTATTTGAATTTTTCTAACCTGCAGTGACCCTAACCTCCTGCCAGCCCCCCGCCCAGAAGCCCCACCCACCACTGGCCCCCTATGAGGCAAATCCCCTCCCACCCAAAGAAGCCCACCTTCCCCACCCTTGAACACCATTCCCCTAGATGAGTGCCGTAATATGGCACTCAGGTGACTGCAACTGCTGGTCATTGGAGGCAGTCCGGCAGCTAGGTCATCCTACCGTCATACCAAAAAAAAAGAAAAAAAACTGAAGTAGATGTGCACAGCCACCTGAATCGCCTACGTCCAACTCCCCCTACCGCTTTAGACTTTTGGATAGCTTGGAAGAACCCCTTGGTCTGTTCAACAGTGTGGAAGATCCGAGATTGGCCCTTATGAAGGACCTTCAATTTTGACTATTGACAATCCCTGCTGGTGCCCCTTGCCTCTTAAAGGTATCTATCATTGATTTGAACTCCTGTTTTTTTAAAAATTTTGCCATGGATCCTCAACAAATTTGCGGCAACATTTCATACGCATGCTTGCCAAAAAGTAGCACTTTTTGGAATGCTTTGTGGAGATTTGTCAAACTGCGCCCACGATTTTAGCAAAGCACAAAATGTATTACCTGTGAATGAATAAAAGCCTTTATTGTTGATTAATTAAAATCATTAAAAACAGGAGGTATTTAAAAAACATTAGATTGTGCGTGGACGCAACAAACATTGTAACTTGAACAGTAATATCGAAGATACACCACGTTTCAGTACAGTAATCACACCATATTTTTAGCAGCATTTTGAATATTTTTCCTCCAATTCCTAGTTTAAAGTGCTAATGCTAAAGTGCCCATATATATAAACATTACGAAAGTGTCAACCCTCTCGGGTTGACATTCTAATTCTAATATTAGAAATCAGATGTTTCACACAAATCACAAATAGCTATACTACATTATATATGAATCTAATAATTAAAATATCTAAAATGTTTTGTAAAAAATGCCTCTACTACACCATGTTGTAAAATATACAGATAAAAAAGTCATAGTTAAAATGCCGTAGATAATGATCATTGTACATTTCCTTTTCTTAAAGGAGCCTTTCACAAGGTCTTCTAGGAATTGCATGCACTGCCCCCTTTTGATATCAGAAAATAAAGTGCCATATATAAATATCATAGTTAAAGTGCCGCTGTGCAAATCAGTTAAAACAATCCTTTCTCACGTTCGTAAAAATCTAAAAAGTTGTCAGATTAAGGTATAGTTGACAACAGCATCTTTGGGGCAGCATCGATGAGTAAGCCAATTATTGGTCACAAGCCCCTAACCTCTGGTGGCACACTCAACAGTTAACTTTTTTTCTGCAATGAGAATAAACTTTACAAACTGTGTGGTCAAATAAGCCGATTTCCCAGAGAGGAAATTATAATTGCTTGGCGACATGTCCTCACCCCATTTTCTTTAAAGATGGATTTTAATAGGGCTTTGCTCTCTTCTAGCAGCTGAGGACAGATAGATAAAATATGCAATAATGATTCATTATGAAAACCGCATAACCTACAACTGTTTGAGGACCATTTTTGTACCCATGGGGGTGTTCCTTCCTTGGTGGGATATCTCCCAAGTCGTACCAGCAAAAATTTGTCTCTTATAGATGGTTTTAAGTGGGAAATAAGATAAGATTGTGGCTCCAATTTAATAAATGAATTGATAACTGACCATGCATGACTTTTTTCCGTAAACTCATCCTTATCCAATAAAATCGTTAGGAAATTAGCTGATTTATTTAGTGTCTGTCTGAACTCGGCTTTATTTCTAGCTACCTCTTCGAAGGGTGGAGACTTAAAATTGTTTAGACTCTCAGTTAGATAGGATCTCCAACCCTCAGCATGCTCATACCCCATTATTTCCTGCCAGCAAGAATTTGCCAGTGTGCCTGGGTCTGAACAAAAAAAGAGGTATAGAGATTTTAAAAATGCAGGATGTCTTATTAAAGACTGTCTTTTAAAGCCAAATTCCAATCTAACGTTGGCATGCCCGATATTCTTTGGAACTCTAAATACTGACTTAAAAAACTTTTATCTGTAGATTATCAAGAATTTTTGAGTCTTTCCCTTGAAAGATTACTGACCCATAGTCCAGAGAGGGAATCAACTTAGCTTTCATTACTTTAAGTTAGTGCTCATGGTTCGGACATTCCAACGTATCTCTCAGCTTTCTAAAAGCAAAAGACAGCGCCGTAGCTTTCGCCTTTAAATTAAGAAAATGCTGTTTGAAAGACATTTTGTCGTCAAATGTGATACCTAAATATTTATAAAATTTTACAGTTTTAATCTTTAATCCATTGATATTCCAAACTCTCATATCTGACTTAGTCGAACCAATCGTCATTATTTTTGTTTTTTGGTATTCATCTGTTAGCCATTGGCTAATATATAGTTATTAAAGGAATATATTAGTCTTCGTAAACCTATGGGAGTGTGGCTTAACAATATGGCATCATCTGCATATTGTAGATATTTTATATTATGTCCAGCTAGGTTAGGTGAATGAGCATTAACATTTTTAACATGTGAATGTAAATCGGCCATAAAAAGATTAAAAAGGCAAGATGCCAAGACACAACCTTGTTTAAGACCACTAAACGTTTTAATTCGATGAGTTGTACAGCTACTGTCCCCCACCTTAACCTGGACCCACGTGTTGGAATATAGCAATATAATCATATCTAACAGTTGGTTAGGAATACCCCATGCAGATAGCTTCGCCCAAAGTAAACTGCGGGGGACATAATCAAAAGCGGCTTTAAGATCAACGAAACAAATGTATAACTTTTGCTTTTTCAGATAATAGAGTCAATAAGGTCAAGTTCGTAATCGTTGATTCACCCCTTCGAAAACCAGTTTGAAATATTGGAAGATTTCTTCTTTGGCGGCCCATTCTTCAAGATCATTGAGCAGACAGCCTGAGAAAAATTTTGCCTCCACGTCTGTTAGGGCAATCAGCCTATAGTTAGCTGGATCGTCTAATGGCCCGCTTTTGTAAATTGGCTGGATTATGCTTCCCTGCCATGAATCCGGGACCGTCTTGAATTTTACAACGTCATTAAACAGTGGTGTTAGGATTTCTGACCAAAGGTCTGGTTTAGCCTTGAAGACCAAGTTCGGAATCCCATTTGGCCCTGGCGCACCATTTGATCTCATCCTACTTATTGCCAATTTGACTTGATGTACCATCCATGGTTCCATACCTGACGTTTTGGCTTTGTTATGTTGTCGATCACTTCTAATAGCTCTGCTATTACCATTGCTCAATGAACTTAACATGGGATAGTTGATAATATTGCTCAGGGCTTTACTTGTGGAAACACAATCCTAGCTATCACTAGCCATTTGAGCATATTACAAGTTTCCCCACCTCCGGAAAAGGCTGGCGGTGGGGAAACCCACATACACCCACCGCCATGGGGATGCATTCAGGGGGAAAAACATGTGCCCCCCTGTTTCCATGCACCCCAAGTTCCAGCACGACATGGACTTCACAGTCTATGCCGTGCTGAAACTGCTTTTGTGTTCCCATTGGAGTGCCTGAGTTGAACTCGTAATCTGGCGGGCGGACCATGCACGGCTTTGGCGGTGCAGTGCCGGCACAAAGCCGGCAAAGCACCGCCAAAGTAATAATCAGGCCTTATGAATGTAGTATCATTTATTTATTTTATTTATTGTTCTTGATATAGCGCACAACTCACTCTCGGAGGAGTATCTCGGCACTTGTGTTACAGGCAAGGGCAAGTGCGTTGATTATGTGTTGTTGTTCAATATGGTTGTAATTTTAGGAGTTGGTACGTTCTTTTATGCTCGATTAATTTTAATGATATTGAGATTTTAAAAAACCATGCAATTATCCTCATAGTCGATCCAAACATGAACCACAATGGCAATCACCGGTACTTTATTGATTATATTGTGTGGGACAAAACCAAGCGCACTGACACAGCCGACGTGTTTTTGATGATCCTTTCAACTGGACCAAACATATATAAGATAGTTATGAAACAGATTTAAAAAACGAAAATAGAGGAATTCATCACCTATTGTGTGCAACTTAATCGATGTTATAATAATGACTATCAATATTTTAGTGCGATGCAGGCTAAAGAAAACTTTCCATCATGCACATGTTCCTTGAGTTCTGCAAACTGCAGTTAAGGTCAATGAACCTGCCATTCAAGCTCAGATTCTCAGATTGGGAACAAGTCTCTAGGAAACACTGTGCAGAGCTGGCTAAAAAAGAACAGCCAAGCCATCAATCACTGCGAGCATGCTAGTAATTAGGCCCATCAATTTCACAAGTTTACTATTCAACTGAATATGCTGGCCCTTCAGGTTCTAATTTAGAGCTTGTCTGCAAGTTATTATTTTTAGTAAATGTAGGTTTGGCTGTAATAACTTTTTGCGGAGTTCATGTAGCTACAGATAAGAACACAGAAGGGCATATTTACAAGGGCATTGCGCCACCGAACGTCACTTTGTTTGACGTTCCCGTGGCACAATGCCATGCTCCATATTTACAAAGCGATGTTAAGCCACTTTCTGTGGCTCAAAGCTGCTTTGTAAATATTGTCTCCTTTCACTCAGTTATTTGCCTGAAAGGGGTGTCCAATGGGTGTTGCTGTGGGCGTTCCCCTGCAACACCTGTTGCTTTTTTGACGCTGCCCCTGATTTACAAGGATCTGTAAATTTGAGGCAGCGCCAAAAACTAACGCCATTGAAAAGCAGGTGTTAGAGTGGTGCAACTAAGAGAAATCATTTTATTTCTCCTCATTTTTGCTCTTCCTATCTACAGCAAATCGCCTTTAAAGATTGTTTATGTGCAGGAAGGTATCCCTTCTGCACATAAACAATCATCCCTGCAACACAGACACCCTTGCACCATGGTGGAAGGATGCCTCTGTTGCAGGGAATCCGCAAGGGTGTCTGTGTTGGCTCTAGGCACCTTTTTTTAGTGCCAGCGCAAGGGAAAACACAGGAGTGTGCTGTATTCTTGTAAATACGGTGCTTCCCTGAGTTTTTTAAATGACGCGGCGCTGCTAAATTGCATGCAGCGGTGCACCATTTACTTGTAAATATCCCCCAGAGTATGTAAAATTGCGGGGTTTTTTTTGCCTCTATAAGTCTACAATTTTGAGTTTTGAGTTGATCCAGCCTATTCCCATTTGGGAGTTAAATCTTTGTTCGCTGAACAACCCATTTAGTAGGATAAGTTTAAAAAATTCAGATAAATTGGTACACAAGTAACCTTTTTGTTTGTTCAGTTTGTAAGCGTTTATCACAATCCAGGTGGTTTTGTTTGCAAATTCGTCCTTGTCTTGCAAGTGTGACTGACTTTTTATTGCTTTGTTTACTAGTCTTAAAATCCGCTTAAATGACTCACCCACAGATTCTTTAGTTGAAGTGTGTCCAGTCCTGTCAATAAATGCATATACCATGTGTTATTTGACTTGTGTTTAGTTATTTCATGCCAAATTATATTGCTTAGTGTGCCTTTTGAAATGTCTCTCAGTTTGATAAATGCCCCTTGCTGGTCCGAAAGTGTTTCGTCAAGTCGATTTCGAGGCAACTTTTTGCCTGTATTATGTTTTTGCGAAGCCTAAATATGCTTCCATATATATTAGCTTATATAATATCTAATGTCCTGGCTTCTTTCACACAGATGTTTGTGCTCCATATGTTAAGCTGGGTAATAGTTTTGAGTTTACAACTTTAAAAGGAGGTTCAAATGGTGGACAGTGAAGTTTATTAGTTATGGTTTTAAAAGCGAATGGCAATGCTTGTGCCTTTGCTCGTAGAGATGATGGGTGATCCTTGGAGTTTGCTTTTTTATCAAACATTTCCCCAAGATAATGTACATCTGTACTGAGGTAAATGTTTCTTTAAGCAACCAACTGCCTTCTTTCTTTGAGTGTGGTCTGAATGCTGTCTCTCTTGTTTTCTTTATGTTGATCCCCATTCTATATTTTATGATGTGTACCTCGAAAGCTGTAATTACCCTGTGCATCCCAATCGGAGTTTTCCTCAAAAAGACGATTGCATCTGCCTAATGTAAACTTCTTAATGGTTGGAGGGCAAGCCTTGGTGGATGGGAATTCTCTATGTTGATTGCATCATTTAATTCGGCGATATATAGGTTAAAAAGCAGGGGTGCCAATACGCAAATATGCTTTAAAACAGCAGCTGTAAATATTTTCCTCGATAATGTATTGCCTTCTCCCAACTTAATTTGCACCCATGTGTTGGAATATAATAGTTGCATTGCTCATAAAAGTTTTGGAGAGTAGATAGAAGGCTAGCAGACTTTTTGCTTGTTGCTATTACTGGCTACTAGAGGATATCCAGAGCTGGAGCAATTGGAATCTGTGTCAGAGCACAAGCCAGGCTGTGAATGTGGACACTGTCCAATGCACTCTTTACATACCGCGCAAACTACAGTATGTAATGGAGGGTACTGGAGATTAACAACACAACAAATAATTTGCGGTCAACTTGTAACACATTACAAATAACAAACATAAATGTGTGATTTCAATATGCCCTCACTTGCATTCCAATGTTTGCAAGGTACGTAATGAGAGCGATGGGCAGTGCCCAAATTCACAGCCTGACCTGGATTCCGGCATTGATTCCAATGGCTTCAGCTCCAGGTATCCAGAAATGAAGGCAAACACAAAGACTACTAGCCTTCTAGCCACCCTTCAATTTTCTCAGGCTACGGAGAAGTGACGATGACAAAGGGTCAGCCCAAATAGCCAAGGCCAACCACTCACCCACAAGCTGCACTGGTGGCACCTTGTCTCTGACACGGTGCATGTGGGACCTTGTGGTATCCCACTCTCGAACATGTGGCCTGCCATTGTGGTGTACTTTCCACCCCCATTAGCACCCGGCAGAGAGGAAAGTGCAATCTGTGGCTCTCAAGGACTTGAGCTGGCTTCTATTCCAGCTCCATGGATAGGAGAAAGGAGGAGAAAGAGAACCTCGACCCCTGTAGTGGCGAGAAGGTACAAATGTAGACAACCATTTCCATGGCCAAGGGAAGCTACATTTCCACAACGCACAACAAAAGCAGCGCAGCACACTGGTACATGTTTCTCAACTGTTCATACTTGAATCACAAACAACAATTTTAGTATTTGTTGCTTATTGGTAGAAATATTTTGAGGTCAAACGCCTTTGGCCCTGTGCCCAACCCATTGTGGGCAGCCAACACCGACTTATTAGACCTCTTTCAGCCATGGTTTAGTTGGCAGGGGTTTGCACCCTGTCCAAGTAGGGACCTTTCCTTCTAGTCAGGGGAAGGGGATTACACAGCCAATATAACCCCTGCTCATCCCCTTGGTGGCTTAGCACAAGCAGTCAGGCTTATCTCAGAGGCAATGTGTAAAGTATTTGTACATGACACACACACACACACACACACAGTAACACAGTGGAAACACTACAAATGGACACCACACCAGTTTAGAAAAATAAAGTACATTTATCTAAACAAAACAAGGCCAAAACAACAAAAATCTAACATAGAGTACTCAAAATATGACTTTTTAAAGGTTTGAAGCAATTCTGTATATAGAACTCTATGGATGCGTTGATTTTACATAAAGTACCTTAGATGCGCCAAATTCACACAGAAAACAGCCTCAGAGGAGGGATGCGTCGACAAACACAGAGATGAGTCGGTTCCTGAGTCCCTCTGGAGGCGATGCGTTAGTTCTTCTGCATGCAGGAGACATGTTGCGTCAAATCCGGACTGTAAGGGGAAGTGATGTGTCAAAATGCAAGACAGGTCTGGTCTGCAGGTGATGCATTGGAAAACTTTGCACACAGGTTGGATGTGTAGAAATCCGGACGCGCCTTAAGGAGCTGTGTTGATTTCTTCAGCCGCGGTCCCACGATGCGTCGATTCTTTCAGCCGCACAGCAGGGCCTGCATTGGAATCAGTGCGATGGTCTTGGACTTCGGAGACACGGTGCATTGAACTCAGGCTGCAGCGGTTTCTTTGGCCCCGGACAGGCGCTATATTGATTTCTTCGGCCGCACATCGGTGGTGCATGGAAATTTCTCTCACACAGCGGTGATGCGTCGGAAAAACAGGCACTGGAAGGACGATGCATTAATTTTGAAGTCTTTTGTAGCTTTTTGTAGCAGGAACAACCTCCAAAGGCCCACAACTGGAATTGGCACCACAAGGCAGGTCAGAACCCCCAGCAATGCAGTTCAGGGATGCAACAGGTGAAGTCTTTGATGGCCCTGAGACTTCCAACAGGAGTCAAGCACACACAAGCCCTTGGAGAAACTTGGAAAAGCAGGATACAAAGCAAAGTCCAGTCCTTTCACTGCCCACAGACAGAAGCAGCAACTGCAGCCAGCCCAGCAAAGCAACACACAGCAAAGGGACAGTACTCTTCCTGACAGCTCTCCATCTCTTCTTCTTGGCAGAGTCCTCAGTTCCAAAAGTGTTCTAAACATCTGGGGTTTTAGGTCCATTACTTATACCCCTCTTTGGCCTTTGAAGTATTGTCTTTGTAGTACACAAGTTCTTGTCCTGTCTGGTCTTATCTCCAGACACACTCCAGGGGGGTGAAGGCAGCATTGTGAGAGGCCAGGCACAGCCCTATTCAGGTATATGTGACAACTCCTCCCACCACTCAGGAAGGCCCATCAGCCTGGTGATGGGCCATCAGGATATGCAGAGCACACCTCAACTCCTTTGTGTGACTGTCTAGAGTGAATGCACAAACAGGCCCCTGTCAGTCTAAACCAGATGTTGATTCCAGAGGCAGGCAGAGGCACAGGATAGTTCAACAAGAAAATGCCCACTCTAAAAGTGGCATTTTCAAACACACAATTTAAAAACCATCTTTACTAAAAGATGTGTTTTTAAATTCTGAGTTCAGAGACCCCAAACTCCAAATCTTCAGGGGCCAAATTCACAAAAGTAATCTGAGACAAAATCCTAACTTTACGACTTTCGGTATTCACAAAAGGCATTTAGGAGTAGTAAAGTTAGGATTCCTAACTTTACTACTCCTAAATGCCTTTTGTGAATACCGAAGTCGTAAAGTTAGGATTTTGCCTCAGTTTAGGAGTAGTAAAGTTAGGAATCCTAACTTTACTACTCCTAAATGCCTTTTGTGAATACCAAAATTCGTAAAGTAAGGATTTTGTCTCAGATTACTTTTGTGAATCGGGCCATCCTGTTCCCAATTGAAAGTTACACTTGTAAAATTTTACAAGGCAGCTCCAATGATAGCCTATGGGAGAGGTAGTCCTTGCAATAGTGAAAAACGGAATTGGCAGTATTTCACTATCAGAACATGTAAAACACACTTATACCTGTCCTACCTTCCACATACACTGCACCCTGCCCATGGGGGTACCTTGGGCCTACCTTAGGGGTACTTTACATGTAGTAAAAGGTAAGGTTAGGGCCTGGTAATTGGGTGCACTTGCCAGGTCGACATGGCAGTTTAAACTGTACTCACAGACACTGCATTGGCAGGCCTGAGACACGTTTACAGGGCTACTCGTGTGGGTGGCACAGCCAGTGCTGCAGGTCCTCTAGTAGCATTTGATTTACAGTCCCTGGGCCCACCAAGTGCATTTTAATAGGGACTTACTAGTAAATCAAATATGCCAATCATGGAGAACCAATCAAAATTACAATTTACACAGGGAACCCTTGCACTTTAGCACTGATTAGCAGTGATAAAGTGCCCAGCAGTCGCGGTCCGTGTAGGAGTGCCGGCCGGGCGGTGACGTGGGGCGGGGGAGGGGCAGGGGCAGGGTGGGGGGTAGCAAAGTATGGATTACGGACCAATACAGGTAAGTAAACATTTAAATCAATAGAACGAATTTCGTTGCGCGCACTGCATCGCATTTGGCGATGCAGAGCTCACAACGAAATTCGTTTTATTGATTTAAATGTTTACTTACCTGTATTGGTCCGTAATCCGTACTTTGCTACCCCCACCCTGCCCCTCCCCCGCCCCACGTCACCGCCCGGCCGGCACTCCTACACGGACCGCGACTGGTGCCCATAGTACATAAACCAGCAAAAAGGAAGTCCAGCATAGCATCAAAATTTCAGGAGGTAGAGGCAGAAAAGACAGGGGAAACCACGCAAAGAATGGCAGGTCTAACAGTTTATTTATTTACTTATTTTGTAATCCATTCATGTAGCGCCTCTTGTCTCATCGGTATGAGTACGCTTTACCTTGTAACTATTTTAGCACGTTGGGATTACATCAAGATAGGGAAAGAGTTAACAGTTTTGAATGTAAAACATATCCAATATACCCTGACATAGTTCTCCTCAACATAGCTGTGAGAAACAGTTTCACTTGTCTATAGATTATAAAGAGGTAAACCCATACCTGGCATAGGTAGGTCTAGGGAAATGTGTGCATTACTGTCATGGTGGGACAATTTAAAAAGATGTCGAAGTGGAAATCTTTTCCTTACAGACACCATCGTTAGAACTATTACAGATGCCATCAATAAAAACAGCTCTATTGCTGTCAAAGAGTGGATATACAATAGATATATCAACAATCTAAGCTACCAAAATACAATAGATGTCATCAATACAAATGTATTTATGCACATAGGTCAAACATTTCAGTGAAACAGAGCACTACAGCAGCCATGTTTAATCTAAGAGCCTCAAACATACTTCCACCTCAAACTGGAGATGGTCATTTCACGTTTGAAGTCCCTTTTAAATTAAACTTATGCATTCGTAACTATACCTCAGTAATGCTCCTCTTTGTCGTGGACACCACAGTAATCCTCCTCAATTCTCTCAATTTCAGGAAATGGAGATACAACCAATTATATTTTCATACCTCATATTCCTCCTAGTTCCATAATTCCATACAATCGAGTGGTAAAAACAATATTTTTCCCTTGATGTAACGAATGCAATTACAAATGCTGTAAATCATCTTAAAGATAGAATTAAATATATTACCTTTAACACCGTTGAAGAGACAATGAGTGTAGTTTAATTTATTGGTTTGAGTATGTTCTGTTTATTAATTAAGCTGTGTTTTTAGAAGTTTGTACTTGTTGGTATAAATATTGATAGGTCAAAATCACTGCATGTGGTGTGCAACTTGTGGTTTTCTTGTTCTGTTTTACAAGTAATAGATTGTAGTCCTAACAATAACTTGAAATTTAAGTGGCTTTTCATTTTTAATTTGAAACTGTAAGTTTAAATGTTTTTTTCAGGGAATTTCAGAGGCATTTTTTAACGTAGTTTTAAGTGTTATAACGAAAGATAACCCTAACTTCACTTTAAATATTGTTTCCTTCTGTAAATTTTGCTGGGGGTTCATCATAAAACACATTCAACAGTTTCCAACACCCAATCCGCAGCTGGTCGCCGAACCCCACTCCACATGACACATATCAGGGTTCGGCAAAGGGGCCAAAGGCCAGGCCCTGCGCCCAACCCACCATAGGTGGCCAACCCTTGCAACACACTGCCTTTGATTAGGTGCCAATCCTGCTGCTGGTGGCAAACCCTAACAGCATGCGACTGAAGGTCTACCCCCGCTGCACATGGTCAAAGGGTGTGTGCAGTGGTAGTTTGCTGTAGGTGCTGGCCTTAGTCCAAGCTCTGCACCCAACTCGTCATGGATGGCCAGCCCCACCGTGCCTAGGAATGGCAGCTGAGTCAGGCTTTGGCCAGGTCCTTTTTATTTATATTTTTAGATTTTGTTAGGGTTTGCGTTCCTATAGTAGATTTGCAAATCCTCCCTGCCTTATGGACTCCTAGTAAACCTTTCATGAGATATGCAGATCTGGTTCTGGGCCTGTAATTTAGATGAATAGACCAGCTCAGGTCATTATACTTATCCTCAGTAATGGCCCCTGATCATGAAGCCTGAGTGGGGTTTTGGTCCCTGGTCATGAAGCTTGGTTCACAGTCCCTAACCATGAAGCTTGCTGTGAACTCATGGTCCCTGACCATGAACCTTGTTATGATTTTGTTGTCCATGGAAGAAGAATGTTTATTGTATGGTTAATAAAAACCTTAACAAACAGACATATAGATTAAAAGCATTCAGCATGCAGAGTTAAAAAGTCCCATGAGAACAAGCAAGTCTGAGTTTGACACGAAAAGATTAAGCTAAGCCATTGTTAAAGCGGAAGAACAACAATTGCAGCATATTTGATTGCTAAAAGGCAATGTGCAAAATTGCAATGGCAACAAAGACAATACCAAGCCCATTTAAGGCACAAAAAGATTAAGCTAAGACATTGTTAAAATGGAAGAACAGGATTTGCAGCATGTATGATTTCTAAAAGGCAATGTAAAAAATTGCAAAACCAGCATAGACAATACCAAGCCCATTTAAGGCACACAGTGCCATGTGCAACGAATTTTGAAATGTAACGTGTATCAAGACATTTTTGCAAGCACAGACCAGCCCGATGTAAAGAAAGCAGTATCAAGGTGCACGGGTGCTAAAGTTTTTAAGGAAAAAAGTGCAATGTGCAAGACAAATGGAAGGGGTGCTCAAACTGCCACACCTCATATCAGATTGTTTACAGCACAGATAGAGGTAGCATCGTCCATGGAAGAGGTCATGTTTCTCTGGGCTGGGGGGCTGCAATCCAATCTAGAGCTCCAGGAAGGCCACAGCAAAATCTGCGTTTTAATTTTTTTTTATTCGCAACGGAGTGACCCTCCACCTGAGTGAAGGGGTTGAGAGAGATTAGCTCTGACCCCTTATGGTTCGTTAAAAAAAAAAAATCAGGGCACAGGGGATCAGGTCCCTAAGCACTCTAAATGGTGGACGCAACACAATGTAACTGCATTTTTTAATCAAATATGCATGAGTGTATTTATATAGCAGGTAAGTCTGTGTGTGGGTTGAAAGGAGAGGAAAAGGAAGAGAGATGTGGGAGAGGCAGACATGGAGATAGAGAACAAGAGGGGTGAGAGAGGCGATGATAGAACGATAGAGTTATATCAAGTTAATCATTTAATGCTGTAGAATATATATTGAGCCTGTCTGTTTGAAGTGCCATTTTATCTGACTATATTTTGTATCAGTGCAAACTCTAATGAAAAGATCTAACAGAAAGACGCATGCAGAAAATGCAGAGCACGGCAGCCACTTGGAAGCTTCTCTCGCTAATATAGGCAATAAAAGACATTAAAAACGCAAGCCATTCTTCTGCTCTGCAGAGAGATTATGAATCATCCCACTTGCAATTGCTGTAAAACATGAGTGAGTGGGGGAGAGAGGGAACAAAAGGTATACCATTAGATATGTATGGGATAAGCAGTGGAAAGAGAAAATAGTAGAGAATTAGGGAGAGCAAGGAGAAAGGCTGGAAACAGAGGTGGAGGGTGAGCAGACACAGGCTGTAATGGGGCAGTGAAAAGTACAGAGACGAACATAGGAAACAGAAGTCTATCTGCCAGGGAGAGTGACTGGGAAAAGGGAAAGAAGAGAGAGAGTAAATTGTGAGGGAGACAGAAAGATTAGGATCGAGATAAATGATTCAGAGGACAAATCAGTTGGAAGAGTAAGAGGACAGAGAAATAAAATGAGTGGAAAGACATAATGGAGAGAAGCTGAGAGAGGTAGACAGGAGAATGATACTGGTAGAAGGAGAGTGAGAGAACTGGCTTGGGTAGTCCCAGGACAATCAGTGTTTACTGGGTTTCAATTGTGTCAATTGGAGACTTTATCCTTGTGGTGCCTGAGGTATGACATGGCCCTGTAGCATGTCACATAGCCACCTTATCCTGATCAGTTTGTACTGAGTACCCAATGTGGTTTCTGTGTGTGTCTTGTTAGAGGCAGTGCCCCCTCAAACAATCCCCCAGGACCGAGGCACCCCTCCAGTTACTTGCTGACCACATTGTAGGAAAACACTAAAGAGCCGTGACACAGCCATTCACAACAGACAAAATAAAACCCTACCCCAAGCCCCTCTTATCCCACCTCCGGTAAACAGATGTAAACATCATAAATACAACGTATCTGACCAACAACCCCACCAGAAGCTGAGTTTGAAACTGTTACTCCGCAATAAATTTAACAACTCAAATTGCTCATCTCTCTTATATAATATGTGGAGAGAGCCACACACCGGCAGGCTTCCAAACCAGAAGGTTCAAGGCACTGCAGAGGGGACCCCTTCAGCTGCCCTGATCAACCTCATGTTAAGTGCCCTACTTATACAATTCTTCAATCAACCTAATAACACCACAACTTGTCCATACAGTGTCTGGAGCCAAAAAGAATCCTTGTGCTCAGTCTTTGCTTATCACGTCAGCAGTCTACCTATCCACCAGTGAACAACCAGATGATATTCCCCTGAAGCAGCCAGCCCACTCTCCTCTTCAGCAGCTTCCGTGCAATCAGTTATCCACAGTTCACATAGAGAGCACTGAGAATGCTGTCATCAAATCCCCCATTCATTCAGGAAATGCCCCAGGGGACTGATTCCCCCAGGGACATGATCTCTTCCTCTGCCATCAAGGTGCCATCTTGCCGCATACCACTTTCATGGTCCTTCGCCCTTGCAGAGCCCATGATTTAGGTGATCTGAGATTCTCTCCCTGTCCTGCCCCGCTGCTATCTCCGCCTAGGGGGCTTTGGGATCTCCCACATATCATTTGAGGTGACTTTTCCCAGAGTTCCACTCACATGGTCAGACCACCATTTGTTTGCTTTTAACAGAAACAACACAAAGCAACGCACCTATAAACACCTTATGTGCATCCACCTATCGACCGTGGAACAAACTCAATTTGGAACACTTAGAAACACAGCTAACATCCAGTACAGATCTAGATACAATAAATTCTGTTAAAAAACTATATGAGTGGGTACAGGAAGCTTTTGATATCCTAATACCACTAAAACCCGCACAACAGAACAAAAGAAAACAGGCACCTTGAAGAAAAACAGAGATTAAAGAGATAAAACAACAAATTGGAAAGCTGCAATATGCCTGGCTCAAAACAAACACCAATCAAGACAAACTTCACCTACAGAACTTTAACAGATTATACAAGTTAGCTATCAAAAAAGCTAAGAAAGGGTACTATTCAGATAGAATTCAAAATACTAAATGTGCAAATAAAGAATTCTATAAACTTCTCACTGTAAACCAAATTGCCTAGAAGGAGCTAATCCCATTACCCAAGATTTCACTGACAAAGTGGCAAATCATTACACGCCAAAGCAGACACATTGGACTCATATTTAAAACAAAGAAAAAGCACCAGGACCGACCCTTTTCCGAAACAACAAACCATGAATACTCAAACCTTCCGACAAATTTCACACAATGAATTTATGGACCTGATCAAAGCAAGCAGGCCTGCCGGCAGCCCTTCTGACCCGTGTCCACTGCAAACCTCCAAGAGAATTCTTCTAACAACCTCTGCTGCCACACCAGTAAGAAGAATCATCAACAATTCCTTAACTACAGGAATATTTCCAGAAGAACTAAAAAAAAGTCATACATATGCCCATTACTAAAGAAACCAAACCTGGACCTGCTGAACCCCAACAACAGCAAAAACAACAATTGATGGACAGAATGCAGAACAATGTCATACATTCACCCCAGTACAGAGATCTGGGCCTAAATCCATCGTTTTTTTGCTCACCATGCCATTCCAGTTTGAACCCAGCCATATGCAAATCAGTCTTGACCCTGTGCCTCATGGGAACAGTCCAGCCCGAACTGCCAAGCCAGGTCCTCCCTGGACTGGAAACAAGCATCCTAGGACCGGTTTCGGGATTTCACCCCTCTTCAGCCAGGATAGCTATTGTGTGTCTTTTGCTTCCTCGCCCTAAGTGCGCCGGGTATGCCCAGACGTGGGTCCCGGGCTCACTGTGCCACTGGATTCATGCTATCCTGGCTGAAGAGGGACAGGGTCAAGACTGATTTGCATATGGCCAGGTCTAAACTGGGGTGGCATGGTGAGCAAAAGAATGATGGATTTAACCCAGATCTCTTGACTGGGGGTGAATGTTTTGATTTGTTCTGCATTCCGTCCATCAATTGTGTGTCTTTTGCTTCCGAACCCCAACAACAAACAGACCGATCACAAATGGAACTTTCTCGGGCAAATTGATAGAATTCATTGAAGATAATGCCATACTTTAGACTTCCAAACGGGATTCCGCCCAGGAAGAGGCATAGAATCCGCCCTCGTTGCCATCTGGGATGACCTGAAGAACACAGTTGACCGCAACAGGGTTGCTCCACTACTTGGACCTCTCAGCTGCCTTTGACACGGTTGACCATGACACTCTGATACAAAGACTCTATGAAGCCGGCTTAGAGGGGACTGCTCTAGACTGGATTGCATCCTACCTTCACAACAGAACTAATGTCATCCATACCCCCCTTTCTCTTCCAAACCATACTTCACAAAAACAGGGGTCCCTCAAGGCTCTATCATCTCACCCATGCTTTTCAACATCTGCATGTAGTCATTACCATCACTGATCAATCAATTTCACCTCAGGTGCTATAACTATGCAGATGACACATATGATACTCCTTCAACTGGAATGCCCCAAAGACATTGCAAACTCACCAATTTTCAGTTATCTCAGAGCCGTGGATCAATGTATGACATGGAGCTATATCAAATTCAATGCTTCCAAAACGGAAATACTCACATGTGGTGATTGGAAAAATTCTGACCCACTCGCCGCATGGCCTGATGATCTAGGAACACCACCTAAAGTATCAAATGAAGTAAGAAACCTCAGAATGACCATGGACTCCAAGCTATCAATGAATGCCCAAGTGGGCAAACTAGCAAGATCAAGCTTTGTCACAATAAAAACTCTGCTACACATCTTCCCCCACCTGGGATTTCCACACAAGGTCCAGGCGACCATCTCTCTTGTTCTGTCGAAACTCGATTACACCAATAGCCTCTACCATGGATCAACTTTAACAACAATGATAAGACTACAATGGATTCAGAACTCTGCTGCCAGATTATTCTTACATATAAAGCCGCAAGCTCACATCTCCCCTGCCTTGAAAGTCCTACATTGGTTACCGGTTGCCAGAAGATCCACATTCAAGCTGCTTTGTATCACCCATACAGCAATACATGGGGCAGGGTGGCTTTTCATCAGGAATAAAATTACCAAGTACATGCAACATAGGAACTTCCGCTCTATATTGGCACCTCGCCTCAAAATCCCACTACAGAAGAAAAAAAACGTAGGTGGCACATCCTTCGCTGTTCTAGCAGCCAAACTATGGAACTCTCTACCCTCGAACATAAGATCTATGGATAACCACCTTATCTTCAGAAGACAACTCAAGAATTGGCTCTTCCCCACATAACCACTATACTCAAACATAAATGCTCAGCATATCCCTCTGTATATAAGCATTTAATTGGACTATAGATGTGTACCAACATATGTGTATTGCTTTGATTAAACGTGTATAATAATGATGTTTTCAAAGATATAGTTTTGCTTAAAAAATGTACATATTAACTATGGTTACATTTTTCTATGTTTAACATTTACATAAGTGACTGCATAAGTAAGTATATCTTTAATCATAACTATTTATCTTCAATTGCTCCACTATTGAATTACAAAAAAAAAACAAATACATTAATTTAAAGTACAGCAACACTTGAAAGTCTGAGTTTATTAAATGCAACTTAAATCTACATATATTATCTTCGTTATGCATATATATACCTTCCATGTACTTATGTATCTTTATATTTATTACTTTGCTTCTAATTCAGCATATCCCATGCACTACCCTATTTCTCACCCTATACCTCTCTCAATATATCCTCTACCTCCATTCTCTCATTCATCCCAAACCCCATACCACTACTATGATCCCCAAAATAACCATTTCTAGAGTATTGCCCCTCTACCCCTCCTTGCATCATCTCATACCTCTTTAACTATTCAGATCTCCCAAACAAGCTTTTCTAAACCCTTCCCTCTGACTCTTCTCCCTCCATCTCCCCTTTATTTATCCCATACCCCTTCCTAATGCTATGAACTCCCAAAAAAAGAAAAACAAATTCTAGACCCTTCCCTCTTCTATCCCTCCACTATTGCTTTTCAATCCAAATAACAGACTAACGTGTCCACCACTCAAATGAATTTCATATTTCCCCATACTAATTCCCTACTAATCCTGTTTGGGTTCCAGACTAGCATGATACCGCCAAAAAGCGCTTCAACGCCTCATCAGGGGTAACAAGCACTATAGAAATGGAAGCCTTTCCCTCTTTCAACCCTTCACTATCCTTTTCAATCCAAATAACAAACTAACGCATCCACCGCTCAAATTAATTTCATATTTCCCCAGGCTAATTCACCATTAATCTTTATTTGGTTCCGGAGTAGCGTGCTACTCACCGAAAATTGCCTCAACACCTCATCAGGGGTAGCAAGCGATAAAAAAATGCAAACTTTTCCCCTCTTCTATCTCCCCACTATCCTTCTCAATCCAAATAACAGACTAAGGTATCCATTGCTCAAATGAATTTCATATTTCACTATACTAATTCACCAGTAATATTTTATGAGTTCCGGAGTAGCGTGCTACTCGCCAAAAAAGCACTTCAATGCCTCGTCAGGAGTAGTAAGCGCTATATAAATGCAATTACAATACAATACAATAGCAATGCCTAGCATGGGCGCTTCGTAAATTTGCTGAAGAACTGCAGATCCACGGCGTTGTGAAAAGAAAGGGAGGGGGGAAGGTGTTGCGCAACCATGTATGTTGGCACACCATGGGGGGCTCTATGCCCACCCCACACCAGGCAAGATTGCCCACAGGAGATTGGCCAGGCCCTCACCCAACCACACGTGTCCACCCCCACCCCATCCGACACATGCCTGTCCATGCTTTCTCGCTTGCCGAAGGCCATGCGAGAATCAGGTTGACTGTCCATGGGGGGGCCCAGCATCCAACCCAATGCTGTGCACGATTGCGCATAGGGGTTGGCTACGCCAATCCAACACTGCGCATACCAGCCCACGCCTGCATGCCTCTTAAAGATCATACACAATGTGGGATTTCCCTCCCACAGAGGGTTAGCTGCAGGGCCTTGACCAATTCAGCGCACAGTCGAAGGCAGCATTGATAACATCACATGCTGGGGCACAAATTATAATTACTTCACTATATACTTCACCATATATATATATATATATATATATATATATTAATTTCGAAACAACGGGGAGACCCACTGTGGTGAAAGGATGCAGGACCCCAAATACCAGAATGCTTAGAGGCCCAATGTGGGCGGGACATGCATACAATTTAAAAGAGGAACTGCAACTCAGCTCGTTGTTTCCTGGCCTCGCCTGTGACCAAGGGCGTGTGAGCCCGAAACGCGTCAGGCTTTATTTTATGGTTTCAAGCTGTTTGTCATGCTGACTGCACCTTCATTAAAAGACTGTGTACCCACTCGTGAGGCTTTTTCCAATCAAGGGCAACCTTTTTTGTGGATTTTAACGGCTGGTCCAGCCATGGAAATTGCCCGCCGCTTAAACGCGGACCAGATGACAGCATCAGCGTGTCTGCATGGACCGGTGGGTGTCTTTAATAAAAGCTACGATATTGGCAGAGAGCAGGCTGACGGAATGCGGCCAATCCACTGGGAATGTAATGTTGGCTTTTAATTTGGAAACAACGGGGAGACCCACTGTGGTGAAAGGATGCAGGAACAATACCAGAATGCTTAGAGGCCCAATGTGGGTGGGACATGCATACAATTTAAAAGAGGAACTGCAACTCAGCTCGTTGTTTCCTGGCCTCGCCTGTGACCAAGGGCATGTGAGCCCGAAACGCGTCAGGCTTTATTTTATGGTTTCAAGCTCTTTGTCATGCCGACTGCACCTTCATTAAAAGACTGTGTACCCACCCATGAGGCTTTTTCCAATCGCGGGCAACCTTTTTTGTGGATATATATATATATATATATATATATATATATATATATATATTATCTACTGGCGGTCGCCAGTAGATAGTTATAGTTACAACCTATTATCCATAGGAAATCCGCGACATTCTATTTGAAATAACTCTCTTGCCGGTTGACGTATCTTCGCAAAATTTTCAAACTTTGTGGCCCGCTCCGGTCCGCTCCTACCCTGAAAGTCTCGGGGGATTCGTCAAGCGGGGGCCGAGAAAAAAGGGGGTCCCAAAACGCGTTTTCCCCATGCAATTTTCCATAGGAAACTTTAGACACGGCTACAGCCCGAACTGCTGAACGGAATTACACCAAATTTGGCAAAGAGGTAGTTCTTGGTTCAGAAAGAACCCTTTTGTTAAATGGTGTAAATCCGTTCAGTAGTTGCTGAGAAAAATCAAAAGTAAAAAGATAGTGATATCTATGGCCGAGTAGGGTCCGCGTACCCTCCCGATCACGAGCTGCATGTTAATTGGCTGTCAGCTGGCTGCCAACATTCCGATTCAGGAAATGTTGGCAGCCATTTTGTCCCTCGGTAGAACCGAGGGACAGAAACAAGTGCGCAAAGCGCACAAAGGGGGCAGGGTAGAAACACCCTGACCCCCTAGGTTTGCTCAGGGGGTCCCACAAGGACCCCCTGGGCAAAAAAAAAATAATAATTTTTTTTAAAAATTGGCAGGATGCGCTCAGGGTGCGCGAGTCCCGGGGGCATGGTGGGGGGTTAATTTTATGTGTGGGGGCCTCAAAGGGCCCCCAAGCCCCGGGGACCACCACCCCCGGGGCTTTTTTTGAAAATGTTGCGGGAGGGCTCTGAGCCCTCCCGCAGCCCCGGGGACCACCACCTCCCGGGGCTTTTTTTAAATTGAACAACCTGTGTGGGGGCTCCAGCCCCCCACACGCCCGGGACCGCCACCTCCCCGGGCACTAACAAATTAAAATGGGGGTCCGTTTTGGACCCCGAAGCCCCGGGGACCACCACCTCCCCGGGGCTGTGCTGATGTAGGGAGGGGGCCGCGCGGCCCTCCTCCTGGAGCCCTTGATGGCCCTGGGGACCGCCACCCCCCAGGGCCGGCTCCTGCAGTGTCCCGGGGTGCCTACCCCCGGGACACTGTAGTTTGCTATGGCAGGACGGGAGCCTCGCGGCTCCCGTCCTGTCATTGCAAACTTGCTTTGGATATTGCTCTCACATGGATGATGTCACCAGTGATGTCATCAGTGATGTCATTTGAGATGTCATCAGTGATGTCACTGAACATGTCATGAGTGATGTAATATGTGAAGTCATCAGCAGTGCATTGCGGGGGCGCGAGTTATAGTTAGCTGGACTAACTATAACGGGGGAATTTCACGGGTTTTGTACGAGTGCAATGTCCAACTAACTATAACTGTCCCTAAAACCTATGGTTTTTTCAGTGAATTTCAAAGGTTTTTTAAATGCTAATTTGTAACTATAACGTCCCTGAAACCTATGGTTTTTTCAGTGAATATATATATATATATATATATATATATATATATAATACCTACTGGCGGTCGCCAGTAGGTAGTTATAGTTAATACCTAGTTTCCATAGGAAAAGCGTTTTTTGATTTGCCAATCTCTTTAGCGCCGTTTGACGAATCTTCGCAAAAGTTTCAAAACTAATAGGGTGCTCCGGTCAGCCCCTGTCTTGAAAGTTTTGGGTTGATTTGTCAAGCGGGGGCCGAGGAAAAAAGGGGGTCACAAAACGCACTTTTTAAAAAAAAAATTGCAAGGGGCGCGAATCCCGCCAAAAATATTTAAAAAAATGCTTTTTGTAGCCCTGGGGGTCCTACAGAGGGACCCCCTGACCAGGCCTAGGGGGTCAGGGTGTTTCTACCCTGCCCCCTTTTCTTTTTTTTAAATAAATTTCTTCCCTTTTTGCTTGTGACTCGGTTCAACCGAGTCACAATATGGCTGCCAACACTTCTTGGTTTGAAGTGTTGGCAGCCAATCAGAGACAAGCTCGTGATCTGGAGGGTTTGCGGATCTACCGCGGTCACCAGATATATAATTTTTTTTCATTTTTGAATTTCTCAGGAACTACTTAACTGAATGTTTTTAAAAAAAAAAATATGTGGACATGCCCCAGGGATGGGGTCCCTAGCCAAGCGGCCCCCTTCCCATTTAAAAAAAAGAAAAATGTCACAGGCCCTGGGGGATGGGGTCCCTAGGGCCCATAAAATATTGAGAGAAGGGGGGCCACACAGCCCCCCTTCTAACAAAAAAAATGAAAAAAAAGCTGTTATCTCACCGGAGGCCCCGCCCCCTCCCTGCAACACACTGCAAACGCACCTCCTGGCATGTTCTGGGTTGGAGGATTAAGTCCCCTAGATCCTTAAGGGTCCTTAGGGGCCAACTAGCCCACCAGGTACCTCCAGTAAACCCCACACAGTGGGATTGCTGAGAGGTGGTCTGAGGCCACACCCCTTTTTACACCACTCTGCAAACGTGCCTCTTGGCGCACTGCTGGTGGGGCGATGAGGTCCTCTTGTGTCCTGAGGACCTCAGGACTAAAGTGGACTTCATCCTCCGAGCAGCAGTGCATTTGCAGAGTGGTGTAAAAAGGGGGCATGGCCTCAGACCACTCTCAGCAATCCAGCTGTTTGGGGCTTACAAGAGATAACAGGAGGGCTAGTTGGCCCCCAGGGTCCCTCAGGGGGCAAGGGGACTTCATCCCCCAACCAAGAGCCCGCCAGGAGATGCGTTTGCAGAGTGGTGCAGAAAGGGGGTGTGGCTGTGTCCACCTCTCAGCAGTCCCACTATCTGGGGCGAACTGCAGGTGTCAGATAGGCTATTTGGCCCCTAAGGACCCCCAGCATCGAAGGGGACTTTAATCCTCATCCAAGAGAGCGCCAGGGAGCGTGTTTGCAGAGTGGTGGGAAAAGGGGGCATGGCCTGCTATGAGAACTTACCAATGCTGTTGTGTGGGACTTACTGGAGGTAATAGGAGGGGTAGTTGGTCTCCTAGGACGTCCATGGGGGCCAACTACCCCTCCTGTTACCTCTAGTAAGTCCCACACAGTGGTATTGCTAAGAGGTCTTCGGAGGTCACGCACCCTTTCTCCACCACGCTGCACACGCTCTCATGGCACACTATGGGTTGGGGGATGAAGTCCACTTTACTCCTGCGGGACTTTGGGGGCCAAGAAGCCCTCCTGGTACCTCCTGTAAGTCCTACGCAGCGGAATTCCTGCGCGCTGGTCGGAGGCCGAGCTTCCTTTCTGCACCACTCTGCAAACGTGACTACTATGTTATAGTTAAACATTAGCATTTAAAAAACCTTAAAAAATTAATTTAAACAACCATAGGTTTCAGGGACGTTATAGTTAGTAATTAGCATTTAAAAAACCTTTGAAATTCACTGAAAAAACCACAGGTTTCAGGGACGTTAAAGTTAGTTGGACATTTCACTCATACCAAACCAGAGAAATTTGGCCGTTATAGTTAGTTTAGCTAACTATAACTTGCGCCCCCCGCAATGCACTGCTGATGACGTCACATATTGCATCACTCATGACATGGTCAGTGACATCACTGATGACATCTCAAATGACATCACTGATGACATCATCCCCTTAATCTCTGATGCACCTACTCACACCCTAATATAACCTTTCATAAACCCACTCTAAAATACAGACTACTATTCTCAAAACCATAGACACACCAATACCAGTTAGTACATACCCACTCACTGATTCCTAGGTCTACACACACATCCACTCACTCACCCATACAGTCACTCATACATGCAGTCACTCATCAATACAGCCACTATTATATACACTCATACACCCATACAGACTGACTGACAGACTGACTGATGCATTTATAGAGCGCTCCATTGCCGAGGCGTCTTGGCGCTGAGGTGAGTTCATACTGATCCAGATGCTTGCTTATTTAGCACTTAGGAAACAGCCAGGTCTTAAACTGTTTCCTGAAGATAGTCCTGTTGGGTTGCAGTCTCAGCTGTGAGGGGAGGGAATTCCACAACTTAGCAGCTTGATGTGAAAAGCTCTTACCACCCCATCTAGCCTTTTTTATTCTGGGTACCAGTACCAACCCTGTGTCGGCGGATCTCAGGCTTTGCAGAGGTTTGTACCAGGAGAATAGCTTTTGAATGTCAATGGCACCGCCTCCGTGGAGCGCCTTGTGCACTAGGCAGAGGACCTTGAATTTTACTCTTTCCGGGATGGTAAGCCAGTGGAGCTGTCTGATACTGGTAGACGTGGGATGATATTTGGGGAGAGCGAGCAGCACGCGGGCAGCCGCATTCTGCAGAGATTGTAATTTAGCAGTTTGGCCTTTGTCTATACCTAAGTATAGTGCATTCCCATAATCAATTCGGGAAAGTACAAGGGCTCCAATTACTGTTTTCCTTAGAGTGAATGGGATGAACTGCGAGATTTTGTGCAAAACTTTCAAGGTGAAAAAGCAGACAGAGGTTGCTTGATTGATTTCCTTCCCACACCGCCACTCACCCATAGAGTTACTCACACACCTAGTCAGTCACCCAAAGAGTCAATCACAGTGCCATTTACTCACCTCAGCAGTTATACACATATCACCTCACTTATTCATACAGATACCAACACATACTTACTCTCTTATACAATCACTGACACAAGCACACACTCATCCATACATCCACTCTCACAATCACGCACTCTCACATAGAGTCACTTATATACTCCAACACTCACATATACTGCCATTCACATATGCAATTACTCACACATATACCACTGAGACATCCATTCACTCACCAACACAGCCATATGCGCACTCATTCACCCATACAGCCCCTCGCAGACACACTCATGAACCCATACACTCAGTGAATCACCCACTCACACATCCATGCAGGTAGTCACACACCACACAGACACTCAGGCACCAATACAGGTACTCAGACAACCAATCAACAACCCATATAGACACTCATGTACCTATTCACCAACCCATGCAGCCACGTACACACCAACTGACAGACTGAACAGACATTCACACAGATTAGTCACTCACCCATACATTCAACCAGACACGTATAATCACTCACTTATACAGTCAGTCACACACTGACTGAATCATCATATATATATCACATTCTTAAACTTTTTAGAAACACTCACAGTCACTGGATGATGTCATCAGTGATGTCATTTGAGATGTCATCTGTGATGTCATCAGTGATGTCACTGACCATGTCATGAGAGATGTAATATGTGACGTCATCAGCAGTGCATTGCGGGGGCGCGATTTATAGTTAGCTCAACTAACTATAACGACCGAATTTCTCTGGTTTGGTATGAGTGAAGTGTCCAACTAACTATAACGTCCCTGAAACCTGTGTTTTTTTCAGTGAATATATATATATATATATATATATATATATATATTCACACAAAAAACCAAATGTTACAGGGATGTTATAGTTAGGTTCACATTTTACATGCAAAAAAACAGAGAAATTCACCAGGTCTAGTTAGTGTTATCTCAAGTAACTATAACTCGTGCCCTAAGATTACTATGACTTGCACCCCTGCCATGCACAGTTTTCTCATCAATAATTTCACGGCAAATGTTGCAGTGATATTATCAATGAGGTCATAGAAGATGTTATGAGTGATGTAATATGTGGGGTAATTATAGTTACCTTAGGGCACACTAAAAGCACACCAAAAGCTGTAAGCAGCAGTTGTTTGGGCAGTGGGGCTAGAGGCCAAGCCATGGGGCCATCCCCCCTCTGTGCACAATGAAAGGCCAAAGGCTGTGCTCAGCATTGGCTGCAGGATCCCTGAGATGATTGGGTGTATGCTTAAGATTGAATATGTGGAAAAAAACACAGAAATTCACTAGGAAAAAAACAAAGGTAAAGTGGTGTTATAGTAGGTATGGTACTACGATCTTAGCTTACATAAAAAAACAGAAATTCTGTGAAAGAAACAACATTTAAAGTAACATTATAGTTAACCCCTTCGCTGCTAGGCCTTTCCCCCCCGTGCTAAGCCTTTTTTGGCTATTTGGGGTAGTTCGCGCTTAGGCCCCTGTAACTTTTGGACCACATAAGGTATCCATGCTAAATTTGCGTCCTTTTCTTCCAACATCATGGGGATTCTAAAGATACCCAGGGTTTGTGGATTTCCCTGGAGGGGACCCAGAAATTAGCCAAAATACAGCTAAATTTTTTTTTTTTTAAATGGGAAAAAAGTGCTGCAAATGAAAGTGCCTGTTTTTTTCCCTTCAAATGGCATCAACAAAGGGTTTCTGGGGCTGAAATCACAATTTCCCCAGCTTTCAGGGACTGACAGACTTTTGTCAGAAAACCAACATTTTTTACACAGTTTCGGCATTTTACTGGGACATAGCATATTTTTGCTATTTTTTGTTCTTTCAACTTTCTTCCAGTTAATGGTAGAAATGGGTATGAAAGCAATAATAGATCCTGGAAAGCTATACATTTTAGAAAAGTAGACACATTTCTGGATTCAGCTAGGGATCATTTGTGTAGATCCTTCAAGGTTTCTTTATAGAAACTAACAGTTGAAAATAGGAAAAATTGAAAATAAGTTGAAAAAAACAGCCTTTTGTGCCAACGTTTTCACCTGTACCTTCTTCTAATTATAACAGATGTTTAAAAGCAATATACCATTACATCCGCTGGACCTTTCTGGTTGTGGGGATATATAGGACTTGTAGGTTCACGAAGAACCTGACGAACCCAGAGCCAATAACTGACCAGCGTCTTGCAATGGTTTCTTATTATGTACCGGGTATATAGCAATTAATTTGGGAAAATATATTTAGTAAAAAATCGCGATGAAAGACACCTAAGTATTTCTGAAATTGGAACAAAATATAGAGTTTAGAAACAGTAGCTATTTGCACATTTCCGCAATTTGTGAGTACCCATACTAGCATGAGAATTATAGGACATTTTTCAAAGTGACTTCTTTTTTACACATTGTCTTTCATTTGGAAGGCAGAAATGCATCGAAAGTCAACAGGTAATAACAGTTGCTCTACAATTCTGTGTTCCCCTAAATATCCCGATATAAATGGTACCTCACTTGTGTGGGTAGGCCTAGTGGCCAAGACAGGAAACAGCCCAAAACGCAACGTGGACACACCACATTTTCACAGTGAAAACGGACCCTTTTTTTGCAAAGTGCCTAGCTGTAGATTTTGAACCCTAGCTCTGCCGTCACCTAGGGAAACCTAGCAAACCTATACATTTTAACAAACTAGACACCCAGGGAAATACAGGATGGGGTGACTTGTCTGGCTCTCACCAGGTTCTGTTACCCAGAATCCCTTGAAAACCTCAAACTTTGTAAAAAAAAAAAAAAATTTCCTCACATTTCTGTGGTGGAAATTTCTGGAATCTGCATGGATCCACAAAATTCCACCCACCTCGCATTCCCCGAAGTCTTCTGAGAAAAATGGTACCTCACTTGTGTGGGTAGGCCTAGTGCCCACGACAGGAAACGGCACAAAACGCAATGTGGACACACCACATTTTCACAGTGAAAACTGACCCTTTTTTTGCAAATTGCCTAGCTGTAGACTTCGAACCCTAGCTCTGCCGGCACCTAGGGAAACCTAGCAAACCTATACATTTTTTAAAACTAGACACCCATGGGAATCCAGGATGGGGTGACTTGTCTGGCTCTCACCAGGTTCTGTTACCCAGAATCCCTTGCAAACCTCAAACTTTGTCAAAATAAACACATTTTCCTCACATTTCTGTGGTTGAAAGCTCTGGAATCTGCGTGGATCCACTAAATTTCACCCACCCCACATTCCTCAAAGTGTTCAGAGAAAAATGGTACTTCACTTTTGTGGGTAGGCCTAGTGCCCGCGACAGGAAACGGCCCAAAACGCAACGTGGACACAGCACATTTTCACAGTGAAAACTGACCCTTTTTTTGCAAAGTGCCTAGCTGTAGATTTTGAACCCTAGCTCTGCCGGCACCTAGGGAAACCTAGCAAACCTATACATTTTTAAAAACTAGACACCAAGCAGAATCCAGGATGGAGTGACTTGTCTGGCTCTCACCAGGTTCTGTTACCCAGAATCCCTTGCAAACCTCAAACTTTGTAAAGAAAAATACATTTTCCTCACATTTCTGTGGTGGAAACTTCTGGAATCTGCGTGGATCCAAAAAATTCCACCCACCCCGCATTCCCCAAAGTCTTCCGAGAACAATGGAACATCACTCGCGTGGGTGGGTCAAGTACCCGTGACAGGCAAGGGCCCAAAACGTATTGAGGAGACATCAAAATGACCTATCACAAAAAACCTGGTTTTGCAAGGGGGGGGTCACCTGGGTTTATGGCCCGGCTCAGCGGCCATCTTGGGAAACCTACCAAACCCATAAATTTCTGAAAACTAGACCCCCGGGTGAGTCTAGCGAGGTATGACTTGCGTGGATCCCCAACGTTTTCCTACCCAGAATCCCCTGCAAACCTCAAATTTAGCTGAAAAAAATACATTTTGCAGTGGATTCTGGGTACGGAAACGTTGGGGGATCCATGCAAGCCATACCTCCCTGGACTCCCCCGGGTCTCTAGTTTTCATAAATGTGTGGGTTTGGTAGGTTTCCCTAGATGGCCGCCATGTCCGGGACCAAAAACTCATGTGACCCTCCTTGCAAAACCAGGTAATTTTCGGATACATGGGGCATCTGCGTTTTTGGTCCTGTGGTCGGCAGCCATCTAGGGAAACCTACCAAACCCACACATTTCTGAAAACTAGAGACCCCGGGGGAGTCCAGGGAGGTATGGCTTTCGTGGATCCCCCAACGTTTCCCTACACAGAATCCCCTACAAACCTCAAATTTGGATGAAAAAATCAAATTTTTCTCACATTTCTGTGTAGGAAAGTACTAGAATCTGCATGGATCCACAAATTTCCTACCACCCAGCGTTCCCCCAGGTCTCCCGATAAAAATGGTACCTCACTTGCGCGGGTGGGTCAAGTACCCGCAATAGGCAAGGGCCAAAACGTATTGAGGAGACATCAAAATTACCTATCACCAAAAAAGCCTGGTTTTGCAGGGGCAGGGGGTTACCTGGGTTTTTGGTCACGGGCTTGGCGGCCATCTTGGGTAACTATCAAACCCACACATTTCTGAAAACTAGACACCCGGGGGAGTCCAGCAAGGTATGGCTTGCATGGATCCCCCAACGTTTTTTTTTTGTTTTTTTTTATGTATTAGTTTTTAAACTATAAAACATTCTTGATACATGAATTGCACAGGCAGTTGAATGCTTATACATTGCAAGTATAAACAGCTGGGAGAGAGATATATTAGACAGTAGTCAGAGTAGCATTTAGCAGAAGGTCCATGAGACAACATTTCTACACATTGGCTATTCGTAATATTAAAATGAAAAAACATGAAATAAGAGTGTTACATTTAGGACCATCCAAGCTTCCTCCCTTGATCCCCGGATTGTATTCGTGCAAGGGCCATGTCCAAATAATATACATTAACGTATCTAAGTAGGATTTGTGGTGTCAATTGGGTGTGTAAGGAGATATGTTTGAGGGGATCTCATATGTCCCCCCTTAACGTTTTCTTACCCAGAATCCCCTGCAAACCTCAAATCTAGCTGAAAAAATCAAATTTTTCTCAAATTTCTGTGTGGGACAGCGCTGGAATCTGTCAGGATTCACAAATGTCCTACCACCCAGCGTTCCCCCAGGTCTCCCTATAAAAAAGGTACCTCACTCGCGTGGGTGGGTCAAGTACCCGCAACAGGCAAGGGCCCAAAACGTATTGAGGAGACATCAAAATTAGGTATCACAAAACAACCTGGTTTTGCAAGGGGGGTCACCTAGGGTTTTGGCCCCGGGCTCGGTGGCCATCTTGGGAAAGTAAAGATAAACTGGAACGGAGTTTCGCTCCAACACCGAACGCACAGCGTGCTCCACGGTTGTCATAACCAAAATACTCCAAATTCATCAATTTTAAACCAGTTTATTCCAGGTCATCAAAACTTCTTCAAAAATATCACTTGATTCTCCTGTCACATGTGAGACACTTATGTAATCCAACGTTTCTAATGCTGCAGATATGCCAATCCCGGCCTTTTTCTGGAGCATGAAGAGTACATAAAACATCCTTGGCAGTTGATAAAATTGACCCAATGCATTTCGGGCTCTTTTTAGCCCTTCCTCAGGGGTTCACTGCAAGTATTAAAAAATTGAACATTAGATTTATAGTTACAATCTTCTTTGTAAAAGTTAAACAAATACATTCAGCAATCCGTCCCATGTTTTAAAGCTCTCCCCATAAACGACGTTTTTCCCTCTAAACACGCTACCAAACGCGCGAATTGTACCCAGGTAAGCCTCTCCCCACCTTCATTACCAACCCGAATATTATCCCCCTATTATCAGTTAAACTCCCCAATGTCCATTGCCCATAAGCTAGATTTTAAACTCTCATCAACGTTAGCCTGTGCCCTTCAGCCCTGCACTCCATAAACATTCTCCCGTACCTTCTTATTGTGACTACATGATTTCCTTCCCTGCGAGTTCTTTCCTTCTACAAGGCAGCCTGATTCTCATCTCTGCCATTACTCTTTTGAAACTTAACGTGACTCCACCCTTCTCCATGAACCAATCATGTTAACGCAACTCTTCACCGCTATAGCCAACCTTACTACTAGTACCATCAATCATTGCTCCAAACCCCCGTAAACCCGTCGTTACTGTTCAACCGATTCCTAACGCTTACTCTAACCCATAAATTTTGAGAGCTTCCCCAGTTAATGTACTCTAATGCCCCGCCCACCCTCAGATGTTTACCTAACGTCGTTAATAAAATTATTTAAATTCTGCTGGTCTAACCATGAGATCAGTGCATGTATTGTACATGCTAACACTAAACATATTTAACACTTATGTATAGTAACAAGGTCCATCTCAAACACCGTCCATCAAAAAAAATTGTAAAACACAGTTCTCCAACGTTCACGTTGAGGATGTTGTGAGTTTTTTCATCGCACATGTGACAATTCGTCCTTTTGACTTCTCTTTACAACAGTACTCTTGTCGGGTGCAACTGGTCGAGAGGGCAGAAATTTGGATACAGTTATAGAATGTCCAATGCACACCTATTCCTTCCATTTCTTCCATTGTTTCAATCTAATCACTTGATTCTCCTGTCAAGGATGTTTTATGTACTCTTCATGCTCCAGAAAAAGGCCGGGATTGGCATATCTGCAGCATTAGAAACGTTGGATTACATAAGTGTCTCACATGTGACAGGAGAATCAAGTGATATTTTTGAAGAAGTTTTGATGACCTGGAATAAACTGGTTTAAAATTGATGAATTTGGAGTATTTTGGTTATGACAACCGTGGAGCACGCTGTGCGTTCGGTGTTGGAGCGAAACTCCGTTCCAGTTTATCTTTAGTTTACTAGTCAGTGGTATTTGGGCAAACCACATCCCCGAGCAGCACGCAAAAATTTGAATAATGCTTAGATTGAAACAATGGAAGAAATGGAAGGAATAGGTGTGCATTGGACATTCTATAACTGCATCTTGGGAAAGTACCAAACCCACACATTTCTGAAAACTGGACACCTGGGGAAGTCCAGCGAGGTATGTCTTGCATGCATCCCCCAAAGTTTTCCTACCCAAAATCCCCTGCAAACCTCAAATTTAGCTGAAAAAAACACATTTTCCAAATATTTTTGTGTGGAATCACCGTGCCGGTGCATATGTCCTACCACACAGCGTTCCCCTCAGTCTCCTGAGTAAAATGATACCTCACTTGTGTGGGTGGGGAAAGGGCCTGTGGCTGGGAAGAGCCAAAAACACAGGGATTAAGGGTATAGCACCGAGAATTCTAAGCGCTACATTTTTTTAAAAATAAATTTTTAGCCAATTCTGCATTGGACACCCACACAAGTGAGGTATCATTTTACTCTGGAGACTGCGGGGAACGCTGTGGGGTAGGACATTTGTGCCGTCACAGTGATTCCACACAAAAATATGTGGAAAATGTGTTTTTTCCAGCTAAATTTGAGGTTTGCAGGGGGTTCTGGGTAGGAAAACATTGGGTGATCCACGCAAGTCATACCTCGGTGTACTCCCCCGGGTGTCTAGTTTTCAAAAATGTGTTGGTTTGGTAGTTTCCCAAGATGGCCGCCGAGCCCAGGGCCAAAAACCCAGGTGACACCCCTTGCAAAACCAGGTTGTTTTGTGATAGGTAATTTTGATATCTACTCAATACGTTTTGGGCCCTTGCCTGTCGCGGGTACTTGACCCACCCACGCGAGTGAGGTATCATTTTTATCGGGAGACCTGGGGGAACGCTGGGTGGTAGGAAATTTATGAATCCATGCAGATTCCTGAACTTTCCCACACAGAAGTTTGAGAAAAATTTGATTTTTTTCAGCTAAATTTGAGGTTTGCAGGGGATTCTGGGTAGGAAAACATTGGGGGGCCCACGCAAGCCATACCTCGCTGGACTCCCCCGGGTGTCTAGTTTTCAGAAATGTGTGGGTTTGGTAGGTTTCCAAAGATGGCCGCCAAGCCCGTGGCCAAAAACCCAGGTGACCCCCCTTGCAAAACCAGGTTGTTTTGTGATAGGTCATGTCTCCTCAATACATTTTGGGACCTTGCCTGTCGAGGGCACTTGACCCACCCACGCGAGTGAGGTACCATTTTTATCAGGAGACCTGGGGGAACGCTGGGTGGTAGGAAATTTGTGGAGCCACGCTGATTCCAGAACTTTCCATCACAGAAATGTGAAGAAAATGTGTTTTTTTTTTACAAAGTTTGAGGTTTGCAAGGGATTCTGGGTAACAGAACCTGGTGAGAGCCAGACAAGTCACCCCGTGCTGGATTCCCCTGGGTGTCTAGTTTTAAAAAATGTATAGGTTTCCTAGATTTCGCTAGGTGCTGGCAGAGCTAGGGTTCAAAATCTACAGCTAGGCACTTTGCAAAAAAAGGGTCAGTTTTCACTGTGAAAATGTGATGTGTCCATGTTGCAGTTTGGGCCATTTCCTGTTGCGGGCACTAGGCCTACCCACACAAGTGAGGTATCATTTTTATCGGAAGACTTTGGGGAATGTGGGGTGGGAGGAAGTTTGTGGATCTGCACAGATTCCAGAACTTTCCATCACAGAAATGTGAGGATTCTTTTTTTTTTTTTTTACAAAGTTTGAGGTTTGTAAGGGATTCTGTGTAACAGAACAGAGTGAGAGCCACACAAGTCACCACATCCTAGATTCCCCTGGGTGTCAAGTTTTCAAAAATGTATAGGTTTGCTAGGTTTCCTTGGGTGCCCACTGCGCTAGGACCCAAAATCCACAGGTAGGCATATTCCGAAAAAAAGTCTGTGCCTAGTGGGCTTTCTGCCACCCTGGGGAGGGGGGAAATTGGGGGCTATTGCCCCGATATGCCCCCAAGAGGGGCAGAAAGACTGTTGCTATTTTTTTGGGTGGGTGGGAACATTGGGAGGCCCATTCTGGGCAGCCCCCACGCCTACGTATAAAAAAGCCAGCATAATCGCTAGTGCCTAGTGGGCTCTCTGCCCCCCGAGGGGGGCAGATCAGGGGCTACTGCCCCATCTGCCTCCTGGAGGGGCAGAAAGACTGTGGCATCTTTTTTTGGGGGGTGGGGGCATTGGCATGCCCATTCTGGTAGCCCCCACCCCAGAATTTTGAAAAAAATATACCCCTGGTGCCTAGTGGGATTCTGCCCCCCTGAGGGGGCAGATAAGGGACTATTGCCCCCATCTGCCTCCTGGGGGGGCAGAAAGACTGTGGTAATTTTTTTAGGGTGGGGGCATTGGCATGCCCATTCTGGGCAGCCCCCACCCCTACGTATAAAAAAAGAAAATCCCTGGTGCCTAGTGGGCTTTCTACCACCCCCGGGGGGCAGATCAGGCAGGGGCTACTGCCCCCATCTGCCTCCTGGGGGGGTCAGAAAGACTGTGGCATTTTTGGGGGGAGATGGGGGCATTGGCATGCCCATTCTGGGCAGCCCCCACCCCGAACTTTGAGGGAATTTAACCCCCGGAACCATTCCGTCATGAGCCTGGAAGGGGTTAAGAGTTGAAATGAGATAAATGTGCCCGACAGGGGCAAAAACAACATGCCCTTCCAAGCCGAGCAGCCCAATAAAGACCCAGTGAGAGGTCTATGAATCCTTCGCGGACACCTGAAGCCTGAAACCCTAGTTCATGGTTCTAGACCACAATATAGCCAGCACCAGGCTCTTTCAATCTGACCAGCTCAAACAAACCCTAGTGAGAGGGCTGTGAAGCCTGTGCAGACGTGTGGGGCCCAGTCCTTCAGGTAGGGTCCAAGAACCAGATCATCCTTCCCTACCCAAGGCAGCCCCACATGTTTGATGACTTGTCAGGCTTCTGCCTGTTAAAGTTCATCAGCTTTGAAATAACATTTTGTCTAAAACATCAGGAGTGACATTTCAGTTTCAAAACAGATCAAGCCAAAGGACAAGCATGGGTGTGCCAACTCTGAGTCCCGCCCATGAACCACTTGTTCTTTTGTATACAAAATGTCACCAGCCAAAGAGGCATAATAAGTTGAAAATCTACAGCAAGCAGTTAAATTATATAAAACAGATACTTGAAAACATCTGAATTGGTGTTGAGAAATAGACCAGTATGAGTTGGCCTTGGTCATATTGGAAGTAAAGGTACCAGGAGAGCGCGAAAAGGCTTAAACGTGGTATAAGTGGGTCCTAGAAGGGTGGAATACTGTCAAAAATGAACAGAATAGAGCAGGAGTTCTTAACCTGTGACCCAGGAACCCCCGTGGTCCACAACACCTACTCAGGAGGTCTGAAACTGTTTAGAAAATTAAATAATTATACCAGTTTGATAAAATATGTACATATGAAAAGCAAAATGTAACACTGAGCACTTAAAAATGCTCTGCAAATTTGATGGAATTTGAAGTTGGAGGCTAAATATCAAGGGCCCGATTCATGAAGGGGCTTACGTGTAGTAAAGTTACAAGTGCGGAGTCTCCGCACTTGGGGCAAAATCTTTGCCCTGAGAACTGCAATGCACAGATTCTGCCTTGACTGTATAGATTCCGCCACGAGTGCATATACAACGTAGACTCTGCATTCATAACTTTAACATCCTTTAAAGTCCCTAAGTTGGTACCCTTAGCTTGATTCCTTGGAGCAGCAAAAGTACAGCAAACAGTAGTATGGATGATTGGTGTCATCAATTGAGCACTGATATGCACAGACAAAAAAAGATTATGCATTAGGAGCAAAAAAGAGAAAGAGATATGCTAGAGTCTAGCGTAATGCTTTGTCTTTTAGAAATAAAAGAAATTCTTTTGAAATCTTTGGCAGCCATGTTACAATTAAAGTTTCTATTCTTGTGTATGCTTTTGCATGTGAATTAAAAAAGGTTTTTAACAATTTGTGCATCTGATATATATTTTTTCTGTTATGTTGTGTATTGCTTTGAGGATCAAATTGTGGAAATTGCATAAGCCAGAGTCCTGGCTTCGACTAGAGCTAAAAAGGTTAAGAGCACCTCAACTAGTGTATTCAAATTAGTGGTTTATATAGAAATACTATAAAGGACAGAGGACAGAACAATAGTGGCTGCATTTCACTGCTAAAACGGGTTTTCAAATTTGGTAGTGCTAGGATACCACAGCTAGTGTAACAATGCGTTCTTGGCATACTATCAGGGGACGTATTACAGAAAGTGCAACAGGTGTGTGCACCCACTTTCTGCGCCCTGGGGTCACTTTGGTATTACAGAAGGAACTGCAGATGCTTGTGCGGCCCCTTCTGTAATACTGATGACGCTGGCACACATGTAGCGCCAGAGCTATCGTGAGAGGGCGTTCCATCATTTGCATAGGGGCGTGACCCCATACACATGAAGGAATCACTTGCCTCTGCACCAGCGTCATATTACAGATGCGGGCAACAGAGGCAAACATGTCCTTAGGAGGTGTGCCACTAAAATGAGGCACACTGCCAGTGCATCCCCTGAGGGCAGCCCTCTCGAGGGGAGAAGGGGGTCCAATGGACATCCCTCTACAAGCGGGTGCAGTCACTCACTGCACCTGCCTGGAAGGGGATCTCTATTCCCTCTTCAAAGTGTAGATGGGCTGCCGCCTGCACTGTGAAAGACAGAGTGGCTTTGATGCAGCCCCTCCATATTTCACTGAATATCGCTGCCCCCAGGGCAGCGCGAGTTCACCGTTGCCCGGAGGGCAGCACTTTCTTCATAGCAGGTACTAGTGAGCACCTGGATACCCTCTTGAGTGATGAGTGTGCTATACAAATCAAAATAACATAACATAGCATAACATAACATAACGTAACAACAATACAGGCACAGAAGGGATAAACTGTTGGCTGGGTAGTGGATAGAAATAAAATGATGAGGGGAGAGGTACAAAGATGAAATGACTAATGTGATGTTCTTGTTTTGACTGCCTTTGCTTAGGGTCACCATCTTGTTTAATGAATAGATAAAGCACATGCAAAACAACAAAAGAAGGATTGGGAGGGATGCCTACTGGACCCGCTTGTACCGGACTCCTCCTCCTCTCAGAATAAAATCTGGAAGCTAGCTAAAACCCCCAAAAAGAACAATACCCTAGTGAGAGATTTGGAGGCAATGGCAGAATGTCTCTAAGTAAGAGGGTTAACTGGGGCTAGGAATAGGATGAACACTAGGAATAAGAAAAGGAAGAGGACTGGGATGAAAAAGAGGAGGAAGGGTAAGAAGAGCAAAAGCAGGAGGAGGAAGAAGACCAGTAGCAGAGGCATCAGGACTACAAGGAAAACCAAATGCCAGCCCTACTAGAAAGACCAAGACCAGCGGCTATTTCTCCATGAGGGCTCAGGGGCTGCAAACCTTCTGAAATTCCTATACATTTAGCTCACAAAATATTAAACAGATTGATCGTAACTCTAAACAAATCAATGTATTTATCGATGTATCTGTCTGTCCCAGACTGCCTGCCTCGCCTCGCTCTGAAGCAGGAGACAGAAGCCAGGCAGTAAATGTACTTTCTGCAATGTGACGCACAATGCAGGACTTACCTTTCTAAAGCCCTTCATTGCCACTGTAATCTATGGTGGTATCCACTGTAGGCCAGTGACACTGTCAACATCATGGTTTCAGGCGTCGGAGACTCCATACCTGCATGAGGCCAGCCGTCCATCATTTACAGGCATAGCTCCCATCCTTTCCCATTCATCACAAGGTAGGGCTGGATGCAACCATGTGTGATTTGGTGCCCTGTCCTCGGTAATAGTGTTATAATGCTAATATTTTTTGTGCATATTGTGCTGAGACCCCCTGGTCACGGTATTCTCCTCTACTTTGACACTCCTGGCCCTGACTACAGGTCACTGGCCCCGTTAGAAGAGGAGCTGCTGTATTTGTTTCTCCGTGAAATTGATCCAAAAGACGAGCAGGGATTTTGTTCCTTTGCAAAGTTGATCCAAATATCCGAGTCAGGCGCAAGGGGAGAAATATGTGCTTATAGTAAAGACAGTTATCTGCTGTATGGTGTTAAAATTGGCCCCATCTTCATACCCTTAACATTAATGCCAGAAACATGGATTGATTTAGGAACAATGAATGTTAAAAACTTTAAGGGAAGGCATGTAAGCTATTTAGTTCCTCTCTTATTTCACGTTTTACTTAATCTTGCATTCCCCAAGAGTGTTCGCTATTTCATGTTGTGTTTCTGTATATTTTTGTGTGCATCTTATTACTCTTGCATAGTGCATACTTTGAGTCGTACCAGGTATTTATGAGGGGCTTTAATTGAGAGGTCTTGCACTGAGGGTTAAGGCAAAGCAAAGTGCCTGTCAAAGTGTTAGAATAAAAATTATGCTTTTGTATTGTTTTATGTAAGTTAGCATTCGCTGCACCATTTTGTGTACGGGCGCCATTTTGTATCATGATCGAAACTAATTCTCTGCCATTTCCGAGAAACAGCCTACTGTTGCACTCACTGGAGTGGGAATAGTAATTTTTACCCCTCCGCTATCCAACATTTTCCCTACTGTTGCACTCACTGGAGTGGGAATATTAAGTTTTACCCCTCCGCTATCCAACACTTTCCCTACTGTTGAACTCACTGGAGTGGGGATAGTAATTTTTACCCCTCCGCTATCCAACATTTTCCCTACTGTTGCACTCACTAGAGTGGGAATATTAAGTTTTACCCCTCCGCTATCCAACACTTTCCCTACTGTTGCACTCACTGGAGTGGGAATAATAATTTTTACCCCTCCGCTGCCCAACACTTTCTCTACTGTTGCACTCACTGGAGTGGGAATAGTAATTTTTACCCCTCCGCTATCCAACACTTTCCCTACTGTTGCACTCACTGGGGTGGGAATAGTAATTTTTACCCCTCCGCTATCCAACACTTTCCTTACTGTTGCACTCACTGGAGTGGGAACAATACTTTTTACCCCTCCCCTATCGAACACTTTCCCTACTGTTGCACTCACTGGAGTGGGAATACTAATTTTTACCCCTCCGCTATCCAACACTTTCCCTACTGTTGCACTCACTGGAGTGGGAATAGTATCTTTTACCCCTTCGCTATCCAACATTTTCCCTACTGTTGCACTCACTGGAGTGGGAATAGTTAGTTTTTACTCTTCCGATATCCAACACTTTCCCTACTGTTGCACTCAATGGAGTGCAAAATTTAAGTTTAAAGACTATCAAATATTTTAATGTTTTAATTTATAATATATTGATTTTTTATTAGATTTTATGTTATAGGTGTATGTATATATATATGTATATATTTATTTGTAAATTTTTATATATTTATAAAATTAAAAAATAAATTAAAATTAATAGTTTATTTGTTTTAAAGTAAATATATATATCTATATATTACATTTTATATATGTATGTTTACATTTTTTTAAATTAAATTTATTTCTTATATTTGTTAAAATGTATATTAAATCCAAATATTTTTTTAAGTTAATTTTATTATTTATAATATATTTAACATAATTTTTTACATATATAAAAAAAATCGATATTTTTACATCGATATTTTTTCGGTATTTTTATACTTACCATTATGAATATAGGATGTCGATATTTTTTACACCGATATTTATGACTCAATATTTGTGTATGGGGATATTTTGGGCGTCGATATTCTATCAGAACCAGAAGCAGCCACTGCAGGCCAACACAGCTAAGTGGTAGTCTCTCCTCACAGCTTCTCCAGCTCTTCTTCTTGGCAGGATTCTTGATCTAAAAGAGTCTAAAAACCTGGGGTCGGAGCCCCAATATTATTTATACCACATTTCTCTTTAAAGTTCTTTGGGGTTGGCACAAATAAAGTTCTCCTGGCACACATAATCCAGTTCTGTCCTGCTCAGGCCAGGTTCACTACAGGAGATGGAGACAGCATTGTGGAAGGCAGACACAGTCCATTCAGGTGCAGGTGGCAACTTCCCCCACCACTCTAAATGAAGGACAGACCCATCAGCCAGGCTATGAGTCACCCAGGAAAGGTAGGACACACCTCCGCCCCCTTTGTGCCCCTGTCTAGGGTGAATACACAAGCCATCCCCTGTCAGTCTAAAACCCGGGCAGCTAATGTACAAACAGGCAGAGGCACATGGATGGTTAGACAAGGAAATATCCACTTTCTAAAAGTGGTATTTTCAAAACACACAATATAAAAACCATCTTTACTAAAAAATGCATTTTAAATCCTGAGTTCAGGCATACTAAACTCCACTTTTCTATTGTCTTCCCCTGCAAAGCTACATTTGTAAAAGTGTTACAAAGCTGCCTCTATGGGAGAGATAGCTTTTCAATAGTGAAAATGAAATGCACAGTATGTCACCATCAGGACATATAACAAACACCAGTACATGTCCTACTTTTCCCTAACACTGCACCCTGCCCACAGAGGTACCTTGGGCCTACCTTAGGGGGGCCTTATATGTGAGAAAAGGGACGGTTAGGGCCTGTCAAGTGGATGAACTTGCCAGGTCGACATGACAGTAGAAACAGCGCGCAGACACTGCAGTGGCGGGTCTGAGAACCCTTTGAAAGGCTGCTTGTGTGAATGGCACAATCAGTGCTTCAGGCCCACTAGCAGCATTTGGTTTACAGGCCCTGGGCACACACAGTGCACTGTACTAGGGACTTAGGGGTAAATCAAATAAGCCAATCATGGAAACACCAATCCATAAGCACAATTTACAGTAGGAGCACTTGCTCTTTAGTACTGATCAGCAGTATTAAAGTGTGCAGAAACACTAAACCAGCAAAAACAAGATCCGGACTACCACAAAAACCAGGAGGTTGGAAGCAAAAAGACAGGGGAAACACACCAGAAGATGCCAGGTTTAATGGTGCTGAAGAGGAAAAAGAGATAGTTGAAGATGTGCAGAAAAAGGGCATACATATCTAACATAAAGCGCATTTAACTCAAGGCCAATACTCGTTTCATATGCCTCAATAATATTTAATTCATAGGCTCACAATTTCACAATTGAAACATTTCCAATATTAATTATTTATAACAAATCATTGTTGTTACTCTATCTTAAACAGCTAACAACCATTGACAACGCCAATCATACTGACAGGTTTTAGGTGTATGTCAGTTGTTATTTGATATATCTGGATGCAATAACATCTTAGAGAGGATCAAAATACCGGTTGTGTGGCACTCTATATAAATCACAGACATTTATTTTACATGTTCCTTTTTAGAGAGTCCCCACATTTTTCATCCCACTTAAAGACCTGTCTGCACATATTTCTATATGACTGATCACAGTCAGTAGCTGTTAGTGCTTCCCGAAGCCAGGTTAGAGCATTTTATTCCTAAGTTGATGCCATATGCAATGCAAGACACTGGGCAAGCACACACTTTAAAGTGCAGAAGTTGTCGTGCTGTACAATTTGCACATTAGAGTAACTGTTGATTATATTAATGCAGTAAGATATGGGGCAGTTCTTAATCGGTTTAATATTTCAAGACTATACATTCCCACTGCTTTATAAAACTTGCTTTCTCACTTAATTCATTTGCTTTGAAATGCACCATTTGCTAATCTTTTTTCACATTTTTCTCGGTAGGAGGACCCACCCTGGCCCAAACGTTTGTCCATTAAGCATACTCGCTTCTCTTGCCAAATAAAAGTCATACCCAACTTTTACGCCCCACCACTTTCAAATGTCACCAGCTGACACTGATCAAGAGCATAATACGAGGAGAACCAGGACCCAGAGGACCACTAATACGATGATCTGGAGGTCTATAAGGAGAAGGAGGAGGTGGCACAGCACCACCAGAAGGACCTGAACCCAAGGACAAAAAGAGCCAAGACAAGTACTACGAGGAGAACCAGGACCAGAGGTTCATGGTGGACATGACTAGAAGAGCAAAGAGAAACATCATGAGGGGACACGACCTGGTGGGGAAGCTGGGAAGTCTAACAGGAGGTTCAGGATAGGATCAACAAGACCTTCAGTAGCAAGTAGTAGTCGATGTGACTTATTGTATCGAGAGTCAGGGTAAGCTGCGTACGTAGCTTTCCACAAGAAATTGTCAGTCAAGCAAGAGCTGTTGCGACTGAGATGTGGTTTAATCTCTTTAAAAGCCTACAAATTTGGAAGATTAATAGGGTCCTCTGAGCAGCAATGCCGTCTATGTAATTTCAAGAAGGAAACCTCGCCCACATAATATGTGTTTGCTCAATTAAAATAAAAATCTAAGATGTTTCTGGATGAAACCGCTGTTTTGTAATCTAGGTATAAGGCAATGCAACACGGCTATCTTTGCATGTCTGAGTGGTATGATCCCGCAGTTATCGGCCCGTTGTAAGAAATTCCTTAAAGAAGCTCAAAAAATATTGACCTTCATACCAGCAAGCTCCTAATCATTAGTGTTATTAAGATTTTCTATCGGCTGGACAATCTCTATGGGGTGCTTTTATCATGTTCTTACATCTATTTATCCATGTTTTTATACAGGGTTGAATACCAGTTCCATTCTGTGTTTAAGACTGACATTCACAGGCAACATTTTTGTATATTAGTTGTTATGGAACCTTGATCAAGTATGTAGCATCATCACTGAGACCCCATTGCTGAGGCCCTTTACCATGGTCGAAGGGGCCTGGGAGACGGTGTTGCTTGTGCTGAAATTGTTCACCGGACCCTAGTCAAAATGCACTACTTTTAGCTGGGTGTTGGCTTTTCAATTTTTTGGAGATATACAGCTGGGATCGGAAACAACTGCATAGAAGTTGCTTGCGGGGCTGGCTTGTCCCACCTAGAAACAGTAACAGATCCAGTAGAAATTATAGTGATTCTGGGGACAGTCCAAACCTCTTTAGAGTTGGTTTTAGTCTGGTTAAATCTTTCTTTTTTACCCGTGATCATTATTGCACCTTGCACTTTAGGGAAGCTGGTCCCTCCCAGAGTCGCATGTTGTGCTTTTTGCTCTTTTTACTGAATGACCATGATATATATTACCTTTTTACTGTGCTTTTTATATGGTGAAGGTTTTTAATGACTTGAAACAATAAAAATGATATCTATCTATCTTCAGTAGCAACAGGACTGGGAAGACCAAGATGAGGAGGTTCAGCAGGAGGGCCAGGAGCAGAACAAGGAGGAAGGGAGAGCTAGGGGAGGACCAAGACCATGAGGGCCAAGCCCAGGGAGACCAGGAGGAGCACCAGATGGATGAAGAGGAGGACTAAGACGATTTGCGATTTTCCATTTGACTCCATATAGTGTATTTGAATGCTAAAGTGCACAGCCAGACTTATTTATGTGGAGAAAGCACAGCATAAAATAAAAGCTAGACTCTTTGAAAATAAGAGTAATAGTTGCACTCACAATCCGAGGTCCACTGTAGACCTTTATTTCTGGGGCATTTGAAATTCCAAGTACTTGAGAAGCTTCAGCCACAAACTGGAATTGATATAAGAAAAACAATACTTCTATTGGAAATGTATTGGATCAAACAGAAGGATAATCGAGAACCGAAGGAACTCATTGGGAACAATGACTTAACTTGCTTTGAATGATATTTAATTTCATTTCTCTGTATTTGACTACTGATGGGATGTTATTGTCTACATTGACCACTGAGTAGCCATCTGTTTTCTTTTTCTGTTACATTTAAAACATCTCCCGAGCATACAATTAATTTTGAGTGACTCCCACTTCTATATTTTGAAACAATGTTGGTAATTTATATACACACATTCATTCCTAAAATTGGATTATGTGGAACGTTTACACATTCATAATATCTATGTTGCAATTTGTATGATATTTTTTCCGTTTTGACCCATTTTGATAGCTATCAAGGTGTATTTTAAGATGGCGCTGTGGAATTTTGTTGCGTGTTCTCCATCCTTGAGGCAGAAAACAGACAAGGCATTTATGGCTTACAGTTGTCTGACATTAAAGAGTGGCGTGGTGCACACCAATCTTTACAAACTTTTAGTGCCATTTACTTTCATAAACTGTTTCAAACGTCTCTAGGCGTGCTCACTTGAAACGCGCTCCGTCCGATTGCGCTTGCAATTTAGAAAAAGCGGGTCGGGACCACTTTTGATCCCAATCAAGCAGCACAGCCATCCGATATGAATGAATCCAATCAATCGATTCAACTATAAACCTTTAGCTTTAAACCACTTTTGACTTCATATTTAAACTTCTTTTTCTTTTGCATTTTATCAATCCATTTTACTCATTCCTTCGGTTGTTCGTGATTGTTCATAAAGCACAGTCTGAGACATAAACACATGATCTCGGTGTCCTCCTGACACCGAAAATAGTTTATTGGCCAATCGAGACACCCTGCTTTCAAAATGTAGTCTCATTCCTCTTCAGCAATCTTTAACCTGTGTGACGAACAGTTGTACATTATTTACTCATATTTTGCATCTATTAGAATTTTGTAACTCTGTTTTCGTTATTTGCAAAAACAAATAATTTCTACAAGTTGCCAAGTTACGCCCCTGAAAAGGTTTAATGCCTGATGTGCACTAGGGAAGGGCCAAACAATTCAAAAACTTGGAGTCCATGGAATGCATTTTAGTACTGAAGTTTGTTGAACCGATATTGTAATGATTTCATAAAAGGAATTTATGTGCAATAAATATGGGGGCAGATTTACAAGAAACTGACGTATCTATACAGATGTGTCAGTTTCTGTGCGCCTCCATGCGAAACCCTTGCGCCACCATGGATGCGCCATATTTACAATACGGCGCACCATGGTGCAAGGATTGACAGATGCGTCAGAAATTCTGATGCATCTTTTGGCGCAAAAGTCACGCATTGCTGGAGTTGTGTCGCAAGCACGACGCAACTCCAGCAATGCACGGGTAGGCCTATTCCCAAAACACTGCATCGTTCCTTATGCCTGCTCCAAGCAGGCGTAGGGTTTTGACGCAGTGGCGTCCTAGAAGTGGCGCAGTGAAATCTTGTAGATTTCACTGCGTCACTTCTACGTGGCTTTCCTGCATGGGAACGCCCACTCTGCATACATTATATCTGACGCAGGTATAATGTGGCGCAGGGCTTTACAAGGTAACGCATCTCCCTAGATGCATCACGTTGTAAATGGGCCGCAACATGGCGCATTGTTTACGCCACCGCTGCGTCACAAAAAGTGACGCAACGGCGGCGCAAAAGTGTCACAAGGGGCTTGTAAATCTGCCCCCAGGTTTCTACACTATGAACTCTAAATACAAGCATTATTTAAAAGCAGCAATGCTAAAAATGTGATGACTAAGCTAAATGATAATGCAATGTGGGACACTAGTCGGGATGGTTTAGTGCCTGTGTACTCACAAACATTATCACGGGGGGCGCAAAGTTTGGTCTTTGGTGTGACCGAGGGCCTCACTGATGCCAGTGGGGGAGGGTGTGTAAAGTGGGTATAGGGAAGCAAAGCATGTATATCTACTGGCTGAACTCAAATGCGCAATGTGAAACCAGAAAACCTGGGATGAATCCCGGCTTCTCCACTTGACCAAATTGTGTGACCCTGGGCAACTGTTTTATTTCAATTTCCCTCCTGTTTCTTCATTGTCACATATAGGAGGACCCTGAAGCACATGACTTCAGGATGCGTGCTGTACAAAACCATCTCCTGTGCTTGGATGTAATCACTAATGGCATTGTTGTCAGGGTGGGGTGTTAAGCATATATGTTTTTAAAATTCATGTTTGAAAACCATCACTTTAAAAAAATACTTCTGAATGCACTGCTACAATTAGATTTACTAAGGTGAAATGGTTCTACAAGTCAATGAAATACACTTTTTGAATTTTGAAAAAACTATCCTATTTTTACATGTTTGCTGTCTTTAAAAATAAAGGTGTTCCTAAAGTTAAGGGCATAGTTACTTCCTTTTGTTAACTGCAATTAAACTTTAAATAAGTGCTTGCTGTATATTTAACATTTTTTTTAATGTTAGTGCTGAGTCGAGTAAACAGCAGCTCACTGGTGCTGTTGCTCAGGGGGCCGCATGCAATGGTCAGGAGGGCCGCATGCGGCCCCTGGGCCGTACTTTGAGTATCACTGGTTTAGTGCATAATTAAAATTTGACTTTTCACAGACCTTTTTCTTAGGACTTTGCCAAGTCCCCTTTTCAGATTAGTCTTCAATAGTATTATCCTATATTTCGCCCTGGCCATTAGGGGGAGTATACCTCACCCAACTTCTCTACCATAGTAACCAAGGGCTCTTGATTCTGTGCTACGGTATGAACTTGGATGTAAAACAAATGGCTGTCTTGCAGGTATTTCAGCCCCTTAATGAGCATGGCCATTGCGGAATGGGCCTCGTTTCTCTGTCTATCATCCTGTGGCAGCTTTTTGGATCCCTGACAGGAGGAATGGTGGGTGTCTTGTGCCACAATGCTGTTTTGGGTTATCCAATATTCCTAGCTCGGACTGGATCAGACATATAGATAACTGCTTTCTTTTGCTGACGGGACCCTCTTACTTTCTAAATCTTTTATCTTACCTCCTCCTTCTCCCTATATTTTTATTAGAGGTAGGCGTAAGTCACATAATTCCGTGCAGTGTGATCATGCAAAATTACCTAAGAATTCCACAAGATTATGCAGAACTACAAAGTAACAATAATTCTGCATTTATTGCTGTTTCTTGGCGCAAACATGCCCCCCACAACCTTTTTGCATTAGGAAATAGCTCTAAATGCAATAGAACACGAATAGCAAGCATAAGCTCCCGCTCAGCTCGCTAACTGTGCTCTTCGGGTAGGATTTTTCCCAACTTACTCTTTGCATTTTAGAGCTATTTTCTTACCACAAAATGCATCCTCGCATCCATGCATTTTTGCGCAAGCAAATTGTGCAAAATACAGCAGAACACCAATAGTGAGCATGACCGGCTGCTTGCGCTTTCTAAATGTGTTCTTGCGGTAGGGTTTTTTCCCTAAATTACATAAGCATGAGTAATCACGTAATTAGCAATTAACGGTACTTCTGCATTAAAGAAAAATGCGGAATTCCCGGAATCACTCCGATTACTCTGGTGTAATTGAAATTCCGCTTAGGCTAATTCCTATCCATGACTATCTTATGGGCTTTGTATGAAAGAGAGGCATGAATCTTTAGAGTCTGCAAGTATTCTCCTGGTGGGCAATTTGTACTCGTTAACCCATTTCTCATTTCAGCAGAGGGGATAGTCACATACATTTGGAATGAAACATTCAGCTAATTTTTGGCTTGGAGACACAGTGTTATGATTTCCTCTTCCCCACCACTAGATTCTCCCTTGAGAAGCATCTTAGGATGTGCTTCTAGTCTCTTGAGATGGGGCTGCTCTGAATTACAATATTTGCCATTTGCACCAGTGTTAGAAATGGGGTCTCTAGTTGGCAGTGGTTTGCACCCCGTCCAAGTAGGAACCCTCACTCTAGTCAGGTTAAGGGAGTCACATGGCTAAGATAACCCCTGCTAACCTTCTTGGTAGCTTGGCATGATCAGTCAGGCTTATCTCAAAAGCAATGTATAAAGCATTTGTGCCCAAACACACAGTAGCACAGTGAAAACACTGCAAATGGAGTACACACCAGTTTAGGAAAATAGCCAATATTTATCTGACTAAACCAAGACCAAAATGACTAAAATCCAATATACACAAGCCAAGATATCTGTTTTAAAAGATTAAGCAAGTGTAGTCCATAGAAATCAATGGATGAGTTTTTTTTTTAGCACAAAGTACCTTGGATGCATCAAAAATCAAAGATGAAGCCAGGCGCATGGGAGGTGAGGCGCCGGAAAATCAAAGCGGTGTGTCGATTCTTTACTGCCAGAGGAGGTGATGCTTCGGTTTCTTACTGCTAGGCAGGGGAGGTGATGCATTGGTTCCTTACTGTGAGGGGAGGTGATGCGTCGGTTCGTTACTGGAAGGGGAGGTGATGCATCAATTTCTGGACATGCGGCCTCGGTTCTTTACTGCGGTGCTGTGTCAATGAAGTATCGGCGTCGAGGGACGTTGAGTCAAATATCCAGATGTGCTGCATTGATGTGGCAACGGCGAAGCAGGTGTTGTGCCGATTTTACAGCCACACAGCCGGCGCTACATTGATTCCACAGCCGACGACCAGGTGCTGCGTCGGAGTCAGAGCGGGTGTCACAGACGTGGGTGACACGGTGCTACGAACTCACACTGCAGCGATTCTTCTGACACACTGCAATGGCGAGCTGGGGCCTGCAATGACAGCCGTGGCAAATGCGTTGATCTGGACCCATATATCGGTGCAGGCAGCAGCGTTGCATCAAGAAAACAGACGCTGGGAGTTGATGCATGGATTTTTTCTTTAGATCACCTGGTTACACTTCCAAGGGCTACAGAACTGGATTTGGCACCACTTGGCAAGTCAGGACTCTCAGCAGAACCCAGACACTAGTAGGTGAAGTCTTTGATGGTCCTGAGACTTCTTAACAGAAGTCAAGCACACACAAGCCTTTGAAGAACCTTGGAAGCAGGATGTAGAAAGCAAAGTCCAGTCATTCTGCTCCCAGGACAGAAGCAGCAAGCAGCAGGCCAGCACAACAAAGCAACAGGCAGAGTGGCAGTCCCTCCTACAGCATCCAGCTCTTCCTCCTGGCAGAATGTCCTCAGTCTAGAAGTGTGCTGAATTTGGGTTGTCAGAGGTCACACACTTATACCCCTTTCCACCTTTGAAGTAGGCAAACTTCAAAGGAAAGTTGTTGTAGTGCAAAAGTCCCTGCCTTTCCCTGATCTTGCACCCGACACACTACAGAGGAGTGGAGATAGCTTTGTGTGAGGACAGGCACATCCCTATTCAGGTGTCAGTGACAACTCCTCCCACCACTCTAACTTTGGAAGGCCCATCAGCCTGGTGATGGGCCATCAGGATAGCAAGGCACACCTCAGCTCCATTTGTATGACTGTCTAGAGTGAATACACAAGAGCCCAACTGTCAGTCACGTCAGACATGTATTTTACAGACAGGCAGAAGCACAGAATAGTTAAGCAAGAAAATTACCACTTTCTAAAAGTGCAAAAACAACAATTGATTGACAAAATGCTGCACAATGTCAAACATTCATCCCAGTATAGAGATCTGGGCCTAAGTCCATTGGTGTTATGCTCCCCATACCTTTCCAGTTCAGACCCAGCCATATGCAAATCAGTCTTGACCCTGTTCCCCATGCGAACAGTCAAGCCTGAACTGCCAGGCCAGGTCATCCCTCGACTGGAAACAAGCATCCTGGGACCAGTTTCAGGGCATCACCCCTCATCAGCCAGGCTAGCTTGACTCTAGTGGCATGGCGAGCACGGGGCCCACGTCTGGGCATACCCGTCCCACACGGAGTGACAAATACAAGAAAAGAACAATTGATTGACAAAATGCTGCACAAATTGGGGTGGCGAAGTGAGCTAAAGAATGATGATAGATTCAACCCAGATCTGTGACTGGGGGTGAGTGTCTGAATAGTTTCAGCACTCTGTCCATCATATCCTTGTGTTTGCTTTCTTTGCCCTAAGTTGGCAGGGTATGCCCAGACGTGGGTCCCTTCCTTGCTTTGCCATTGGATTCAAGCTAGCCTGACTTATGAGGGGTGTTACCCTGAAACCGGTCCCAGGATGCTTGTTTCCAGTCCAGGGAGGACATGGTCTGGCAGCTCGGGCTGGACTGTTCCCATGAGGCACAGGGTCAAGACTGATTTGCATATGGCTGCATCCAAACTGGGGTGGCGAAGTGAGCTAAAGAACGATGATGGATTCAACCCAGATCTGTGATTGGGGGAGAGTGTCTGAAAAGTTTCAGCACTCTGTCCATTATCGCCTTGTGTTTGCTTTGTTCTCCCCAAGTTGGCAACGTATGCCCAGACGTGGGTCCCTTGCTCACTTTTCCACTGGATTCAAGTTAGCCTGGCTGTTGAGGGGTGTTACCCCGAAACCGTTCCCAGGATGCTTGTTTCTGGTCCAGGGAGGACCTGGTCTGGCAGTTCTGGCTGGACTGTTCCCATGAGGCACAGGGTCAAGGCTGATTTGCATATGGTTGGGTCCAAACTGGGGTGGCGAAGTGAGCTAAAGAACGGCGATGGATTCAACCCAGATCTGTGACTGGGGGTGAGTGTCTGAAAAGTTTCAGCACTCCGCCCATCATCTCCTTGTGTTTGCTTTGTTCACCACTTTCTAGAAGTGGCATTTTCAAACACGCAATTTAAAAACCAACTTCACCAAAAGATGTGTTTTTAAATTGTGAATTCAGAGACCCCAAACACCAAATCTCTATCTGCTCCCACTTAAAAGATATTTCAAGGCAATTCCCATGTTACCCTATCGGAGAGATAGTCCTTGGAATAGTGAGACATTAAATTAGCAGTATTTCACTATTAGGACATGTAAAACACACCAGTACATGTCCTACCTTTTAAATACACTGCACCCTGCCCAGGGGTCTGCCTTGGGCCTCCCTTAGGGGTGACTCACATGTAGTAAAATGGAAGGTTTGGGCCTGGCAAGTGGGTGCACTTGCCAGTTCAAATAGCATTTTAAAACTGCACACATAGACACTACAGTGGCGGGTCTGAGATATGTTTGCAGAGTTACCCATGTGGGTGGCACAATCAGTGCTGCAGGCCCACTAGTAGCATTTGATTTACAGGCCCTGGGCACACTTGGTGCACATTACTAGTACTTACTAGTAAATCAGATATGCCAATCATGGATAAATCAATCATTAATGCAATTTAGACAGAGAGCACTTGAACTTTAGCACTGGTCAGCAGTGATAAAGTGCCCAGTCCTAAAACCAGCAAAAACGAGGTAAGAAAAAATAGGAGGAAGAAGGGAAAAGGTTTGGGGATAACCCTGCAAAAAGGGCCAGGTCCAACACAGCAGGCCCAAATTTTTAAGTGGACTTGACTTTTAGTGCCATGTTCCTCTTCCTTCCCCAAATCAATTTCACATATCAAGGGTGATTTAGTTGCAGCCATTTCATCAACCAAACTAATATAAATATTGGAATGCCAAAACAATTGAAATGAAGAGATAAGCATGCAATAAGATATGACAGAAGGTGACACTGTGGACAGTCGAGAGGTTTACAAAGAGCATGTGATGATTTTTTGCTGAGGCACCATAAATAGTGAAAGTAAAACAAAGGAATTTTTAGTGGTGGTTTGGGTGGAGTGAGATTTTGGATGTCTTTGGAGAAATTGGATGATCTGGAGATTTAGGGTATTCTCAGAATATTGAGCAGTTTGGGGAAATGGAAATCACTAGCGATCTGCAATGGTCTAGGGTTTGAGGTTGGTCTGAGAATTGGGCACGCCTGATCTTTGTCGCAGTCTGAGTCCGTGGTAGTGTGGCAGTATAGATTTCTCTGGGAATTAGAAATCCTCTGTGTATTTAGGTTTTTCTGGTGATTTGATACTGTCTTCATATTAGAGGTGGTCTGATATTTAGGGAGACCTGTGATTTGGAAAGGCATACGATTTGGGGTCATCTAGGGTTTAGGAATGTGATGGGATTTTTCAATACTCTATGAAATTAGGTTGATCTGGGAGTTTAGGATGGCCTGGGATTTAGGCTGGGCTTCTTTTTAGGGTGTTCCAGGATTTGCAATGCCCTACAATATTCATCGCTGTCACGCCTTAACTGTTTTCCCTTGGTGTGGCTGCAACAGAATATCTCAAGTACTGGAACTCCCTGATGCACTTGTTTGATGAATTAAGCATTTGAACCGGTAGTTGCAGGTGGGGTCCATTTGACACTCTTTTTTAGGGACCTATTTTATTCATCAGAATTTGACCTGGAACAAGAGAGAAAAAAAGCAGCAAAAGGAGAAAGGAGGAGGAAGAAAAAGGGTGAAAAAACAGTGGCAATGGAAAAAAGCGGAGATGAAAACACACTTACTAGAGTGTGATATAGGGGCAGAACAGTGCTTTATTTGTGCTAGTGTTTTCTGGTGCTCAGCACTGGCACTTAATTGTCAACACTGCACTTATGACAGTCTGCTACATGGTGGCGCTGCTTATCTAATTTAGAGATGAGCAAAACAACGGTTGTTTATGAATACAATACACATTAAAAACTACTAATACCTGCCTCCCCAGCCATTCCTTTAGCTTTGGGGACTTGGAATAATCTGAACGGTCGCACTTGCAGGCAAGAGAGAGGGCTAGTAGTTGTTTTGGCAGCGATGAGGGGGCGAAGGGTGGTGCAAGCTGCAGTGGCCTCCTGGTCAGAGCCCTGGCACTTATTATTTTACAAATTAAGCACTGCCTGGCAGAAAGAGTATACCAGAAGACGAAAGAGGCATGAGGTGGAATAAAGACTAGACAGACTTGGTATTTTACAGCCCCGACATTCGGCTGAGGCGCCAGAGGGCTTTTTAGAATAGTTCAGGGCCACTTATTCTTTTACAAATTAAGCATTGTATTTACTCATGGAGTCATGCTGACACCAGTCCTGCTCTGCCTAGCCGTCAGATTCCTCCAGAATGATGGAAGTATGAGAGTTGCGTTCATCAAAATATCAAAGGAAACTGGAAAGAGTTCGGTTCGCCGGAGAATGATGGATTTCTGTCCCAGGCGCCATGTCACTTAGGCCCAGGTGTAAAGACAGAAGCAGTTGGCATTGCAGGCATGTCCGCAGCCATTAAAGAGACTGATGTCCGGTGCTTTGAAAGCCCGGCTGCACACGACTCTGCTTTCATTTCCAGCGAGAAGCGAGGTGCTCTACCCTGAAGGGATTTAATGACAGGGCAGAGAGGCCGCTTTATCAGGTGTGCAGCGTGACTCACTGGGACCTCAGGCGCGGCCTTGGGGGAAGGGAGATTTAGGCAGTGACACGAGGAACTGTATAGAGGGGAGAGGGGGTCTGTGCGTGTGTTTGTTTTGTAGGTGTTCCTAATATTGCCTTATGGACCTTCACCGTTCACCACATCTTTTCGCCTTCCCTCATACTACGTAATTTCCCCACATCTTTCCACTCATACCCAGGCCTCATTTTCTCCCGACCTTTCTTCACCTTGCTTCATCTTCTTCTTTCTTAATTTTTCTTCTCCTCCTCATCGTCCTTCTTAATTCTTCACTTTCCTTCTCGCTAGCGCTGGCTCTTGTCACACATGGGGGATGGGGGGGTCATGACCATTGTAGTTGGGCTCCCGGGTTGTAAGTAGTCCCTTCAAACATTTTCCCTCTTGCAGGTAGGTATGTGAATAGACCCTTTATCTGTGCTCATCATGCAGATGCTAAGAGGGGGGGGGGGGGGCGTTGATGTGTGAAGGGCAGGAGGGAATGAGATTCATGTTGCTTAATCACAAAACAAGTTGTAAACCTAATCCCACGTTTACTACCTCACATGGGAGCAGATTAATTACTTTCTGAAATTCATAAAACTTTCCAAGAGTAAGTTACTTACTAGGCAGAATCCTGGGAAAGTCACAGGAATTGTTTTTTTTTTACTTTGCCATTTAAATTTTCCCCAGTGCGTAATTGTTTGCATATCAAGCTCTAATTTTGTGAAAGCTAGTTCCCATAGTTCCCACTTGCAAGAGCACAAACTTTTATTTTTCTCCTAAGGGAAATTCGCTTTTCCTGTGGAGAACCCCTTCTTGCATCCTCCCTTGCAGTTTGATAGTGCTTGATTTCTCTCCTCTCCCTGGAATGAATAATTGAATAGAATAAATCACTTACCATCTCTAGAATGGAAACAAGTCAGGGAGCAGTTTGCAAATACCCACACGCTCTCAAGTTAGTGGGTGTTCACAAGCTTTCAAGGCAAACCTGCATTTAAATGTCCAGTCCAGACCACTTACATGGGATTTACTCCCATGTAATATTGCAGTATCATGGAGCAAAATGTTGTGGGAGTAGCAGGATTTAGGAATACAAAGTCACATGTGAGTTCCTTGCTGTGGTCGATCCTGCCATTTACGGGGGTTGGCCTTATTTGCAAGTGCAAGAGACTTTGTAAATAAGGCCCAAAGTGTTCACCGTGTGGTGGTGTGAGACTACTGATGCCAATTTCAGAGGTTGTGTGTATATTGTAAATTCCATTTTAAGGGGCCCATTAAACAAAACTGCATTTGTACGTAAAGTAGTGCTAGAGTAGTTCTACTCGCGTTCTACAAAATGCTATTCACAATCCTACATGCGGAGACCACTGCCTCTGACACTCCTATTGTTTTTGTGCTGAGAACTACCTCACTCACGTGTCCGGAGATCTCTGCACACATAGCTATACGTTTTGGTAGTTAATATGGGAGGGCCCAGGGGGAGCGGCTGTAAAATGGGGAATACTTACTCTTAAATTAATGGTTTTAGGGATTCTAAGGTGTTTTTTTTTTGGGAGGGGGAACGTTCAAATGCAATCACCCACCCACAAAAGAGTAATCCTATTGCTATTATCAAACTACACTTCTATAGTTACTACAGGCAAAAAAGTCCCAAAACCGTAGTAAATGAACTCCAATTCATCGTTAGAGTAAGCCTAGTATCACACATGGCCACTCACAGGTACTGTAGCAAACTCCCATAGAAAATAGTGGAGGAACAAAATTATAGTAGGTAAAAATAGGAAAACAATTTGAAAATCTCCATTTCATGGCCACTAGGACATTCCAGAGGGTCAAATCTGACAACGGAAGCATCTCACATGCATGCCAGTCTCGATCCTTGCACCAGGTATTGTGACACATCAAGAGAAAAGTGCACCAGTTTTTCACCATGCCACAATCACTTACAGAAAGCCAAAGGGTTACAAGGGCATTCTATGCATTTGCCAGCTTCCTCCCGTCATAGGTGCCATTGATTTCACCCATGTGGCACCTCAGCCATCTCACCACTGGGAACACCTTTTCCTCAACAGACACCAGTGGCACTCCATCAATATGCAACGTGTCTCCAATGCCAGCGGCTGCTTCACTTATATACATGCTAACTTTTCTGGAAGCACACACAACTCCTACATCTTTTGTCAGTCAGCTTTTGCATGTTTTATTGTTCCTGTGAACTTCAGTGACATGCGGTTCACAGGTAAGTTCAAACATCTCACAATGGGGTTGCATGTGCATAGGGGGATGTGATCTCAAACGTAGTCAGTCAGTTCGCATGATAACATGATAGATTCACGTCTCTGCATGGATGTATACATGTTGAGTATATTTTGATTAGTACCACACGTAAGAAAATGTCACGTGTTCTTTCAATGCTTTGTGGCTTTTCTGCAGGCAGGGGGCTCTGCTCTGCATGTGGAGTTTCTGCTTCGGGGGGCAAAACTTCCGTTCTCAGGGCAGACATATCCGGCTACAACCAGAAACAGGAAATTACATACAAGGGCAGGAAGTCAGCCATTCCTGGTCATTCTGAGCCATATTCTCACAACAACAGCATTCTCCTCCTGCTTACTTCTGCTCCTTTTACATTTTAATCCCCCAACACCAGACAGATACGAGGCCCCTAGCTTCACAGACTAGGAGCTTCATATTATTTGTTATGGTGCCCTTAAATAGTTACGTGCCATTGACGGTAAACATTTACCACAAACACACCCCTTCTCAGTAACATTTACAGCTAATACACAGAAAGAACACAACTTGAGCAGCTGTTGTCTCAGGTGCTATTGCTTTTTTGCTCCATTTTTATACCCTAAAAATGTGACCTTGCTTCACATAGTTATGGCTTTTTTTGCAGAAATTTTCCATAAGTACGCAAAAGCAAATTACGAGAGTTTAACGCATCCCTACCATTGAGCAGTAGAGAGGTGGTACGTGTAATATGTGTATATTTAAATATATATATTTTAAAAATATGGGCTTTTTTTTATGAAGGCCTTGCAACACTTTTGCGCCGCAGTTGGGTCACTTTTCGTGATGCAGCGGCGGTGTAAACAATGCGCCACGTTGAGCCTTTTACAAAGTGATGCATCTAGGCATGTGTCACCTTGTAAAGCCCTGCGCCACATTATACCTCCATCAGGTATAATGTATGCAGGGTGGGCGTTCCCCCGCAAGAAAGCCTCGTAGAAGTGTCGCAGGGAAATCTATGAGATTTCACTGTGGCACTTCTAGGACGCCAATGCGTCAAAACCTTACGCCTGCCTCATGGCAGGCGTAAGGGTGACGCACTGCCATAGGCACACGCCTACCCTGTGCATTGCTGGACTTGCGTCATTCTTGCGACACAACTCCAGTAATGCATGACTTTTGTGCTGACAGATACATCAGGATTCCTGACGTCCATCCTTGCGACATAGAGCACCATACATTAAATAAGGCGCATCCATCGTGTCGTAAGGAGGGCGCAGTGAAAACTGTCGCATTGCTGTTTTGTTGCAGCGATGCGACAGCTTTCATAAATGAGGCCCTATGTATTTAAATGTTAATTTATTGAACGTAAAACTAATTATCTGAAGATGACAGAATGGAAATTTATTTTTATGTGCATATTTCTTGTCAATATTACATATATGAAAACTGGTTTACACTTCACTAATATAACATTTGCATTTTGAAAATGTATGTAAACCTGACATTATGTAACTTGAAAGTGCTTTCGAACAAAAATGGGATTTTTAAAGTGCATTAAGCACTTACAATACCTTTAATAGGAAATAAACTATTAAAAAATAGTTTAACTCATTGAAAATCAAGGTAACAAGGAAAAGGCTTTACTACAAGTAACTAATTTCAATGATAGGCAGTGTACTAAGATTAATTAGACATTATTTTCCTTTTTTTTTCATGACTGTTTCATGCCATGAGTAAGGAAATGGGTTCTTTCCATCAAATCCGCCTGGGTTTTTTGCTTTTTCGCCACCTGTTTTTTTAGCTTTTTTACTGTGCATGAGCTTCACAACTAGTGACACACCCACGACAAACTCATGGTAAATGGACTGTGCATGTTTACCGCCAGTTTCCACCTTTTAAGATAAGGCCACTGTGATGTAGCAAGGGTAAGGGGCACTTGGCTGGTTACACCTTAACACATGCGCACATGCGTGTGCACGTTTGAGGGCTGCGCGTGGGAGACTACTGTTGTGCGCAGCCTGGTACCAGCATACAGGTAGCCTGGCACAGAGGGGATTGTGCAGGATTGGATATTGATCCGGAATAGGCCTCATAATGTTGGTGTACACTCATAGGCAAAGTCAGTGTGGTTTACTATCTCGCCTGCAGTAACACTCCATTATACACCTATGGGGAGGGCTTTCTTAGAGTGCAGCTTCACTTTCCTTTGGCCTACAGAGACAATATCGAATTAGGGCATACCCTGTATAGGGGAAATCAATTCTGCAAGTTACAAAAAGATAACTGTACAGCTTATGGGTCATCCTGGAATGCATACATCTCTGGCTAAGGTCAGGGTCAGAGCCCAGGCCTTTTGTCACCCTGCTGTGCTAAGTGGCAGGAACAATGGCCTCCCCACACAAAGAGAGCAATAAACAATACTTGGCTCAGCTCCTGATGAAGAAAAGGGTAGGGGTGAAGGATCTGCATCAATCAATCAGCTGTCCCACTGTACCAGGCATAGGCCTACCCAAGCTCACTGAACAAAGGAGGGAGCCCAGACCTCTGGAGCCAACACAGGAGGGGGCTCCCTTTGAAGATTTGAGGGGAAAAGGCCCTGGCAGTGATGTACGCGAGAGGTGGAGCTAAGGTCCCTCGAGCAGAATTGGCAAGTGACTTCTGGGTGATGCCATTTTAAAATGTCCCAGCAGGCTGTGCAGGAGGGTTGGGGCAGGGGCGGAGAGGATAAGTGGCACCCCAGGATAGGCAGGAGGGGCCTCCTTTCTGAAACCTACCACCACTACTTTAAAGGTCTTGCGCAAGGGGGAGAGCATTCTCTTGGTTGGGATTTCTGCTGGACAATGGGACTGGAGGCAGCAGCCATGGACAATTGGAAGGAGGAACCCCCTTATGCCATCTGGACTAAGGACTCTAACTTCAGTTGACCCCAGGACCAGTGGGGCTCTCCCCAGGACCAAAGAAGCTGGTCCCTGTACACTCTCTGAGGACTAGTTGGGGGAAAGATTGGGCTACTGTGCCAAGGAGGAGAGAGACCCAGAGGAAAACAAGGAGTAAGGCTGGCGCAGGGAGCCAGTGAAACCAGCTCCCTGCTAAGTTTGTCGACTTTGAGGCCAGGAGGCCTAAGGAGAGTGCACCAAGTGGCTAGGGCTCACCACCAGGAGTACAACGAGCCCAGAAGTGTGTAAAATGGTCCAACGGTGCCAGAGATATCTGCAGCAGAAGGCCCACAGTGAGGCCCAGAGCGCATGGAGCTCTGCTGCCCGAGCCTTTGTAACCCCTTGGGGTGGACCAGGGCCCGGGAATCGCCACACAAAAAAGAGTCCCAAGATTTATGCTGGGAAGGGGTGTGCATGGGGATCCTTCACCAGCATTCTGTGAGCCTAGGGCTCACATCCCCCAGGCTGTTTTGTTGCTTGGGGGGCCTGAGACCCGAACTCCGGGTCCCTGATGGTAGGCAATAACTCGAGGGTGCTGCCGTGCTTCCCCCATGCGATTAGAGAAGGAGGGGCCCAGGACCCCATCCCTGGGCCCGGGAATCTAGACTGGGCAGAGGGAAACCACAGCATCCCCACAGTAGTGGCCGGTCATGTCAGGGGGAGCGGGAGGCCACCACATCAAATGCACCTTGCCCACAGGAGTGGCTAAGGCAGAAGAGACCGGCCAGCTCCCATGGCAGCACAAAGGAGTGCTGAGCATGCAGGAGCCAGCGGGGCAGCCAAGGGTGGGCTCCCTGGGTTTCCCCCCATCATGGTTATTGCACCCCTACAGAAAAAAAGGCCATGCGGTAGAAAAAACAGAAAAAGAAAGCCAGCTGCTCTTTCCGGCTCTGCGGGAGAGCTGCCCATTGGTTATTCACTGTTTCCAGAGGAGTGCCGCATAATGCTCCGAGGGGCTTTACTATTTGGCACAGATTTTCCCCTTGTGGTGGTCCCAGGATGGCAGGGCTACCACCAACAATTCCCAAAAGAGTGCGGGGGAGCAGCAGGAGTGGCACAGCCTCCCCCCAAAGGATTTAAAGAGTACTAACCCTAAGTTGGGTGGAGCTCAAAAAGGATGACCAACCCAGGATTTTCCCTGAATTTTCAAGCACTCTCAAGGCTAGAGCATGTGCTATTCGGTTGGAAATGCGGCACTCTCTTTTTGGCTCAATTACTGTGGTCTAAAGGTGTTTAAAAAGAGTACTTGTTGTACAGTTCTCTCTAGGGGTGAAGTTTATGAGTACATGTGATTTGTGATCAAAATGTGATAATTGCGTTTTCATTGTTGTAAGTATTTAAAAAAAGTACAAAGACTAAGCCTGGGCGTAGTTTGCGTAGTAGCACTTCACGTAGCTACGTGAAGTACAGCTTCAACTACACGTAGCTATGCAAATTGCGTAGTGCGTAGCTGTGTGCTTGACTGCACTGTACAATAATTACCAAAAGCATCTTGTACAGTACAAGTTAAGATAAAATAAATATTTCTGTCTTTATATGCTAAAAATGCATATAGTCATTTCACTAAAGTGAAAACAAAAAGTTAACAAGCAGTGAGAGAGGTGATGATTTTGGTATCACCTTCTGCAAAGACTTTATTGAAATAATGATGCTGACAGCAATTTGTGATCAAAGTACAGATGCTTTCTTATCATTAATAAGTGCATTTACACATGGTTATATTAATTATTCCATTTACTTCTAAAGTGATGATTTTTGACAAGTGATTTGTTGCTCTTGGGCCTTTGGCCAGGTCACTGTACTAACCGCATGTGGTTGTATGATCTCTTCAGGGGGTCAGAGGTGATTATGCAATGTCATAAAAAGCTATGTCCATCAGCCATATGTATATTTGTAAATTACTGCATAGTGTTGAGTAGTGTGTGTGTAATAAATGTACTTTTCCTTTTTCAAAATAAAATGCACAGACTGGACAATTATTTATTGAGTGTTAATATTGAGGGCCCGCGAATGGTGATTACAAGACCTCACCACCTCCCTTGAGTAGGCCTTGGTCTGCTCTGCTCCGCTACCCTGAGAGAGTCAAGCCCTACAATGGGGTGTTTGGTTCCCAGTGGAGGGCAAATGTGGACCCATTACTTGTGCAGGCCACACAACTAATGGCCTGTTTCCTTACACCATGCCTCTGATCACAAAAATACCCTTCATTGAAGGCCTGATATGACTTACCTAACATTTACCTCCTACTTTTACAAAAGTTATTATTCACTTTGGTAATCTTAAAATTTGGCTTTACATGACAAAAGACAGTGAAAGTCTACACTGTGTCGATCTATCTTTGATTTAGGGACATAATATCCAGGAAAAGTATCTATGGTTATATGTGAAGTAGTGGACATATACACTCAACTTTGTTTTATTTTGTACTCATTTTTTATCAAAAGACAGAGCTGGCCAAGGATCATCACAGCATGACCCTGTCAACCATCCAGATCCTTGACTGCAAGGTGGACACAACAGGTTTTACCACCAGTGAGGAGGAGGAACCTGATACCAGCAGAGAGAGTACACCTGCTAGAGACAAAAACACTCTATCACAACAAGACTCGAGGCAGACACTGTTGAGTGAACTGTGGGCGTGCAGAACTTTGCCAACACCATTCAGGAGGAGGCTCCTCCTGGCCTTGAGCTAGAACTTCCTGTGGTGCCTGAAGAGTAGGTCCCACTAACATCTGGGCCTGTACCTTTGATGTCAGAAGTCTGATACCATCAGAGCCTCCAGCTGCACCCAATGCTCCACCTTCTTCTCTTCCTCCTTCTCCAATTATCCATCCCAAACAAGACCAGCAGTTGAGTGGCACTTTCACCCCTGACAACCCTGAGCCCTCCTGTGTAACCCACTCCCTTCCTGCTGATTATGTCTCTGTGACTGCTTTCAAGGAGTTCCTCAGACCTATCAAAAACTTTCAGTTATCAAATTTTCAAATGTCTGAAAGTTGGTGAGAATGATCTGAGAATAGGTAAATGAACAGCTTTGGACTTTATGTACCTTCATGACCTCCTTGATAGAAAACATAACATCTCATCTGTATTCCCACCCCAACTCCCATAGTTGTGTCTCTCAGTTAGTTTGTCTTACTTGTTTCTCTCATCGACCTTGTGTATACCACTTCCCAAGAGGGATGGAGGTGGTGCTCCAATGGGCAGTCAAATGGTACATACAAATGTTATTTTAACTGTTGATTTTCTAACGTATGTTGTGGACAGAGTAGAGAGTATTAAAAATATAGGGCCCTATTTATGAGAAACTAACGCAGCGCGGTGCCGCAAGTCATTTTGCTGCGCTGCGCTGTGTTAGTTTCGAAGCACAGGGATGAGACATATTTACACCAATATGTCGCATCTCTGTGCTTTTCCCTGCGCTGGCGCACAAACTGCTGTCATGCACCGATGCAGGCACCCTTGCACCATGGTGCAAGGATGGCTGCGTCGTGGGGAGATTGTTTTTGTGCAGGAAGGGGCACTTTCCTGCACAAAAACAATCAATTGAGGTGATTTCCTCTTCCAATGCATGCTGTAGAATGCAGCAGGCATTGAAAGAGGAAAAAAACGAGGAGAAATGAAAAATTTCTCCTTGTTACAACTCACAGCAACACCCATGTCACGCCCCTAACACACAAAGTGTTGCGTGAAAAGGGGCGATATTTACAAGCACACACAAAGCAACGCAGGGTGGCTTTACCTGTGCTTATAAATATCACACAGCAGGTTGCACCGCCGGTGCGTCACGCAACGTGATGCACCAGCGGCTCAAGGGGCTTGTAAATAAGCTCCTAAGTGGTTTTATTTGCTGTGTCGTCTACATCACTATCTTCTCAATACTGGTTGCGAGTTTGTTGTTAATCTCCTTGTAATGGTACTTGTGTTGGTTTAGTTAATGCTGGTTAAAGCGTTGGTGCTGAGTGAAGTAGTAGAGGTGATGATGGAGGCATTTGTGGCGGAGGCGAAAGGTGTGTATATGTTGCAACGGGTTTGCCAATAGAGTTTATGGATGGTCTTAAGAGACGCAGACACGAAGATTTTGGTAGAAAAGGTTTATTAAGTTACAGTGGAATAACCCTCGAACACGTCTCTGCAGCAACTGCCTTACAATCTGCAGTCTCCCTTCCAGAACTCAGGAAGGCTGACAACTATCACTAAGATACACATATCAACAGTTGCTAGGATACAACACATCTCCCCTTCTCAACAATAAAAACAAAACAATAACAACAACACTAAATACAATTAATACATAACAAAACAGAACAAAGAAATGAAAAGGTGATATAATATAATGTCTAATGGATTACATTCGGTGTAATTATGAACATACATAGTTGTCTTGCCACTTAGATCTCTTCTTGATGCGTACTGCATCATGCTCCACAGCAATGGAGTTGCCATTCAGTCCTTCCACCTGACCACCGCCTGTCTTCTTCAACCACAAATCTCCTTCCAGTGCATTGCACAACGTGATCCTTCGAACATTCCACTTTTTGCCGTCATTCAACCACACATTATTACCAGCCACCCTCGTGACACACCTTGGCACTGATCATCTCGACAATCCCACCTTCTGGGTACTCATACTGCTGGTCCTTACCCACTCACCAACCGCAAACACTTGTTTCCCTTTCTTCAATTTGTCGTTGTGTCTTCTTACATACTTGTCTTGGTATTTCCTGACCCTGCACTTCAAACTCTCTTTGTCCACACGTTGTGTAGAACCTCTAAACATCAACACTGGCGAGACCCTTGTACCGGCCTGTCTTCCCTTCAAAAGCATGAATGGGGTCTCATTGGTGACAGAATGGGGCATGGTATGGTAGCTCCATAACATCTCCTTACAGTCCTCACTCCCACTCTCACACAGCTGTATACATTCTTTTAATACTTGGTTAAATCTCTCAACAAGACCATTTTTCATAGGATTATACACCGCTGTGGTATGGTGTGATATTCCCATCTTGGACAAATATGTTTTGAAATCCTCCGCCACAAATTGGGACCCATTGCCTGTATCTAAGGTTTCAGGACAACCCTCCCAGCGGACAATTTGATCACAAATTTCAATGATATTAGCTGCTTTTATTTTCCCTGAGAACGCCACCTCCGGCCATTTGGAGTGGTAATCTATCAACAAAAGAGCATATTTGTTCATTATCCCTTTGGCTGAGAAGGGACCACAAATATCCTTGGCCACAATTTCCCACGGTCTACTGGGACGCTTGGTTGGTGCAATGGAAGACTCCACTATGTCCTTCGTGCAACAAATTGAGCAGTTTGGATCGCAGGCCTTCTGGCACCCCTAATCTGCCATCTCTGCGCACCACACCATCTGCAACCGAAAGCTCTGCCCATACAGTCCAGAATTCGCCAAACTTCCTTTTTAAGACCACATTTGTTTTAGAAGGATTGGACAACTCGCCCAACAACTCCCTCATGATGTTATCCTCCCTTACCGCAAAATTCCACTCATCTTTAGTTATGGTGCCGTTACAAGATTCAAATACACTGGCCACCACACAGTCATCATTAGTTTCTTCCTCTTCGTCCACGCACTGCAAAGGCCAACGAGATAAGCAATCCGCATTTATGTTACGATTTTTCAGGAACATAATTTAATGTGAAATCATACCCCTGTACTCTGTACAACCACTTGGCAATTTTGGGTGTTGCCTTCCCTGCCCCCTTAATTGTGAACAAATCTATAAGAGGCCTATGATCCGATCTCACTTCAAAATGGGTTCCCCACACGTACGTTTTGAAATAATTAACGCCCCACCAGCATGCTAAGGCCTCCTTCTATATAACTGAGTATGCAGCTTCTGCTCCCTTTGATGTATGAGACGCAAAAGGCACCACACGTTCATGACCATGAGGTTTCTGCATTAGAACAGCCCCTAAGCCATACGCACTAGCATCTACTACAATCACACTCTGATCTTGAGGGTTAAAACGCTTCAAGACTACTGCTTTCACAATTTGTTCCTTGATATTGTCAAAAGCAACTTGGTAATCACCCGACCACTCAAATTTGTTTCCTTTCTTCATTAACACTCTTAAAACATCAATCAATCAATCAATCATGTCACTTATAAAGCGCACTACATACCCGCGAGGGTCTCAAGGCGCTGGGGGAAGAGGGGGGTGGTGCTGCTACTGATCGAAGAGCCAGGTCTTGAGGAGTCTTCTGAAGGCCAGTAGGTCTTGGGTCTGCCGAAGGTTGGTGGGGAGGGTGTTCCAGGTCTTGGCGGCGAGGTGGGAGAAGGATCTGCCGCCGCCGGTCGTTTTCCGGATGCGGGAGACTGTGGCAAGGGCGAGGCTGGTGGAGCGGAGCTGGCGGGTGGGGGTGTAGAAGCTGAGTCGTCTGTTGAGGTAGGCTGGTCCGGAGTTGTGGAGTGCTTTGTGTGCGTGGGTGAGGAGCTTGAAGGTTATCCTCTTGTTGACAGGGAGCCAGTGCAGGTCTCAGTGAGTCTTATCTGCCAAATGTTGGACACATTTTGAATAAAATTCAGTCAGACCGAGGAATGAGCATAATTGTTCTTTGTCATGTGGTGGTGGTGCACCGGGAATGGCATCCAACAGTTTCCTTTTTGGTTTAACCCCTCCCCCGACAAGGTATGTCTTAGATAGTCAATTTGTTTCAGACCAAATTTGCACTTGTTGACCCCCACAGTCAGTCCACCTTCCTGCAATTTATTTAATGTTGTGTCCAAAGTTACACCGTGTTCCTCACGATTCGAACCCCACACAAGAACATCATCTTGAAATACTAAGACCTTGGACATATTCCCCAAAATCTTACACATCCCCCTTTGGAAAACTGCAGATGCAGAAGCTAATCACAAGGGCATTTGCACAAACCGGAATGCACCCTCCGGTGTTATGAATGATGTAAGATGTTTAGAGGCTGGGTGTAAACGAATTTGGTGATATGCACTCGATAGATCAATCAAGGAAAAATAAGTTGCATTAGCAACAGATGACACCATCTCATTGATGTGTAGTAGTGGATGGTGGTCAACCCAGATATTCCGGTTGGGATCTCTCAAATCAATGCACATGCGCAAATTTCCATCAGATTTGCGTGTCAAAACAATGGGGCTGAGCCATTCAGATGATTCTATCGGTTCAATGACTTGTGCCTCACACATTATTTGCAATTCCTTCCTCAACTGTTCTCTGAAAGCGAATGGCACATTCCTCATCTTGTGCACACACGGAACCCTGTTCGGCTTTAACACAATGCGATGCTCAAACTTGGTCAAGCATCCCAGGTCACCTCCAAACAATTTGGGGTACTTTATGCTCCATTTAGATTTCTCAGCATCTTCAGTTACTAACACTTGTTGAGGGTGATTGGGATCTAATACAATACCTAACATTTTCTGTTCACACCAAGCCAACAACGCGCTCCATTTTTCTACCACATATACCTTGCTAGCTATTTCCTTATCCTTGTACAACAATTTACAGTTGAAAAAACCCACTATAGGAAGTTTAATGCCACAATAACCAACAGGCTCTATATCTGGGGAACTCAATTTACACTTGCCTACCCTTTCCCAAGCATCCTTATCAATGATAGAGTACAGATCAAACTTTTGGTACCATTAATCCCCATTATGCATTTGGGTGGATTGTAACCTTCACAAATTTTGTTGACTGTGTCATCACACACAACCAGTACTTCTACTACATCTTTTTCCTCACCAAAATCCTCCTCACTGCACTCCCTTATAGTATGCACAGAAAGTTTCTAGCTATCAGATGAACCAGCCTTGCACATGCATGAAAAATGACCTATTTTCTTGCACTTATAGCACCTCTCTTTAGTTGCCGAACACTTTTCAGAGTCAGCAGTGTGTTTCGTGCTACCACACCTATAGCAAACTCGATTATGTTTTGGAAAAGCCCCCTTACTGTACTTTCCCCTTTCTTGACAGTGTTCTTTTCCATAACACAAACTTTAGCAGAATCACCCTTGTCTTTTGTTTGGTCAGTGTTTAATTCTTTGACATACCTAGATGTGTTTTCTATACGTCTAGCCACCTCTATAGTTTTTTGTAATGATGGATCTTTTAAATCCAAAAGTCTTTTCTGTATCTTAACATTACTCATCCTGTTGATCAATTGATCCCTTTCAATCTCCTCATGTAAGTAGGCCTGGGCGGTGAACTCCGCTCCGCTCACGGAGTTTGCGGACTTTTCAGCACTCCGCGTTACGCGGAGATCGTGGAGTTCCGAAAAACTCCGCTTCGCGGTGCGGAGCAGAGTTTTTTTCCTCGCTCGTGTTCGTCAACGTCAAGTTGGCGACCGCGAGTGAGGAAAATCAACCTCCCAGCGAGATTTTTCCTCGTTCACGATCGTCTACATCAAGTTGGCGAGCGTGGAAAATCAACATCCTGGTGAGATTTCTCAATGCGGGGGGGGTCAGGTTTCTCATTGTGAGTGGTCGCGTATGCTCGTGACCGCTCGCGTTGAGAAACTGCCTGTGTGCATTGAGAAAGCTGCCGCTCGAGTAAAAATCTACTCGAGCGGAAGAAAAGGAAAGCTTGCGCTGTGCATGGTGCCGTTCGCAATGATTGCACAGTGCGGACAAGCATCCCGCACTGTGCAATCACCGCGAACAGCATTTTTCTTTCATACTCCGCCGCTCGCGGAGCTCTGCGAAGTGCGACGGAGTTTTTTATGCACTTTGCGGTGTTCCGCGTAGTGCAACTCCGCGAACTCCGCCCAGGGTTACATGTAAGTCCCTAAATCTACATGTTGATGCACATGTCGTTAGCACTGAAATGTACTGCTCTACTGATTCACCTGGTTGTTGTGACCTGGAAAAAAATTGATGCCTCTCAACCACAATACTGACTTTCTTACCGTAATTTTCCTCTAATGCTTTTACGACTTCTAAATATTCATCCGCATTGTCCCCTTGTACATCTTCACCCTCATCACCTTCTTCTCCTTCTTGGTTAGTAGAATTTACTCTTGTGGGTATGGGTAACGTTTTCAAAACTTTCCTGCCTTCCACCCCCAAATTGTGTTTCAACAATGCCAGCTTCCGGGAAGCCACAAAGTCTTCCCCACCAATTGCCTCTAAATGTGTCTCAAAGGATTCTTACCAATCCTCCCATGGCATTGCAGGTTCACCCGGATTCTGTAAAAATCTTGGGGGAGCTAATATTGATGACATATCCATGCTTGAAGGTAAAGAATTTCTAACGTCTATCCGCACAATGTTAACAATAACCAATTATGTTCTCCAAGGTGAAATACTAAAATCAATAGGTGAAACTGCTCAAGTTAAAAAAAATCATCAGATGCTAGAAATCCCCCTACACAATAGTGGCATACCTACAAGTCACAACAACAAAACAAATTAAAATAAGTAAAGTGGTCACCGTTGCTCAAAATCTTCTGTTGCATACATACGAGTTACAACAACAAAACAAATTAAAATAAGTAAGGTGGTCACCGTTGCTTAAAATCTTCTGTTGCTGCTCATTGCACCCTTGACAAACTCTCCTCGCGATTCCCTGCCTTAGTTCAACTCGATGCCCTTTCACGGCACGTCTGTAGTGACAAGCCTGCCATCCAGCACAGTTCCCTAGACAACGAGCAGACGTATTGCCACACTTCCGACTGGAACAACGCTCCTGGCGCTGCTCTTGATGTCGTCATAATGCAGGTGATGCACGTCAGGCAACGCAGAGTACAATGGCAGGATTCTCCGAATGGAGAAACGCTCCTGGCACTGCTCTTGATGACGTCCTCACGCAGGTGATGCACGTCAGGCAACGCGGAGCACAATGGCAGAATTCTCGGGGCTCACAGCTCGCGGCACCACAATGGCAGGATTCACAGCGCTCGCAGCACCCGCACACATGTTGCTTACAACAGAATGCCGGTAAGTGTGTTTCGAATAATAACACACGCACAGGCTGGCAAGTTAACCATGCGCTGATGCCCTTACCAGTAGCAACCACACCCTCGCTATGTTAGATTAGAAATGTTCACGTTTGCGCATTGCCCTGTGTAAGTTAGCATTCGCTGTGCCATTTTCTTTGCAGGCGCCATTTTAGGCTGTTTGAAACTGATCTAGTTTAATTCTGAGAAATTCTCCACTATAAGTTTTGTTTCTGCCATGTTAGACTTGTCCCCGTAATGAATACACTGTTCCTATTAGCGCATACCTTTCTCACTAGATAGAGGCCCTCTCCCACTAGCCTGGTGACGGGCCTGACTGGAATGACCTTGGCATTGAAATACTTTGTAAATGATAGAACCGCTGAAACCATTTTTTAAATATTTCACTGTTTGGCTGCACCTGCCTGGAAAATTCCACTGTGGGCGTGTTTTAGCCCAGTTACGAAATTTACATAATGTATCTCTTTGCTTGTTGATTTCAGTCCCCTCTGCAGCACTCCTAGCGACTGGGCAGACCGGGCACCGCTCTGAGTGTATATGAATAAACAGTTATTGGTTTGTATTCTCTACTGTTTGACCGACTCATCATTTGGTACAGAAGGCTGAGAGGTGGTCATTAGTGACCCGGGTGACCCTAAACGGGTCACTTCCTTCAGTTGGCGCCCGAACAGGGACTCCTTCGGGCGATTGATCCATCCCATTTCTGCAGACAGGGGGGAGGCCGAGGACATCGTCGTGTCGGACTAACGGCTCAGGGAACCCTGCACGAAGAGTAATATTTGCTCGCAGCTGCCCATTCTGTCCTGCCAGACGGTGCCTCACCCAGTGGTCATCCCGACTGGAGTCCTGAATGGCGAAACCCTTGGATCTGACAGTTTGGTCTGAAGAGTCGGCAGTGGAGAACTGGTTTGTTTGTACTACTGATATCAGGTAAGTTTGTTTTGGTTCTTTGTGGATATGGTACCATTGTCCTTTGAGTTTGATACGGTCTGGGGGCTGTTTTGTTAAGAAGTACTTGTAACTACTTTGCCAAGTAAAAATAACAAATTTATTTTTCTTTTCGAAATGCCTAGCTTCAGCAAAATTTGGGATTTGTGTTGTCATTGTTGTTCTGCAGATGCTCGATTGGAAGAAGCTCAGTCGACGCCTCCTGAAGGCAGCCCTAATTTTGATATGTATGTGAAACATGGCCTTGGCCCTATTATGTTTAGTACATTATGGCACAACTATACGAGGGACGATGCCGAGCTGCAGTGGCCGTTGACGGGCACTTTTGATGAACAGAAAATTGGGTTTTTACAGGAGCAATTATTTAAGAAAAGAAGTAGACAGTCCATGTTTGACACCCTCAGAACTTGGCAGAAGCAGGCTAGATAGAGACGGTTAAAGATGGAAAGAGATGCACGGAAGGGGAAAAAGCAAACATTGACACAGAAAACTGTGGCATATGATAGAGAGAAACAAGAGTCCGGAATTGAATGTGAAGATAGGAGATTTTGGTTGCATATTGATAAGTTTTATTTGGCCAAAGAAGAAGACAATACTTTTGTAGAGGAGTTGTTAGATACTCGACCCCGCCGCCTTATGCCCCGCAGAGAATATATCCCACCATTCCCTTACAGTCACAGCAGCCTGTTATGTCTGCTTCGGTTGTTCCCATATCTACGGCTGTTGTTTCGACGGCTTTGGCTACGGCACCTCCCTCTCCTTCTTTGTCCTCGTCATCTTTGACAACTGTGACCCCTAGCACATCTACTGTTTCAACTCCTGTATCTTCCGTTCTTTCTCCTCCAGTGCAAGCGTTAACAACGATTGTGCCTGTTACCTCTGTTGCTTCTCCCTCTAAGGTCTTTCATCCTCCGACGCCTTTGAATGCTGAGACGCCAGTACGTGGGTTTGAGGATAGAGATTGGACGAACTTTAACCCCTTCGCTGCTAGGCCTTTTCCCCCCTGTGCTAAGCTTTTTTTTGGCTATTTGGGGTAGTTCCCGCTTAGGCCCCTGTAACTTTTTGACCACATAAGGTATCCACACCAAATTTGCGTCCTTTTCTTCCAACATCATGGGGATTCTAAAGGTACCCAGGGTTTGTGGATTCTCCTGGAGGGGACCCAGAAATTAGCCAAAATACAGCTAAATTTTGTTTATTTTTGGAAAAATGGGAAAAAAGTGCTGCAAATGAAAGCGTCTGTTTTTTTCCCTGCAAATGGTATCAACAAAGGGTTTGTGGGGCTGAAATCACCATTTTCCCAGCTTTTAGGGACTGACAGACCTTTGTAAGAAAACCAATATTTTTTACAAAGTTTTGGCATTTTACTGGGACATAGCCTATTTTTGCTATTTTTTGTGCTTTCAACCTTCTTCCCGTTAATGGTAGAAATGGGTATGAGAGCAATAATGGATCCTGGAAAGCTATACATTTTAGAAAAGTAGACAAAATTCTTAATTCAGCAAGGGGTCATTTGTGTAGATCCTTCAAGGTTTCTTTATAGAAACTAACAGTTGAATATAGGAAAAATTGAAAATTAGTTGAAAAAAACAGCCATTTGTGCCAAAGTTTTCACCTGTAACTTCTTCTAAATATGACAGCTGTTTAAAAGCAAGATACTGTTACATCCGCTGGACCTTTCTGGTTGTGGGGAAATAAAGGACTTGTAGGTTCACCAAGAACCCGACGAACCAAGAGCCAATAACTGAGCAGCGTCTTGCAATGGATTTTTATTATGTACCGGGTATATAGCAATTAATTTGGGAAAATATATACATGGAAAAGTCGGTATGAAAGACACCTATGTATTTCTGAAATTGGAACAAAAAATAGAGTTTAGAAACAGTAGATATTTGCACATTTCCGAAATTGTGAGTACCCATACTAGCATGAGAATTATAGCACATTTTTCAAACTGACTTCTTTTTTACACATTGTCTTTCATTTGGAAGGCAGAAATGCATCGAAAGTCAATAGGTAATAACAGTTGCTCTACAATTCTGTGTTACCCTAAGTCTCCCGATGAAAATGGCACCTCATTTGTGTGGGTAGGCCTAGTGCCCGCGACAGGAAACGGCTCAAAACGCAACGTGGACACACTTTATTTTTACAGTGAAAACTGACCCTTTTTTTACAAAGTGCCTAGCTGTAGATTTTGAACACTAGCTCTGCCGGCACCTAGGGAAACCTAGCAAACCTATACATTTTTGAAAACTAGACACCCAGGGGAATCCAGGATGGGGTGACTTGTCTGGCTCTCACCAGGTTCTGTTACCCAGAATCCCTTGCAAACCTCAAAATATGTCAAAAATACACATTTTCCTCACATTTCTGTGGTGGAAAGTTCTGGAATCTGTGTGGATCCACAAAATTCCACCCACCCTGCATTTCACAAAGTCTTCCGAGAAAAATGGTACCTCACTTGTGTGGGTAGGCCTTGTGCCCACGACAGGAAACGGCCCAAAACGCAACGTGGACACACCACATTTTCACTGTGAAAACTGACCCTTTTTTTGCAAAGTGCCTAGCTGTAGGTTTTGAACCCTAGCTCTGCTGGCACCTAGGGAAACCTAGCAAACCTATACATTTTTGAAAACAAGACACCCAGGGGAATCCAGAATGGGGTGACTTGTCTGGCTTTCACCAGGTTCTGTTACCCAGAATCCCTTGCAAACCTCAACATTTGTCCAAAAAAACACATTTTCCTCACATTTCTGTGGTGGAAAGTTCTGGAATCTGCGTGGATCCACAAAATTCCACCCACCCCGCATTCCCCAAAGTCTTCCAAAAAAAATGGTACCTCACTTGTGTGGGTAGGCCTAGTGCCCGTGACAGGAAATGGCCCAAAACGCAACGTGGACACACCACTTTTTCACAGTGAAAACGAACCCTTTTTTTGCAAAGTGCCTAGCTGTAGATTTTGAACCCTAGCTCTGCTGGCACCTAGGGAAACCTATCAAACCTATAAATTTTTTAAAACTAGACATCCAGGGGAATTCAGGATGGGGTGACTTGTCTGGCTCTCACTAGGTTCGGTTACCCGGAATCCCTTGCAAACCTCAAAATTAGTAAACAAAAAACACATTTTACTCACATTTCTGTGGTGGAAAGTTCTGGAATCTGCGTGGATCCACAAAATTCCACCCCCCCCGCATTCCCCAAAGTCTTCCGAGAAAAATGGCACCTCACTTGTGTGGGTAGGCCTAGTGCACGCGACAGGAAACGACCCAAAACGCAACGTGGACACACCACATTTTCACAGTGAAAACGCACCCTTTTTTTTGCAAAGTGCCTAGCTGTAGATTTTGAACCCTAGCTCTGCCGGCACATAGGGAAACCTAGCAAACCTATACATTTTTGAAAACTAGACACCCAGGGGAATCCAGGATGGGGTGACTTGTCTGGCTCTCTCCAGGTTCTGTTACCCAGAATCCCTTGCAAACCTCAAAATTTGTCAAAAAAAACACATTTTCCTCACATTTCTCTGGGGGAAAGTTCTGGAATCTGTGTGAATCCACAAAATTCCACCCACCCCGCATTCCCCAAAGTCTTCCAAGAAAAATTCTACCTCACTTGTGTGGGTGGGTCAAGTACCCGCGACAGGCAAGGGCCCAAAAGCTATTGAGGCAACATCAAAATTACCTATCACAAAACAACCTGGTTTTGCAAGGGGGGTCCCATGAGTTTTTGGCCCCGGGCTCGGCGGCCATCTAGGGAAACCTACCAAACCCACCCATTTCTGAAAACTAGACACCCGGGGGAGTCCAGCAAGGTATGGCTTGTGTGGGTCCCCCAAAATTTCCCTACCCAGAATCCCCTGCAAACCTCAAATTTAGCTGAAAAATCACTTTTTTTCAAATTTCAGTGTGGGAAAGTTCTGGAATCTGCATGGATCCACAAATTTCCTTCTACACAAAATTCCCCCAGGTCTCCCGATAAAAATGGTATCTCACTCCTGTGGGTGGGTCAAGTACCCACGACAGGTAAGGGCCCAAAACCTATTGAGGCGACATCAAAATCACCTATCACAAAACAAACTGGTTTTGCAAGGGGGGTCCCATGAGTTTTTGGCCCCAGGCTCGGCGGCCATCTAGGGAAACCTACCAAACCCACATATTTCTTAAAACTAGACACCCGGGGGAGCCCAGCAAGGTATGGCTTGCGTGGGTCCCCCAAAATTTCCCTACCCAGAATCCCCTGCAAACCTCAAATTTTGTTGAAAAAATCAATTTTTTCTCACATTTCTGTGTGGGAAAGTTGTAGGATCACTGGGCTGACACTAATTTCCTACCACCCAGCGTTCCCCAGGTCTCTTGATAAAAATGGTACCTCACTTGTGTGGGTAGGCATAGTGGCTGCACCAGGAAATGGTCCAAATCGTACTGTGGAGACTTCAAAATTACCTATAACAAAACTACCTGGTTTTGGGGGGGGCACATGTTTTTTTGGCCCCGGGCTCGCCGCTATCTAGGGAAACCTACCAAATCCACACATTTCTGAAAACTAGACACCCTGGGGAGTCCAATGAGGTATGGCTTGCGTTGATCCCCCAACGTTTCCCTACCCAGAATCCCCCGCAAACCTCAAATTTAGCTGAAAAAAACAAATTTTCCACATATTTTTGTGTGGAATCACCGTGCCGGCACAAATGTCCTACCCCACAGCGTTCCCCATAGTGTCCTGAGTAAAATGATACTTCACTTGTGTGGGTGTCCAATGCAGATTTGGTTAAAAACATTTTTTTTTTTTAATGTAGCACTTAGAATTCTCGGTGCTATACCCTTACTCCCTATGTTTTGGGCTCTTCCCAGTCACAAGCCCTTGCCCCACCCACACAAGTGAGGTATCATTTTACTCGGGAGACTGAGAGGAACGCTGTGGGGTAGAACATTTGTGCCGGCACATTGATTCCACCCAAAAATATGTGGAAAATGTGTTTTTTTCAGCAAAATTTGAGGTTTGCAGGGCATTGTGGGTAGGAAAACGTTGGGGGATCCACGCAAGCCATACCTCACTGGACTCCCCGGGTGTCTAGTTTTCAGAAATGTGTGGGTTTGGTAGTTTCCCAAGATGGCTGCCGAGCCCGAGGCCAAAAACCCAGGTGAGCCCCCTTGCAAAAACAGGTTGTTTTGTGATAGGTAATTTTCATGTCGCCTCAATATGTTTTGGGCCCTTGCCTGCCGCGGGTAATTGACCCACCCACGCGAGTGAGGTATCATTTTTATCGGGAGACCTGGGGGAATGCTGGGTGGTAGGAAATTTGTGGATCCACATAGATTCCAGAACTTTCCTACACAGAAATTTGAGAGAAAAGTGATTTTTTTCAGCTAAATTTGAGGTTTGCATGGGATTCTGGGTATGAAAACGTTGGGGGACCCACGCAAGCCAGACCTCGCTGGACTTCCCCTGGTGTCTAGTTTACAGAAATGTGTGGGTTTGGTAGGTTTCCCAAGATGGCCGCCGAGCCCGGGGCCAAAAACCCAGGTGACTCCCCTTGCAAAACCAGGTTGTTCTGTGATAGGTCATTTTGATGTCTCCTCAATATGTTTTGGGCCCTTGCCTGTCCCGGGTACTTGACCCACCCACGCGAGTGAGGTACCATTTGTATCGGGAGACCTGGGGGAATGCTGGGTGGTAGGAAATTTGTGGATCCACGTAGATTCCAGAACTTTCCCAGACAGAAATTTTTGAAAAAAGTGATTTTTTCAGCTAAATTTGAGGTTTGCAGGGCAATCTGGTTAGGAAAACGTTGGGGGATCCACGCAAGCCATACCTCGCTGGACTCCCCCGGGTGTCTAGTTTTCAGAAATGTGTGGGTTTGGTAGTTTCCCAAGATGGCCGCCGAGCCCGGGGCCAAAAACCCAGGTGACCCCCCTTGCAAAACCAGGTTGTTTTGTGATAGGTGATTTTGATGTCTCCTCAATACGTTTTGGGCCCTTGTCTGTCGTGGGTACTTGACCCACCCACGCGAGTGAGGTATCATTTTTATCGAGAGACCTGGGGGAATGCTGGGTGGTAGGAAATTTGTGGATCCATGTAGATTCCAGAACTTTCCTACACAGAAATTTGAGAAAAGAGTGCTTTTTTTCAGCTACATTTGAGGTTTGCAGGGGATTCTGGGTAGGAAAACGTTGGGGGACCCACGCAAGCCATACCTCGCTGGACTCCCCCAGGTGTCTAGTTTTCAGAAACTTGTGGATTTGGAAGGTTTCCCAAGATGGCCGCCGAGCCCGGGGCCAAAAACCCAGGTGACTTCCCTTGCAAAACCAGGTTGTTTTGTGATAGGTCATTTTGATGTCTCCTCAATACGTTTTGGGCCCTTGCCTGTCGCGGGTACTTGACCCACCCACGCGAGTGAGGTACCATTTTTATCAGGAGACCTGGGGGAATGCTGGGTGGAAGGAAATTTGTGGATCCACATAGATTCCAGAACTTTCCCACACAGAAATATGAGAAAAAAGTGATTTTTTCAGCTAAATTTGAGGTTTGCAGGGCATTCTGGGTAGGAAAACGTTGGGGGATCCACGCAAGCCATACCTCGCTAGACTCCCCCGGGTATCTAGTTTTCATAAATGTGTGGGTTTGGTAGTTTCCCAAGATGGCTGCCGATCCCGGGACCAAAAACGCAGATGCCCTCTAAGTATCCGAAAATGACCTGGTTTTGCAAGGGGGGTCACATGAGTTTTTGGTCCCGGGCTTGGCGGCCATCTAGGGAAACCTACTAAACCCACATATTTCTGAAAACTAGAGACCCAGGGGAGTCCAGGAAGGTATGGCTTGCATGGATCCCCCAATGTTTCTCTACCCAGAATCCCCTGCAAACCTTAAATTTTGATGATAAAATCACTTTTTTCTCAAATTTCTGTGTGGGAAAGTTGTAGGATCACCGGGCTGACACAAATTTCCTACCATCAGGCGTTCCCCCAGGTCTCCCGATAAAAGTGGTACCTCACTCGCGTGGGTGGGTCAAGTACCCGCGACAGGCAAGGGCCCAAAAGGTATTGAGGAGACATCAAAATGACCTATCACAAAACAACCTGGTTTTGCAAGGGGAGTCACCTGGGTTTTTGGCCCCGGACTCGGCGGCCATCTTGGGAAATCTACCAAACCCACCCATTTCTGAAAACTAGACATCCGGGGAGTCCAGCGAGGTGTGGCTTGCGTGGATCCCCCAACGTTTTCCTACCCAGAATGCACTGCAAATCTCAAATTTAGCTTAAAAAACCACATTTTCAACATATTTTTGGGTGGAATCACTGTGCCGGCACAAATGTCCTACCCCACAGCGTTCCCCTCAGTCTCCCAAGTAAAATGATGCCTCACTTGTGTGGGTGGGGCAAGGGCCTGTTACTGGGAAGAGCCCAAAACATAGGGGTTAAGGGTATACCACCGAGAATTCCAAGCGCTACATTTTAAAAAAAATAAGGTTTTAGCCAATTCTGCATTGGACACCCACACAAGTGAGGTATCATTTTACTCGGGACACTAAGGAGAACGCTGTGGGGTAGGACATTTGTGCCAGCACGGTGACTCCACACAAAAATATGTGGAAAATGTGTTTTTTTCAGCTAAATTTGAGGTTTGCAGGGGTTTCTGGGTAGGGACACGTTGGGGGATCCACGCAAGCCATACCTCATTGGACTCCCCAGGGTGTCTAGTTTTCAGAAATGTGTGGGTTTGGTAGGTTTACCTAGATGGCGGCGAGCCCGGGGTGCCAAAAAATCAGGCCCCCCCCCAAAACCAGGTAGTTTTGTTATAGGTAATTTTGATGTCTCCACAGTACGATTTGGGCCATTTCCTGTTGCAGCCACTATGCCTACCCACACAAGTGAGGTACCATTTTTATCGGGAGAAGTGGGGGAACACTGGGTGGTAGGAAATTTGTGTCAGCCCGGTGATCCTACAACTTTCCCACACAGAAATGTGAGAAAAAAATTGTATTTTTCAACAAAATCTGAGGTTTGCATGGGATTGTGGGTAGGGAAATGTTGGGGGACCCATGCAAGCCATACCTTGCTGGACTCCCCCGGGTGTCTAGTTTTCAGAAATGTGTGGGTTTGGTAGGATTCCCTAGATGGCCGCCGAGCCCGGGGCCAAAAACTCATGGGACCCCCCTTGCAAAACCACGTTGTTTTGTGATAGGTCATTTTTATCGGGAGACCTGGGGGAACACTGGGTGGTAGGAAATTTATGGATCCACGCAGATTCCAGAACTTTCCCACACAGAAATTTGAGAAAAAAGTGATTTTTTCAGCTAAATTTGAAGTTTGCAGGGGATTCTTGGTAGGAAAACTTTGAGGAACCCACGCAAGCCATACCTGTGTGGGTTTGGTATATTTACCAAGATGGCCGCCGAGCCTGGGGCCAAAAACCCAGGGGACTCCCCTTGCAAAACCAGGTTGTTTTGTGATAGGTCATTTTGATGTCTCCTCAGTTCGTTTTGAGCCCTTGCCTATCGCGGGTACTTGGGGTACCCTCATGAGTGAGGTACCATTTTTATCGGGAGACCTGGGGGAAGGCTGGGTGGTAGGAAATTTGTGGATCTACACAGATTTCAGAACTTTCCACCACAGAAATGTGAGGAAAATGTGTTTTTTTTTTTACAAAGTTTGAGGTTTGCAAGGGATTTTGGGTAACAGAACCTGGAGAAAGCCAGACAAGTCACCCCATCCTGGATTCCCCTGGGTGTCTAGTTTTCAAAAATGTATAGGTTTGCTAGGTTTCCCTAGGTGCTGGCAGAGGTAGGGTTCAAAATCTACAGGGAGGCTCTTTGCAAAAAAAGGGTCAGTTTTCACTGTGAAAATGTGGTGTGTCCACGTTGCGTTTTGGGCCGTTTCCTGTCGCGGGCACTAGGCCTACCCACAGACGTGAGGTACCATTTTTCTCGGAAGACTTTGGGGAATGCGGGGTGGGTGGAATTTTATGGATCCATGCAGATTCCAAAACTTTCCACCATAGAAATTTGAGGAAAATGTGGTTTTTTGACAAAGTTTGAGGTTTGCAAGGGATTCTAGGTAACAGAACCTGGTGAGAGGCAGACAAGTTACCCCATCCTGGATTCCCCTGGCTGTCTACTTTTCAAAAATGTATAGGTTTGCTAGGTTTCCCTAGGTGCCGGCAGAGCTATGGTACAAAATCTACGGCTAGGCACTTTGCAAACAAAGGGTCAGTTTTCACTGTAAAAATGTGGTGTGTCCACGTTGCGGTTTGGGCCGTTTCCTGTCACGGGCATTATGCCTACCCACACAAGTGAGGTATCATTTTTATCGGAAGACTTTGGGGAATGCGGGGTGGGTGGAAGTTTGTGGATCTGCGCAGATTTCAGAACTCTCCATCACAGAAATGTGAGGAAAATGTGTTTTGTTTTTACAAAGTTTGAGGTTTGCAAGGGATTCTGGGTAACAGAACCGAGCGAGAGCCACACAAGTCACCACATCCTGGATTCCCCTGGGTGTCTAGTTTTAAAAAATGTATAGGTTTGCTAGGTTTCTCTGGGTGCCAGCTGCGCTAGGACCCAAAATCCAGAGATAGGCACATCCCGCAAAAAAGTCTGTGCCTAGTGTGCTTTCTGCCGCCCTGGGGAGGGGGGAAATCGGGGGCAATTGCCCCAATATGCCCCCAAAGGGGGCAGAAAGACTGTGGCTATTTTGTTTGGGTGGGTGGAGACACTGGGATGCCCATTCTGGGCAGCCCCCTCCCCTACGTATAAAAAAGCCAGCATAATCGCTGGCGCCTCATGGGCTCTCTGCCCCCCCCCGGGGGGCAGATCAGGGGCTACTGCCCCATCTGCCTCCTGGGGGGACAGAAAGACAGTGGCATCTTTTTTTGAGGGGTTTGGGGCATTGGCATTCCCATTCTGGGCAGCCCCCACCCCTGAATTTTGAAAAACATTTACCCCTGGTGCTTAGTGGGCTTTCTGCCCACCGACGGGGCAGATAAGGGGCTATTGCCCCCATGTGCCTCCTGGGGGGGGGCAGAAAGACTGAGGTAATTTTTTGGGGGTGGGGGCATTGGCATGCCCATTCTGGGCAGCCCCCACCCCTACGTATAAAAAAAAGAAATCCCTGGGCCTAGTGGGGCTTTCTGTCCCCCCAACCCCGGTGGGGGGGGTAGAACAGGGGCTACTGTCCCCATCTGCCTCCTGAGGGGGGGGCAGAAAGACTGTGGCATTTTTTGGGGGGGAGCATTGGCATGCTCATTCTGGGCAGCTCCCGCCCCGAACTTTGGAAAAATAAAAATCCCTGGTGCCTAGTGGGCTTTCTGCCCCCCCCATGGGGGCAGATAAGGGGCTATTGCCCCGTCTGCCTCCCAGGAGGGGCAGAAAGACTGTAGCATTTTTTTTGGGTGGGGGTATTTGCATGTCCATTCTGGGCAGCCCCCACCCCAACGTATATATATTTAAAAAAATCCCTGGGGCCTAGTGGGCTTTCTGCCACCCCTGGGGGCAGATCAGGGGCTATTGCCCCCATCTGCCTCCTGGGGGGGCAGAAAGTCTTATTCCTTCTTTGGGGGTAGGGTGGGGGCTTTGGCATGCCCATTCTGGGCAGCCCCCACCCCTGGCGTATAAAAGAAAATCCCTGGCGTCTAGGGTGCTGTCTGCCCCTTCTGGGGGGGGGGCAGAAAGGCTGTCTGGGAAAATTAAATGGGGGGAGCAAAGGCCCTTGCCCAAGGAGCCGCTCCCCCCCCCCTGGTGGCTAGTGGGTGGATCCCTGCTTGTGGACCACCCTCCTGGGGCGATCTCCAAGCAGGGATCCAATAGGGAAGGGTACCATTGGAAAGGGGAGATTCTGCCCTTTCCAAGGATACCTCTCCCATCTGTTTCGGTGCTCGGGGGACTGAGATAGCCCCACAAGCACCGAAACTGAGAAACCGAAACTAAGTTTCAGTTTGGTTTTCGTTGCAATGACGATTGCGCGCCATGCGCGCGATCGTCATTGCAAGGAAAGTACTAAACAGGCCTGGGGAGGTTTGGGAAGCTCTCCCCCACCTCCCCAGGCAAAAAAAAAATGGGAAATCCCTCTGCTGTCTGCAGCAGAGGGATTTTCTGAGCATGTGCTCATGACGGAATGGTTCCTTCATGAGCACAGGAGCACTGGTGCTCATGACGGAACCATTCCGTCATGAGCACCCAAAGGGTTAAGGAGAGAATAGGCCCGTTAGTGCGATCTGGGGTATGGGATGAAGAGAAACAAGTAATAGCTGACCAGGCTGCGCAGTGGACTCGTAATGCGAGTTATGGTGTTGAGGATGTTTGGTAAGTTATGCGAGGTTTTGAACACTTTATATAGCAACATTCCCTTAAGCATATGTCTGCTACATTGATTAGACTTTGGCAAACACACATTGGGACAGAAGCGCCTCAAATTTTATTTGATATTAGAGACCGTGTATATGCTACTAATTTGGAGCCGGGCCAAGTATTTGGGAATGTTACAACTCTAATTGCCTACAGGGGTAGACTACATGAGAGGAGCCCTACTCAGATAACTCAGTTTCCGATGCGGGAGGTCCATCCCATATATCACCCAGAAATACCTGAGTTAACGGATCAGCTTAGCAATGTCACTAAACCAGTTGTAGCGGCCCGTTCCCAGGAGCAATGGGTTTATACTCCGTGGAAAAGGAGTGAGGTTTTAGCCCTTAAGACTCATTTGCCTGACCCTACTTAAAATCCTACAGCTTTTTATAAAGAATTAACAGAGGCTGCCTCTTCTACAGTAATGACTCTTGCTGATATAGAAATGTTTTTTGGTCTTCTCGTTACGGTTGATGTTTGGAACCAGGTTCATACTCAAGACCATGTCATGGAGTTGGGTAGTACATGGGATGTGATTAAAGGATGGGATCAGGAAAGGAAGCCAGGTGATAAACCCCGAGCCGAGATACTTGCTTTGCCAGGTCGTATTATTACATACATGCATTCACTTATCCCACCTAAGAAGGTAAGCTGGGACAAATTGACAGCTTGTCGACAGAAGAAGAATGAGAGTGTGTCTGATTTTTTTACCCGGTTTGAAGATACGTTCTTGGAGTATAGTGGGCAGGATATGTCTATTGAGGGAAGAGTTCGATTGTTTGTTGACAGGTTTGTTTCTAAGCTTCTTCCTGAAATTACGACTCATTTACAAGCGTCTGAGAGTACTTGGTCCACGTCCTCTCCCTCTGTTATTTTGAATATGGCTCGGTATTATGAACACCGAGATCAGGAGGAAAAGGATAGAACTGATAAGAAACACAAGGATTTAAAAACAAAGGTGTTGTTGCACCAAGCATTTAGGGGAAATAGTAGGGGGCGGGGTGGTCCCTTCCAGACAGCTTCCACATACCAGTAGGCAGCCTTCAACGACGCCTTTAGGGCCAAATCAGTGTGCGTATTGTAAGGAGGAAGGTCATTGGCGTAGCCAGTGCCCTGTGCTTATACAGAAAGTTGCAGCTCCTAGAGGGCGAGGTTCTGGTGGGAGAGGTCGTGGGACTGAGAGAGCTCAGAATGCTATGGTGTCACAGGGTCGCTCTGATAATAATTACTTTGAATACCCTCGTGATGGACAGTATTATCATGATGATTACGATATGGATGAGGTGACAGGTATGTCTTATAGTTAGGACAGCCAGGGACAGGGTGAGAGATCAGTTCAGATACCTGTAGATCAGCATGGTCCTTATGTCACAGCGAATTTGCAAGGCTTGACTAAGGAATTTTTGGTGGACACAGGTGCAACAAAGAGTTCTGTTTCTCGACATATGGTCCCTGGGGCGGCTCTGTCTGGCCACAATAATGTTTCGGTAGGTTTTTCAGGTGTACTGGTTGTAAGCCCCATTTCACGCCCCCTTGCATTGACTGTTGGTCCTTTCACTGTGGAATCTTCGTTTTTGTTGCCATCCAACTGTGGTGAGAATTTGATGGGTTTGGATTTGTTGAAGAAGTTGCATGCTACTATCTATTGCTCTACTGCAGGTGTCTATATTACTATGGGTCCGGATGTGAGTACTAAACAGTGTTTGTATCAGGATGCACCCGTCCCAGCTGAATTTGCTGACATCCCACCCACTCTATGGGCTACAGGTGACATGGATGTAAGGCTGTTGCATATACCACCAGTTTCTATACAAGTTAAAGAGAATGCTGTATTGCCTCACATTCCTCAGTATAAGACACTGCAGGCAGGAGAGCGGGCTCTTCTTCAGATTATTCAGGATTTGATACAAAAGGGAGTAGTTGAAGAAACGTCTGCCAATATAGCCTTATAGCCCGCCGTAGCAGGCTATACCGGTTATTAAAGGCCCGCTCCCACGTTAAAGGCCCGAGCCGACGGCGAGGGACTTTAACAAGGGACCGGGACTTTAATAGCCAGTATAGCCCAGCTACGAAGGGCTATAAGGCTATTAGAACATTCTGCCACTAGAGGGCAGAATGTTCTAACAAATAAAACAAAGGCTTCTCGAAGCTCGAGGGGATTTAAATCCCCTCGAGCTCCGAGAGGCCTTTGTAAAACACTGGAATGTTGCTCTGCGGGCCTTTACCGGCCCGTAGAAGCAGGGAGCACTCCATTGTCTTCAATGGAGCTCCCAACATTCTAATGTTCTAATATTTGTTATAGTCCTATTCTTCCGATTCTTAAAAGGACACCCTCAGGTTCCTCTGAAGACAGTGATACTGTTTATCGTTTTGTGATTGATCTGCACAAGGTTAATAAAATAGTGATTTCACAGTTCCCTTTGGTTCCTGATATTACTACGCTTTTGACGATGATTCCTTCTACTGCTAAATTATTTTCTGTTATTGATTTGAAAAATGCTATTTTTAGTATTCCTATCCATCCAGACAGTAGATATTTGTTTGGGTTCACACTGGCTGGTAGGAGTTATAGATTCTGTTGCGCTCCTCAGGGCTATACAGAGAGTCCTAGTATTTATAGTCAAGCATTAAAAGGTCAGTTGGATTCCTTATCGCTTCCTCCAGGTAATGTATTAGTACAGTATGTTGATGACCTCCTTATTGCTTCTGATACAGAACAGGGTTGCAAAGATAGTACAGTCAAATTGTTGTTGCATTTGGCCCATCATGGACATAAGGTTTCCCTTTCTAAATTTCAGTATTTTCGACAGGAGGTCACCTATTTAGGTCACCTATTGTCGAAGGAGGGTAGGAGGTTGACCCGTGAGCGCATCAGTACCATTGTTAAAATGCCCATTCCACACACTCAAAAAGATGTGCGTGCTTTTATAGGTATAACTTCCTACTGTCGTCAGTGGATACCTAACTATGCACTACTAATTAAACCTTTGCTTGCATTAACAACGAAAGAAGTGCATGAGCCTTTGCCTTGGACATCCGAATGCCAGCAGTCTTTTGAGCAATTGAAAACTGCGTTTTGTTCGGCTCCAGTGCTTGGCACACCTCTATGGCAAACCGTTTGTGCTCTATGCCCACGAGATGGCTGGCTGGCTGTGCACTTTCTGTCCTAACAAACACAAAGGTTTGGGGATAAGCAGAGGCCTTGTGCTTATTTCTCTGCTGTGCTTGATCCCGTCGCAAGGGCACTCCCGAGTTGTCTGAGAGCGGTCACGGCTGTGGCCACTTCATCAGACAAACGGCTGGACTCGTGCTTGATACTGACCTCACAGTTATGGTACCCCATGCTGTGGATACACTTTTGAATAAGACAAAGACACAGCACCTCACCAGTGCACGTCTCACCGGCTATGAATTGACATTGTTTGCTAAATACATTACAATTAAAAGATGTGCTACTCTGAATCCAGTCACGTTACTACCCCTCCCTTCTGAGAACGATGCAGTCGATAAACATGATTGTATCTTCTGGACGGAAGAAGAGACGAAGGGACGGGTAGACCTGACTGATGTTCCCTTATCTGACCCCCAAGGAGAACTATATGTCGATGGCTCTTGTTTTAAGTTACCAGATGGCACCACGACAGCAGCTTATGCTATCACTACGTTCTGCACGGTGGTAGAGACATCAAGGGTCCCTTATCAGTTGGCTCAAGCTGCTGAGCTCGCTGCTCATATTCGAGCTTGCGAATTGAGCAAAGGGCTTGTTGTCAACATTTATACTGACAGCCAGTATGCCTTCAGGGTCGCGCATAATTTTGGGCGACTCTGGGCTGAGAGAGGGTTTCTTACTTCTCATGGCACCAAGATCTTGCATGGGCACCTCATATTGAGGCTTTTGTCCGCTTTAACGCTCCCCAAGAAATTGGCCATAATTCAATGTAGTGCCCACAGGAAGGTTACTGCCTATGTGGGTAAAGGAAATGCTTTTGCAGATCATACAGCTAAGGAAACGGCCCGAACAAAGAAGAAACGCATGTTTGTAGCAGGTCCAGCTAGGTGTGTCCCTGAAGTTGTCATGTTTGAGAATACCCTTGAAAGTGTAAAGGAAATACAAAGTGAAGCCACAATGGAAGAATTAGCGGAATGGCAGGAAAGTACAGCACAGTTAAATGAGAAAGGATGTTGGATCGATAACTCAGGGTAGCAGAGGTGGATGTTGCCAGATGCATATGTTCTTCCTGTGGTTACTATGGCACATGGTCCAGCTCATATTAGTGCAAAAGGCATTTGTAAGTTGTTAGCCCCTGTATGGCAAAATGACAATATCTCTAAGACAGCTGCGCATTTAGTGAAATATTGCATGGTCTGTATGATGCATAATCCAGGGAAGGGTACCCCAACACCACCTGGTAATTTTGCACCACCCACTTTTCCTTTTGAAGTCCTTCAAATGAATTATATTGAATTAGAGAGATGCAATAATCTTAAGTATGTTTTGGTGGTTGTATGTGCATTTATTAAATGGGTTGAGGCTTACCCCACTTCAGATAATACAGCCATTACGACTGCAAAGGTACTCCTGAAGGAGTTCTTTCCTCGTTTCGGCTTGCCCCGATTTATCTGGAGTGACAACGGAAGTCATTTTAATGAGAAAGTGATTCAATTGATTTGTGAGGGTCTCCATGTAAAACAAAAATTTCATGCTGCCAATCACCCACAGTCAGCGGGTTTGGTTGAGAAGTACAATGGTACTCTCAAACTGAAATTGGCAAAAATTCAATAGTCCACAAGGTTAAAGTGGCCGGATGCTTTACCATTAGCTCTTTTGTCAACAAGAACAACAGCACATTCTAGGATAGGATTGTTCCCTTACAAGGTCATGTTTGGGTACCCGGCAAATGTCTGGGGCGTCCCGCGTCCTCATAAGTTCTCTGATATTGAGTACCCTGTGTTGCTCGATTACCTTGGCCAGTTAACAGAAAGTTTACAATCTATTCACCAACAGGTGCGGGAGTCCCTACCTTCTACACCAGAGTGACCCAGCCATGATATCCAGCCTGGTGACTTTGTTTTGCTGCGTAACTTCCAGAGGAAGAAAGGTTTGGAGCCACGCTGGAAAGGTCCTGAGCAGGTTTTGTTGGTGACAAGTACTGCTGTGAAGGTTGCTGGCCGTAAGAACATGGTCCACGCGACCCACTGTCGGAGGGTTCCCTTGCCGTTGCCCTATGAGCAGTGGGTCAAAGACGGAATTGGGGACACGGAGTGCGAACAGGTGCCCAGGTTTGTCCCTTTCAGCGATGCCCAGCTAACGTAGACGCAAACGGATAAAGAAAATAAGGATGTGTTGAATGAGGCTGTTCCCCCGGAAATACGAGCTATTCAAAACCTTTGTTCACTGATCATACGTAGCCTGGGGTTACCAGGTACAACTTGCGCCCTCGGCTGAGGGATATTGAGTCTAAAGAGAAAAAAGATTAGGGACGGACTGCATAAGACAGGTTGTACTGAGTTATAGTACCAACAGAATTAGCTGAACTTAGTGAAGGATTTTTGCTTATTTCATTCTAGTTGTTTGAACGTTAGTTAGGGAAGGCCGAAGTATACCTTGAAGGTATACCATCTTGATCGACGTGGGATACATTAAAAGAGCTTAGGACAGAGCAAACTCCACTGCTGGTGCTCAAGAGCGCCAACGTATTGATGGACAATAGGAGCCTGTACCAGTGAGGCTCTGACGGACACTGGGAACTTGTATATTTTCTTTGCATTTTGCCCGCCTTTTAACATCCGTTATGCATCCTTTTGGAAAACAGGTTGCTGAGGAAGAGCAGCCAGTGATTCTTGTTGCCCAGCATAATATGGTGTGGACACGCAAACAGAAAATAACATGTGTTGCTCTTGTGGTTTTGTTGCTAATAATATTGTGTGGGGTGTCATGGGTTTTGGAAAATGATCAGGATGTGCCTTTACGTAACAAGGGTAAGGTTATTTCCCGACAAGAAATAAAAGGACAGCCCCGAGTAATATATTTCTAGACACACACAAGAGATTCTTTGGAGAAGGGACAGCTTGCTACCCCACCGAATCTGTCACTAGTTTATGGACTGCATATCCATTGTCACTTGTAAATTATACATATACTCGTCCACCGCAATTTACAGAAGTGAAGGGAGTTTTTGGTTTTGGCTATTCAGGACCTTGTTTATATTATAGAAAGCCACTGGGAACGGGTTATCCAGGTTGTGATAATAATACATATTGCAACAATTTTTATATAGAAGAACAGAATGTCACTTTGGTAGGCTGGCATTACAAGGAATTGATAGTCACCCTGGAGGCTGGTTATTAGCCTGCTTGTTGCCCTATCGTGAATAGCACAGACACTTCTTTGTATATCAATTGTTCTGGAATAGTGTTGTACAAAAATATGATCCCTTTAGTGAATGACAAAGATCTGAGTACTTTGGGAATGAACACTAGATATGCTGCAATAGATTATGATGGCCGATTTATGCACACCCGGGGTTTTACTTTTTGTCTAACTGTACATATTCCAACGTCCATAATGGTAAAGACGATGTAGCTCTTGGGATGGTGTTGCCCTTAGGTGTGCCCAGTAAATATGCTAAGCCTAATGTCCGCTGGGTTAAAAGGACTTTGACCAAAGAATTCTGTGAGGGAGTGAACGCTATAGAGGACAATAATTATAGTAATGAGATCACTTATGGATACATCCTTTCTTCTATTTTCAATTTGGGTGGTACCTCTATGGCTCGGGTGAGAAAGCTAGAGAAAATTTTGGGTGCAAGTTGCAAATGTTATCTATTACTACCGTGGCAGCTTTACGTGACATCACCACTCAGTTGGAAAGTATGTGAATATATTCAGAACAGACTAGATATGCAGTTTATTTTACCTTAGCCAAGAGTGGTGGTGTATGTGCGGTAGTGGGAGACCAGTGTGTGGTCGGGATCAAGAATATGGAAAAGAATATTACCAAGCACATTCTCGATATCCTCGAGAATGTCAAGGAAATGGAAAGTGGTAATTGGAGTTGGTCTCTTTTTGGTAGCTGGGGCTGGACTCTTGAAAAGGTGATTTACCTGATTGTGATATTGGTGCTTTGCTGTGCTCTTATTCAGTGTCTTCCTTTCTGTTGCTCCTATTGCACCACTATTCTCACCCCTAAAAGGAAAATATCAATTCATGATACCAATGCTGCAATTATGGTACAGAAAGAAATTGAAGATCTCATGAATATAGACGAGTGCATTTTTGAGAATTCTTCCCTCCTCACAGTTTACTTTCCTGATGTTCAAAACATGGAGTGCTCATAAGGATCTATTGTTCCGAATTTGTATTATTGCTTATGGTTTCCTGTTTTCCTTGTTGCTGTTAGAAAATGTTTTAGCTCATGCTAAAAGGAGGGTTTGTTAGATTAGAAATGTTCACGTTTGCCCATTGCCCTATGTAAGTTAGCATTCGCTGTGCCATTTTCTTTGCAGGCGCCATTTTAGGCTGTTTGAAACTGATCTAGTTTAATTCCGAGAAATGCTCCACTATAAGTTTTGTTTCTGCCATGTTAGACTTGTTCCCGTAATGAGTACACAGCGCATACCTTTCTCACTAGATAGAGGCCTTCTCCCACTAGTCTGGTGATGGGCCTGACTGGAACGACCTTGGCATTGAAATACTTTGTAAATGATAGAACCGCTGAAACCGTTTCACTGTTTGGCTGCACCTGCCTGGAAAATTCCACTGTACGCGTGTTTTAGCCCAGTCACGAAATGTACGCAGGAGCCCCGACCAAGCTCATCAAACGACTGCAAAGAATCCAAAACGCCTCTGCACACCTGATCCTCGACATTCCACGCCACAGCCACATCACCCCCACCTGAAAAACCTGCACTGGCTCCCCGTCGACAAGAGAATCTCCTTCAAACTCCTGATCCACGCACACAAGGCACTCCACAAAACCGGCCCAGCCTACCTCAACAGTCGACTCTCCTTCTACGTTCCCAACCGTCAGCTCCGCTCCGCCGACCTCTCCCTGGCCACCGTCCCGCGCATCCGGAGAACCACCACCGGAGGCAGATCCTTCTCTCACCGCGCCGCCAAGATCTGGAACACCCTTCCCCTCAACCTACGACAGACCCAAGACCTGCTGACCTTCAGGAGACGACTCAAGACCTGGCTATTCGACCAGTAGCGGCAACACCCCCCCTCCTCTCCCTCAGCGCCTTGAGACCCTCGCGCGTAAGTAGTGCGCTTTACAAATCTTGTGATTGATTGATTGATAATGTATCTCTATGCTTGTTGATTTCAGTCCCCTCTGCAGCACTCCTAGCGACTGGACAGACCGGGCTCCGCTCTGAGTGTATATGAATAAACAGTTATTGGTTTGTATTCTCTACTGTTTGTCCAACTCTTCATTTGGTACGGAAGGCTGAGAGGTGGTCATTAGTGACCCAGGTGACGCTAAATGGGCCACTTCCTTCAGCTACATTCACAGCATGTAGACTTTCTCAAGTCTGCATCTCCAACGTCCCCGATCCACGTCACTCATCGCTGCAGCTCCTCTGCGAACACCGCTCTGACCCCTCAAAATGAGGCAGACGCACTTAGACGAGTATCCTCCCGTGACATATAGTTCACAACAGCTGTACACCACACTTGTCCCAGCTGGTAATAGACAACCACGGAGGCTTATCATATGGTAGCCACTGTTGAAGTCCGCCGCTTAGCTCACGGTTGTTTGAGGAGGTCAGGGGTTGCTTGGTTCAGGAACTGATTCCTCTCCAGTCTGGTCTGCCCTCTGAAGGCTAGCATCCCATCCTCGTTGCCACTTTTAGGAGGCCCAGACACAAAGATTTGGGTTCGCCAACATTAGAAATGTGTCCCCTATGTTTAGCACAGTCTGAATCAATCGCTCATATTTTATTTGTATGCCCGGCCTATAGGTCACCTAGGAAGAAATGGCTCAAGCCAATCAGTGCAAATTTGGGTACAAAATCGGCAATGGTGGCCCTAAGGATTCTGCAGACATGCACTCAGGATTACATTGTTGTTGCCATGGCAAAATTCTTGAGCTGGGCATAGGCCATTCGGGTTAAAAAATTAAGGGAACTATAATCTGAGCCAACCCTATTTTTTACCAACTTGAGGGATGTGTGTGAGACGATTATGCCCCTCTACTGATGTTTGACCTAGGGTCTAGCGATTTTGTGGTAGACTGGGGCAGTTGTAAGCCCAAAACACTGGTTAGGTGTTTTGATACCCTAAATCTTATTGTATCCACAAACCACCGCTGGGTCGACTGATGTATCAGTGCATAATTTCCTGTACCTTCCCTTGTGGTCTTTTTATATCATGGTAGTGTTCTGTTGATCTTAGTCTTTTTTAAATTTGCATTTTTATATTGTTTTAATTTTTAACTGACTGTACTGTCTTTTATGATTTTATAATCGAAATAAAGACTAACTGAACTGAACTGGGTAGAAGAGGTTTATTAAGTTACAGCCAGAGGACAAACAGAGTCATCTTTCCGGAGCACGCCAGGCTGTTGTTTATCAACACAGCACAGGTGACTCTCCAGGGCAGCTCTGGCGAGGGACCTCACACTCACCACATGGCGATATTCTCTTCAACTCCTGAAGGTGGAGTTCTTGCCACCTGTTTCTAGGCCTTTCTACCCCCGGCCAGAGCAGCTTTATAATCTTTAGTTTTAAGTGTGCTCCTCCAAAACAAATTAATTTGGGATTTAGAATGAAAGGCGCTCTCTTGACACCAGAATTGTTCACATTTTAAAGCAGAGCAACTTTAGTTAGCCCTGTTTGCCGGTCTCTTGTGGCCCAGTCACGACTTCAGGAGCAATGGAGCAGAGTGCACTCTACTACGCCTGCACGCGGAACTCTGCAGAATCTCGCGGACTGTTTAGGTAACTCAGCGGAATTCCACGGAGTGAAACTCTGTGAGCTCCACCGAGGCCTAGAAGCACACCCAGCGAGATTTTCTCTAGGCAGGTGGTCGAGACCATTCCCAGTGAGAAAGCTGCTGCTTGAGTAGAAAATCTACTCGAGCTGCAGCAAAGAAGCACCCTCATCTGGTGTGCTGTGTGGTGCCATTTGCACTGATTTTGCAGCACGGAAGAAGCTCCCAGCACTAAAAATCAGAGTGAGCAGCACAATGTGCCGATTTCTGTCCGTTCGCAGAACTCCGCAGAATCTTGCGTAGTTTTCATGTAACTACACTGAATTCCGTGGAGTGAAACTCCGCAAGTTTCTCCCACCCCTACTTTTCAGTCTCTACCATCCACCTATTTTAAGTAGCCCGTCCTGCTTTTGTTTCAGCGCTAGAAGTAAAGGTTGTGGCAGGAGATGGATGAGGCAAGAACATATGCCTTAAATGTACTTAAAATAGAAATATATAAGCATAATATTTTTAAAAACGTGAATATCCAAATTATATTTGGGGACAGTTATTAATTACAATAAATCACTATTTATAAAATAACGGAGCGTAAAACATAGTTAAAGAAATTGCATATACTTTGCTAGTGTAAATGGTTTTAGGAGGAGGTGCCTGTGTGTGTGTGTGTGTGTTGTAGGGATCTGTTTAGCGATAGGCCCTATGTTTTGCTCTGTCACATTAGGAAGTACTCCTACTCCAGCTGTAGCAACTAATTTAATTTGAATAGTGACTTTATGAGAAGGAAGTATAAAAGGAAAACAAACTATCACAACGGTTTGCGAAAGATTCTGTGTTTCATGGATATGTATTATGTCTTGAAAACAGTGGATGTTGGGAAGAAAGACATGGTTGGATGAGTGTTTTAAGATAACTTTGGTGGATAGAGAGAAGGTTCAGTTCTTACATGTTGTAACATTAGAGTTTTCTACAACAAACACACCCTATACCAAGTGAGTGTGCATAGTAGAGCGAGCACCCTCTTTGAGGGGAATGAGACATAGACTGGATGTATGTGTTCCCACAGGAATAGCTTCTCTTCCTCCCACCTCCTCTCATCCTGCTATTTCTGCCTAATGCCCACCCCTGGTGTGTGCCACCTTCCTCAATGCATTAGTCTGTGACCTCCTGCCACAAGGCTGCCTTCTGTGTTCCACTGAGGGTGAATGGTGGCAGCCAAGGTCCGATTTGTTTAGTGTTTCACAACAATTTTCACTACAAGGCTTTTATAGCCATCTTCTCTGTAAAATTCCTCTTCCTCTTCAGATTTAGTGACCAACATCCTGAAGACAGAATATGGGTCCTGATAAATGAGAGTTCAAAAAAATCCAAGAGGATAAAGTTATAGTCTACAGTGTGTATATTGATGTGTTTTGAAGTGAATGGATGTGTTTGTGATGTTAGCCAGGTATATATTTTTGCCAATTACCTCCCATTTGGAGGTCTCCACCTTGGGGGTAAAAGCCTCAATTTCCGAGGCAGAGATTTGGCCCTTTTGAGCATAGGTCTGCTAAGTAGATGGAACGTGAAATATAGTAATACAGTCACTAGTAGTTACTTCATGGTCACAAATAAATTCTAGGCTGCCCCACCCCCTGAAGTAAGGGGGTGGAGACTAAGTCTACACATAGGTAGAAATCTATATTCAGAAATGGTGAATGTAGGAAACTTACATAGGATTAAGTCTACATATGTAACTTTACCTTTATGAATCAAGCTGATGGCGTGCACTGCACGTGCAATGAGACTCATAGTGTGCACTGTGTGTTGAGTGTGAGGCTCATAAAACCCAATTCACAAACAAATCTAATAAATCTACTCCTATGCACAGATGTCTCCTTGGAGGATTGCCACCTTGAAGTGGTCAAGGGGATTGCGTGTCTCAGTGACCTGGAGAACTATGCTAGCAGGAGCTTAGTCTCCTGGAAGGAAGGGTTGGCAAAGCTGAATTTCCACAGCATCAGTCTTCTCAGTTCATCGCTGAAACTGTGAATGCACCGCAGCTATTCCCCCCCCCCCCCACCACTAAAGTGCCACTGAATGTTTTCTAAACTCTTCAGACGTGAAAGTTCATCAGCCTTTGTTTGAGAGCACGCTACAGCCCTGGGTCATCTCCTTCCCTCTGCTGCTGTTACTAAAGCCTGGTTCTCAAATTTCAACCTCACAGGTGGAACTGGGATTCTTAAAGAGGCAGATACCCATTGGTTGTTTATTTTTGTTTTAGCCCAGCTCCGATTTGGGCGACCTTTTTTTACCTGACTGATTGCATTTTGATTGATTTTTCATATCAATGGCAAGTGTACCAAAGTACTTCAATTCAGTGTATATAAAATAGTGCTAATCAACCCACCTACTTAGTTCTTGAAGAAAATAAATCTCAAGTATTTTAAACATCTTAATGCATTTCTTTCATTTTAGCGTTTTTGGTTTGGTAATCATAATTAACTGAATATACATATTCTGAAACACCTTCAGCCAGTCTCTGATATTTGTACAGCACCTTACTCCCCTGGGGATTGGAGTAATAGTTTTCAATTCACCATAAGGCCTATAAATCCCAGCATGCACATTGTTGCCGACTTGATCGACGGAAATGACAGAAATGGTCATGTGAGACGGTTGTGTGCACATAGTGGGGCTTATTTACAAGCCCCTTGCGCCACCCGTACGTCACTTTTCCCATGTTAAAAATGACGCAAAAGTGGCGCAAGGGGCTTATAAATCTGCCCCTGTATTTTTAAAGTTGGAGGTGCATGCATGAGCAGGTTTTTTTTTATTTGCATTCTAAGATTTGATTTGTAGTTCTGATACTGCCATTACAAAACTCCAGTTCCAGAATTTAAAGAGAAAATGTACATTGTATGAGCTTCTCTCGCATGGGCCTGGAAAACTTGAAAGCTCTCATAAAGATATGCCTCAGCTTTCCCAGCGTCTGTTGCAAATCGTTGTATTAAGCCTGTACCACGTCTACCACAACGGAGTCATCGAAGCACGTCCCGGGGAAAAATAAAATAAAGGCTGTCTGTGTCTTCAACTCTAAGCCGGGGCTGCTATTTGCGTGCAACCGAGGCTTATGCCGTAAAGCAGATGTGGGTGGGGATTAGATTACATGAAAATGTGCAGCAGCCATGGCGAGGCACGATCCTGGGAGCATTCTGAAGGAAGCAAGCAGCCGAGGCAAAGCTGCACACGAGCCCTCCTGCTCCTGGGACATCAGTGCTGGACACGAGCCCTCCTGCTCCTGGGACATCAGTGCTGGATGATTCATTTCCCTGGTGGAGCCGAGTGGCGGAATTTATTTAGTAATTCCGCGTAACACGAGTAACGTGGATTTTACTAAATTCCTCCAATTCCGCCGGCGGAATTAAAAATTCCACCCACCCAAATGTAAAACATCATTATGATAGCACTTTGAAGAGGCAAAATTACAGAACCACAAGACTTAGAAGGCACTGCAACGTACAAATCAAAAACAGGTTCCAACTCCTGGCAAGCAGAAAGATCAGTCTGAGCTAGCTGCAGGCGCTGTCAACAAGAAATGGAAACATGTGTCCTCAATATATGTGAAGAGCAGGGAAACATGCCTGGGGACCAAGACAAGGAAGAGGAAAGAATGGGTAGGACAAGACACATGGCAAGCTACTGAAGACAGGAGGGCATCAAAAAAGAAATTCATGGAGACCAAATCTGAGAAGCTGTAGGAGTCGTACAAGCAACAATACATAGAAGCAAATAGAGCAGTCAAAAGAATAACAAGACACTGCACAACCGAAGACCAAGCCAGAGGCATTGGATGGACTTTCTTCTCCACATTGGAGGACCTTGACTATGCAGATGACTTCGCCCTGCTCTCTCCCACACACACCAGCACATGTAGGAAAAGATGTCTCGCTTCAACATCTATGCACAGCAAGTGGGCTGAAATCAACATGAAGAAATCAGAAGCCATGCCACTCAACATCCCAAACCCTTCACCAATCAAAGTGGATGGAAAGAACCTAGCCATGACTGAAGAGTGCACCTACTTGGGCAGTACTATCAGACAAGATGGAGGGCAGTAACATGAGGAGCAGGCTCAACAAAGCCATGAATCCCTTCAGGATGCTGAACAATTTGTGGAGGTCATCTCAGTAAAGCACCAGCGCCAAGCTGAGGCTTTACCAGAGCTGCATTCTGTCCACACTCTTGTATGGATCAGAATGCTGGCAGATGAAGAAAAACGACATCATCAAACTGTCAGCCTTTAACACCAGTAACCTGAGATGAATCTTGCCCATTTTCTGCCCTCCAACCATCTCCAACTACTCAGCAGATGCAAGCAAGAGAGCATGGACACCATCATTATGAGAAAAAGATGGAGATGTATACGACACACCATGAGAAGAGCACAAGACCATCACAAAAACATCTCTCTTTGCCTTTTGGGCCCCAGAAGGCAAACAGAAGAAAGGAAGGCCAAAGACCTCCTGTAGGAAAATTGTGGAAACAGAAACAAAGACCCTGAACCACAGCTGGGCACCATACAGAAACTTGCCCAAGAGCGACAGAAGAGAAGGTCCTTCATTGTTGACCTACAATCCAGTCTGCATAATGGGCAGTAAGTAAGTAAGTATGCATAGATGTAGTGTTGGGTTGGAATGTCTCTGTCAGGGTAAGTAGGCATACACCACTGCCCTGAGTACACAACTGTATCCTGACGTTGGCTCTCAAATCATTTTATTCTAGCAATTGCAAGAGAGGCCTTCGCCTGTCCCTGGTAATGCAAGGTCTAAGACCAGTTCTGTGACCTGGAGGGACACACAAAGAGTGACCTTACAATGGAAGTAGAACTGCTGTCTAACTCTCGGTGAATCATGAAAAACAGTGATGGCAGCGTGAATCAGTAATGTGGCCAGACGTTTTCTATGTGTCAGGGAGAGGAGAGTCTAATGACTCCTCCCATATAAAGCTAACTAAGTGAACTCATGTCTTGCACAAACATTCCATGTGTGTGCTGAGTGCTTGTATGTGCAGTGAGTGTATAGCCCATGTATGGTAGTATGACTCTGCATGTGGTATGACTCTGAGTACTAGGAACAGTGGGATATATTTTGTATGGCCCCTATGGGACAAGATGGAGGGTGATACATCTTAGCTTGACAGACAGTGCACCCATATTGATTGTAGTGCAGCAGCGGAAGGGTGGAGATCCAGACATTGAAGTGAGAGTGAATGGAGACCAGGCTGCCTTTAGAAATTTAAATGAGAAACCTGTTCGCAAAAGGCTGCTAATGAGTTACTCCTGAGCACAGCCCTTTGGTATCTCGTTATGATGAAGAGTGGGACTGCTGTTAGGTAGGTTCTAGGCAGGGCCAATGGCTGCCCCTGATTACTACTTCATGGAGACTGATGACAACCAGGTGTAGAGATCTTACACTTCATGGTGCCCTTGTTTTGAATATTCCTGCTTGGGGCCAGTCCTGCAGCTACCTGCTGTGAGGGACATCACTTTGTGCAAAGGCTTTGCCTGAGGGGAAGCCTGAAACCTACATTTGAAAAAGAACCACACCAAACCTTGGACTGTGGATCCTGATACACTGTATGGAAAATGTGCATAAAAGTGGGATTCAAACCCCTCCACTTTGTTCCTGTTCCAGGTTTTTCTTGACCAATGAAAAGAGGGCTCCATAGAGTATTCCAAAAGCTGCTGCCTGTCCAGGGCTTGTGTTTATATGACAGCCAGTCTCCAAGAAGTGAGGAGGCATCACCTAAAGTCTGCGCAGCTTGTTGGAGAAGCTGATGTCTATGTTAGAAGCCTACCTGCCTGATCAGTGACATAAGGATAGTGCCCGGCCCTGCAGGAGGGGAGACTGTACCGGAGGAGAAGTCAGCTGTGTTCTCGGTGTGTGGAACACCCAGAAGTTGCTGACTGTCCTTGGACGGGAAGCCAGAGCTTACATTAGTCAGGAGCTTGCTCCTCATCTCCCATTACTGCTTACAGAAACCAAACCCAAGAATCACATGCTCTCCCGCCCTCCTGCATCACCCAAAACCCTGGTGCTGCTGCCTGATTTCAGGCAAACTCAATGGAGGAACTGCAGTTGCAGCTGAAGCAGAAGCCTGACCCAGAGGCTGTGCCACCCACATGAGCACCCCTTGTGATTCTGACCCAGACACTGCAACTGCCAGCAATGAGCTCCTGTCACATCCTAACCCGGAGCCTGCATCTGCCATAACAGGTGCCAACGGGAAGGCCTGCCACTCCCTCCTGCAGCCTGCAACCCAAGTGAAACCACCACCACGATCCTGTGTCAGCAAAGAAGCCGCTGAAATCACCAGCTGGGGGATCGTCCACCGGCATATTGTACTGCAGCAAAGCGAGCAGGTAACATGGCCTCACACATGAAAGACTGAGTTAGACGTGCAGATCATGTTCTACAGTGGGAACATTTACTGCTACTGCAGCAGTCTCATTTTTGGGTACGATCGGTTGAACTCAACTGCAAAATACACCACATGGGCAGAGACCTGTGCCTTATCTATGCCTATGCTTACATTTTGGTAGAAGACCCATAGACACTAGAGAAGGGAAGGTCCTAGGATGGGAAGAGGATGTCAAACACCGCGGAATCATATTAGAATCAGAACCCCGTACCTCAGCTCTGTTGAATTGTGGAGTATTTCCTTTTGCGGAGTTGTTAAAATGCGCTCAGTTTTACTAAGTTAAGCGCTGACAATACTTTATTGTGTCTGTGTTTTGATTAAGTACTGGATTCTTGCCCCTCACACTACCTCCGTGAGAAGCCTCTAACTGCTTGCCCGTGCTACCCTGGGAGGCAGTGGGGATAAGGGTGTACTTTGCCCAGTTTACAGGACCATACTAAGATGAGCCCAGGGCACCAGTGGAACACACCATCAGCCACTATTGTTGGGGCCCAGTAACTCCTGTCTATCCTGTGGCCCCAATACTGGGTCTGACAGGTAGATTAACACGTTTTGGTAAGTCACAAGTAGTAGGTCTTGAAAGATGGCCCAATCACAGCTTTTCGGTCATACTGCTGCTAAAGTCAGTACGTTTTTTTCATGTTGGAATTTCACCAGCGCAGGATTGAAATCACAGCACAGGGAAGGTTAGCGTGTAATAAACGTTTTTTTTTCCTCCAGAGGGATAACATTTTTCCCTATGCAAATACCCCTTTCCATCCATTCTCCATGAAGGTTCAGGTGGATGAGATCCAATTCCCACTTTGAAACAGGACTTACTCCAGCTTTGACTGGTATGGTTGAGATCCCCTTCCCACTTGGGAACAGGACTTACTCCAGTTTTTACTGGTATGGTTGAGATCACCTCCCTGCTGTGGAACAGGACTTACTCCAGCTTTGACTGGTATGACTGAGATCCCTTTCCCACTCTGGAATGGGACTTACTCCCGATTTCACTGGAATGGTTGAGATCCCCTTCCCACTCTGAAACAGGACTTACTCCAGTTTCGAGTGGTATGGATGAGATCACCTTCTCTCTCAAGAACAGGACTTACTCCGGCTTTGATTGGTGTAAATGTATTTCCAGGGTAGGAAAGAAACCTGACATATTTGTGAATATTAAAAAAATGGGAAACAGCCTTAACCACGCAGCGTGAACTATGCGGGACTGAACCACGCAGGCGGTACCATGCACGTCTAAACCACGAATATACCTTAACCACACATATGCGTGGTTAAGGCATATGCGCGGTCTACTTGCTGCTGCTGCCGGGCATAAGAGCAGGAAGAGGAAGGATTTGGATGAGGCCAAGAGGTAAGTCGGGTTTTGAAGGCGTGAGGGGTAGTATGTAGGGGGGTTGTGAGGTAGTTTTCAGGGCTGGGAGGGGGTCAGGGTAGTTTACAGGGACGATGGGGGTCTGGAGTTTTAGGGCTCAGGGCATGAAGTGGAGGTGGGGGTAGATTATTTGGGTTGGGGGTAGTTTTAGGGGTGGGGGGTCGGGGTAGTTTTCAGGGCGGGGTCGGAAGTTTTAGGGCTCAGGGGAAGGGAAAGGGACAGTTTTAAGGCTAAGGGGCAGTTGGGCTGGGGCGGGGGTAGGTTGGGTTAGGTTTTAGGGGGTGGGGGCTTGTTTTAGGGCTCAGCGAGGGGGCTGGGGTCGGAGTAGTTTTTAGGGGGCTTAGTTGTGGGGCTCAGGGCAGGGGACAGGATAGGGGCAGTTTTCAGGTGGAGGGGGCAGTTGGGAGTTTTAGGGCTCAGGGCAGGGGAAGGAGGTGGGTGTAGATTATTTGGATAGGGGTAGTTTTGGGGGTGGGGGTCATTGTAGCTTTCAGGGCTGGGGGTCAGGAGTTTTAGGGCTCAGGGCAGGGGACAGGAAAGGGGCAGTTTTAAGGCTGAGGTGGCAGTTGGGCTGGGGTGGGGTAGGTGGGGTTAGGTTTTAGGGGGTGTGGGCTTGTTTTAGGGCTGGGGTCGGAGTCGTTTTAACGGGGCTGAGTTGTAGGGCTCAGGGTAGGGGACAGGATAGGGGCAGTTTTCAGGTCAAGGGGCAGTTGGGCTGGGGTGGGGGAGTTAGGGAGTTTAGGTTTAGGGTGTTTTTTGGGATTAGGGCAGAGAGGCAGGAGTGTGATCTTTACCCCACATGCCCATTTACCAAACATGTCTTTACCACGAAATTGCGTGGTTAAGGCATGCCTGGTAAAGGCATGCATGGTAAAGATGTGGTCGGGTTTAGACCGCGTGGTTAAGGCATGCCTGGTAAAGGTATGCATGGTAAAGATGTGGTCGGGTTTAGACCGCGTGGTTAAGGCATGCCTGGTAAAGGCATGCATGGTAAAGATGTGGTCTGGTTTAGACCGCGTGGTTAAGGCATGCCTGGTAAAGGTATGCATGGTAAAGATGTGGTCGGGTTTAGACCGCGTGGTTAAGGCATGCCTGGTAAAGGCATGCATGGTAAAGATGTGGTCTGGTTTAGACCGCGTGGTTAAGGCATGCCTGGTAAAGGTATGCATGGTAAAGATGTGGTCGGGTTTAGACCGCGTGGTTAAGGCATGCCTGGTAAAGGCATGCATGGTAAAGATGTGGTCTGGTTTAGACCGCGTGGTTAAGGCATGCCTGGTAAAGGTATGCATGGTAAAGATGTGGTCGGGTTTAGACCGCGTGGTTAAGGCATGCCTGGTAAAGGCATGCATGGTAAAGATGTGGTCTGGTTTAGACCGCGTGGTTAAGGCATGCCTGGTAAAGGTATGCATGGTAAAGATGTGGTCGGGTTTAGACCGCGTGGTTAAGGCATGCCTGGTAAAGGCATGCATGGTAAAGATGTGGTCTGGTTTAGACCGCGTGGTTAAGGCATGCCTGGTAAAGGTATGCATGGTAAAGATGTGGTCGGGTTTAGACCGCTTGGTTAAGGCATGCCTGGTAAAGGCATGCATGGTAAAGATGTGGTCGGGTTTAGACCGCGTGGTTAAGGCATGCGTTTTTGAGGCATGCGTTTTTCCATCACACAACCTTAATAAATGTGCAAATCAAAACACTCTTTGATCTGCCCACTTCCCTCCCATTGCTTGAGATTTTCTCCCATGTAATACTACATGGCATTATGGCATATATAACACATGAGGAAATGGATCTTCGCCTGCAAGGTCACCTTTTCTGAAGGCCTTGCAGGCCAGACCAAGCCATTTTCAATCGTAAAAGTACTTTTGTGGCCAAAAATATCTTTGTGAATTGGGCTGATGTTGTGTACTGTTTCACGGAATAAGATCCATGATGCAGTATGATGGTGTGCTCATCTCTTTTGTGTGAAAGAGACACATGGGGCATGATTCATAAAGCCATTTGCGATTATGCAGAATATTATGCCTAGTATTCGCCCGCACTGTGCATCAGCTATTAAAAAAAAAACATTTGGCACATATGATTAGTGGAAATGAAACATACACACCCATACATGTTCGCAAATCCAGCTGACAATCAGGCACACGAAAATTACCAGCAAGGTGTAAAGGTGGGTGTGTGAAAGTGGTTAGACCCAAAAATTGAAATATTTATTTTAAAATGGGAGTGCAGACAGTGTCATCTTAAGAATTTTTGGAGCCCGGACAACATATTTTGGGAGCCCCTGGTGAACGATTTTGAAATGCACCTACCCATTTTCTGCTTATTCAATCAAGCATAACGCCAAGCAAACTTGCATAAACGGGGTCACCCCAAAAAGTTTAATAACGCCAGGTCTTTATATCGATGGAAATGCTTATTATTCCTATTGCCTATAGGTTAAAACCAATAAAAAGTATTTTATAACATCAAAATGAAATATGCCTTTCCAAGACCGCTGCAATCCTTAAGATGATCGCAGTCAATGAAAGACAGGGTTGAGTTAGATAGAGGTAGGCAGAGCGGAGAAAGATTGACACAGCAGCAATAGACAGAATTGGGACTGAGAAAAAGTTAACTTTCCCTGAGGGGGAGAGTGTGTGTGTGGTGGCGGGTGGGGGGGGTCTTACAAGGTGGGGGTTGGCAATTGCCCACGCCTTAAAACCTCTCTGAGTGCACAGGGTCTCAGGCATGGTGCGAGGACGTAATGAACACGACGCTAGTGTCCCTGCTAATATCCTGTGAAAAACCTGTATACGTCCTTCACTCGACTGACTCCCAGACTGACCCCATCAGATCCCTGCACCGAATCTACAACAGGTCTTATGCTAATGGAAGCTAGCTGATGCTTAAAAAAAGAGAAATAAGCATTTGAGCAGCGTTCCCCTCTTCCTTTGTTCACAGGCTCTTTGTAAAATGGCGTTGTCTGTGTCACATTGAAGTTCGGGCATTAGGAGATCGCAGGAAGATTGGGACGACTCCCTTGTGTTGTTAAATTTGCCTCAAAGCCCGACTATAGTGAGCGGGCTCTTCTGGTTTGGTGGGAGATTTGTGGCGCGTGTCCGGTGCCCCCAGACTGGTGAGTGGTGTGCGTGGGAAGGTGGAGGAGAGGCTGAGCAGACCCAGAAAGAGGAAGCCCTGGAACAGAGCTGTGACGAGTGTCGTCCCCAGTGGTCAATTGGTAAATAAACTGCCCCGGACTCTCGTCAGGAGGTAGCGTGCACAAGCCAATTTCTCCTGTAAGCGCCACCTAAAACTGAACCATGAAAGTGGGGAGAAGATGATGTGTAATGGCCAGAGCTGCCGACTTCGGAACTGGGGAACAAGGTTCGAGTCTCTGCCTTGGCTCAACATCCTGTGATTCTGGACAAATCACTGTGCCTACCATAAATGAATGTGTCCTTAATTGGTACTCATAAAAAACGGCAATGTTGGTTCAGTGCCAGTGCTGAGCGCCAGAAACCACCGGGTCAAATTAAGCACTCTCCCTCACCCCAAGGGATAGTCCTAAAAACGAAGCCTGGGCAAAATATGCGTAATTTCCTTTGCGTAAGTAAGAAAAAATGCCCAAATATTATAAGAAATTATGTGATATTATGCTAAATGGTGGTCTGGCATTTTGCGCTATTTGTTTTTCAAAATGTGACTTTTTTTTGCATTTTGGACGCGAGGTTGCACTTGGCGCTAAACAAAAGTGCAAAATCTCGCATGATGTCCCCATCAGTTGTTCGTGTTCGGTTTGCTCTCCTTGTTCCTATGCTCTTACTCAAATTAAATCTAAATTATGGTAGGTGGTGTAATGGTGTAATAGAGGACATTTTGCACAATAATCATGAGATGAAGTGCCAGAAATTGTGCTAGATTACACTTGCATAAACAAAATTTTGCCAGGGCTTACTAAAAACCCTATGAGTGTGATGGTTTTTTAGAGGGGACAGTAGGTTCGCGACTTAGCGTGCTAAGGCCTGGGTCGTGGTATTTGACTGCAGGTTTGTGCTGAGGCCCAGGATGAGACTAGTAGTGATCTGGAAAGGCGAAGTAATGCGTGCCTCCTACACAGGTCATAACCATGGATTGAATACAGGAATAAGCTGTTGGGGCTGTGTTTTATTTTTTTAAATTCTGTATGGGATGAACCCCGACCCTCTCCCCTTAATTGCCAGATGACTCTTCCTGATATCTGAGGCTTAAGTAGTAGCGAGGAGAGAAACAGGATTGAGTCGCATGAGTGGAGGAGACCCGAATATGCAGAAAAGTGAGTAAACTTATGGTACGTGAGAAAAATAGAGTGACGTGGCACACCTAGACATCTGCTGAACAATGTGTAGAGACGGGCCCTCGATATACAACATTTTATTTATTCATATATTTATTTAAGGTATTTATAGAGCACACTTATATTCCATAGGGGATATCCTAGTGCTAGACCTCATACTTGCCCAACACCAGCCATTGCATAAGTCGTTAGAGCGGAAATAGCCAATTCTTCAACATCCTCCGAAAGACTCTCAAATCCAACGTCGAACATAAATTCGGAGGCAAATTATTCCAGTGGGCAGCTGCCCAAAAATGAAAGGAGTGACCACCCATTCTTGATTTCTTAATTCGCCTACTATATACCAAAGTCTGGTTAGCGGGATGGAGATGCAGCGCTGGCTTACAGAAAGTAACTCTGTTGTGTAAAATTGCTCGACCGTTGTCATAAAGTGCTCTGTGCTCATTGCAAACTAACTTTAAAATAGCTCTCTTGCATGGAAGCCAGTGAAGAGAATTAAGACAGGCTGAAGCAGAGCTCCATAGTGACAGCCAAACTTGGCAAAACCCAACAGACTGATAGGATAGACAAATATACTACACAACAAACAATTGACATCCCAACAGAGTTAGAGGCATTCCAAGCAGACCTAGTTCACGCTCTGGAGGATCTGTTGAGAGCCGAATCAGAAACAAGGGCAACACTAGAAACAAAGACAGATGCTGTGGCTGTTAATCTCAGTCTGGTGCATGGGGACCTTGGCATGGTCTCTGATAGGGTTAGGTGGTTCAGGATACATTGCAGACCATGGTTCAGGAAGTGGTAGAGCAAAAACGATGGTGGCAGACACACCAAAAAGACGAGAAAATTGGAATACAGTCCGGAGACGCTAAAGTTAGATCATGTCACACAGTAACATACATTTTCTATATCTGCTGAAGGGAATGAAAGTGGGCAGCACAGACCAATTCCTGGAAAATGGACCACCACCACTCTACAGCCTAAAGGTCTAGCAATATTGTGCTCTATGGAAAGAACACTTAGAGCACTGATGCTGATGCAAAACCCGGTTCACCCCAAAAGGCTCTAATTTTCAGACTTACTATAGGGATAGAGATGTTATCCTACATGCATTCACGAAGTGGGGTCCTTGCAGTATGAAAGGTGAGCGCTGATGCTCATTCGGGGTTGCACAAAAGCAGAAACGTTTGCTTGATGTAGTCAAACATGAAACCTGAAACATATGATGTTCTTTCCTGAAAAACTTAAAATCCTCTGAGGTGACAAATCATATTTTTTTCTCACACCTGAACGGGCATGGGACTGACTGAAAAAACATTGGTGCAAGCCACATGAAAACAACCACAGTAACTGGAGGGGGCAGTCAATAACCCCACGGGAAGCTGATTCTGGATCCGAAATAACCCTGGGCGTAGTTCGCGTAGTGGCGCTACGCGTAGCTACGCGAAGTGCACTTCGCACTACGCACGCTACGCGTAGCTGCGCGAACTGCGTAGTGCGGTAGGGAAATGCTGTTCGCACTGATTGCACAGTGCCGGATGCTTGTCCGCACTGTGCAGTCATTGCAAACGGCATCTTGCACAGTGCAAGCAGTCGTTTTCTGCCGCTCGAGTAGATTTGTACTCGAGCGGCAGCTTTCTCAACGCGGACTGGTAGTTTCTCATCGCGAGCGGTCGCGAGCATACGCGACCACTCGCAATGAGAAACCTGACCTCCCCGCATTGAGAATCTCGCCGGGAGGTTTATTTTCCACGCTCGCGATCGGCAACTTGATGTTGCTGATCGCGAACGAGGAAAAAGTCTCACCGGGATGTTGATTTTGCTCGCTCGCGGTCGCCAACTTGACGCTGAGGACCGCGAGCAAGCAAAAAATGCCCGCTACGCTACGCGTTTTTGCACTGTGCTACGTGCAATTCGCGTAGCGCGTAGTTGCGCAAACTACGAAAACTACGCGAGCGTAACATAGTTTTCCGCCCAGGCCTAATCCGAAATCTCCGGACCTGCAGCAGAAGGATCGATTTCATATGTTGGAGTACAAGCTGATGGAACATTAATGGCAGCGAGGAGTCCCTCATAAGAGACTCATACTCCAGTGGAGTTGTTAGTGGAGCAGCAATATAAATGATGGGCATTACATACTCATTGGTGAACAAGCGGTGATTGCACACAATTTCAAGTTGTAAATATCGGGAGACAAAATATCATGAGACAAGAATATAGCGATGGAAAAATATAGTATTGTGTTGCATTTCGACTTTATTACTGATCTAGTACTGTATACATACTTTGCGCATTGCCCTAGGTGAAGCCTGCCTGCTCTTTACCAGAGCTACCAGGAGGGTGAGCGCAAGCTAATATATTGCCTTTAAGGGTGCCTTTAAGGGTTCACCCTGACAAGAGTTGTGATTATTGCTCGAGGTGGGTAACTGCTAACCACAGGGGGGGGTATAGAGTAGTTTTACCCAGGGATGTGGCTGAACGGGCAAGGGTTGTCGATCTCAAATCTGGGAAACCGAGTTCAAGTCTCGGCAATGACGCTCAACATCCTGTGATTCTGGGCAAATCACTTAATCTCCCCATGTCTACCAAAAATGAATGTGTCCTTGTGTAACGTAACTGGCGCTCATGTAAAGTGCTCTGATACCTGATACCTTCGGTCAAGTTCGCGCTATATAAAACTCTGGAAAAAAAAAAGGTAGAGCTTGGTCCCATATGGTTAAGTCTTCAAAATAGAGAGGGACATTTTTTAGAGTCGAACGCTTCTGAGGCACCTGTGAACACCGCTGCAGCATCTCTCTCTGGATTAAGATGGTGCTCTGGGTAGGCAAGAGGAGCAGGTTAAAACAGCAGACACTTAAACCATTGTATGATGAGAGAGAACAACAGGTATCAATAATTCAAATATCGTACAGAGGTTATAGCAAGTTGATCTCCTGAGTATAAACCCTGACTGTTCAGGGAGTACCATAGTGGGCTTTAGGGGATGCAGCCTGCATGCCAAATTCTTCACTAGAATTTTATTAACAGTATTTATGAGTGATAGAGGCTGATAGGAACTGCAACTGGTTGGATCCTTGCCTGGCTTAAGCAGTCTGATCAAAATGGCTTTGTGTAGGATAACCGGGAGGGAACCTGAATCAAATGCTTCATGATATACATTTTGCAAATGTGGGGCGATGAATGTGGCATATTCTTTATATACCTCAATTGTCAGCCCGCCACTGCCAGGAGCTTTACCGTTGGGTAAGCAAAAAATTGAGTATGCAATCTCTTCCACTATAATAAGGCGCATCAGATACTCAAGGTGGGAATCCCTGAGTCATGCCAGTACCACTTCATTTAGGTACATGTCATACTCTCTGGTGCTAACCTCTCTGCGTGACTGATATAAGGTTGTGTAATAATCTGTGAAAGCCTACAAGATAGAGCCAGGATCTACATCTGGGGCTTTCTCAGCTACGCGGATTTCTAGTATAGCTGACGGAGCTCACAATCAACTGATTAAAGCAGCAAGCAACTTGCCTGGACTCATACCCTCTCCATATCTACAGGTTGATTTAGTGTTTGCCTAAAAAATATATTTCCCTATCTGCTACTTCACTACGTTTGCGTATGGCGTATAGCATCTTGACGTATGAGGTGAAGTACAACACTATATTGAGGTCCATTTCCAAAGTCCGTATCTTGTGCACCAATGCAGGTCGCCCAGACCATGCAGACCTGAAGGCTTCCCCAACTATACCAGTGCTAGGCACCGATGTTGCGTTGACTTTTAAAATACTCTATCATTGCTGCTTGAGGTCTTCACAAAACGCCGAGTGTAGCAGGCCATGTGACAGGAAGCAACATTGTCTATAATATTCATTGTCACCTGGAAGTGTCAATGTGAAAAGTGTGGGAGGGAGGTCTGACAGTTTTCTAGCCAGTAGCTTTACATTTATCACCTATAAATTGGCACCTGTAGAAAGGGCATCATGAGTTGACGATCAATGAGTGTTGTTGCGTCCTCCCTGGTTACGGGTGCGCCAGATATTAATCGGCCTGAATTGTACAATCATTTGCTGCAGTGTTTGAGTAGCGAGTGGTGTGCGGTGCTTAGTGCAACATTCCCTATCCAAATGAGGGTCTAGAGTGAGGTTGAAATCCCCCTCCCCATAATATTGTTCCCAGATGGACTATTCTTAATATGGAACCAAGTTGCTGAAAATATGGGTGAATCAGTATTTGGTCCCTAAACTTTAGCAATTGTAATGGGGAGTTTTCCAATGTACAGAAAACTATCAGGCAGCGGCCATTGGGGATCACTTACCACTTACCACATGGTTCAAAACAAATGGGGTGCCCTTTTTAATTATGACAGCCACGCCCCTAGCATAGTTAGAATAGGAGGTGGAAAAGTGACGCTGGCTCCTTCCAGATGCCAAACTGGTCTCTGACTGGGCAGTCAGGTGTGTTTCTTGCAGGAGGCTTACTTGCATATTATGCCGGTCAAGGTATGCCTGTAAACAATTATAGGGGTTACCCTGTGTTCCTCAGAACCTGGACTCTAAATACTGTACCATACAAAGTAGTTCTGTCGGATTCACATATCCCATTGAAGGAACATATTTCAATAACACACTCAAGAATTAAAAGATCATAAATAATTATTTATGCAAACATTGCACCAACCATGTTTACAATGATTTCTATTTAAGGTGCTGTGTGATAAGTACAAAAGGTGCTCATGCAGTGCCAAAATTGGTATAAAACAGAGACAAAAGAAATCCATATACAAAATTCAAATTTCAAACATATAAAACATTGAGTTCATGAAGTCTCAACACTTGGGACGAGTCCGTTAAATTGTCAGGGGCTGTGTTCACCCAACTTGGGGGCATATTTACAAGCCCCTATCGGCAGCACAACGTCACTTTTCACGACGTTGTGGTGGCAACAGGAGCTTCGCCTTATTTACAAGACAGCTTTAAGCCACTTAATGTGGCTTAACGCTGCCTTGTAAATAGGGCCCCCTTTAACACTGAACTTAGCGTGAAAGGGAAGGGCAATTGGTGTTGTGGTGGACGTTCCATCACAACACCCATTTATTTTTACGCTGCCCCATATTTACAAGAGTGGTGTAAATACGGGGCAGCGCGAAAATTAAGACCGGGAAAACCTGATCTTACCCTGGCGCAACGAGGAGAAATGTTTAATTTCTCCTTATTTTTGCTGGTTCCACGTGTGCTGCATTGTGCAGCACACATGAAAACAGAAAAACACCTGTGATTGTTTATGTGCAGGAGGGTGATCCTTCCTGCACATAAAAAAATCATTAAAAAAATGACGCTTTGCAACTTCTATGTATGTTGCACACATAGAAGTTACAAAACGCCATTTAAAGATTGTTTATGTGCAGGAAGGGACACCTTCCTACACATAAACAATCTTCCCCTGCAACGCAGACACCCTTTCACTATGATGCTACGGTGCCTGCATTGGCGCTAGGAAGCTAAATTTAGCGCTAGCGCAGGGGGAAACGCAGGGCTGCACCATATTGTTGAAAATATGGTGAAGCCCTGCGTTTTAGAAGTGACGGAGTACTGCGTTAAGCCAAGGAGGCTAACGCCGCACTCCGCCACTTCTATTGTAAATATGCCCCTTGGTCTTTTTGATGCAGGCTGAGGTTAACGTTGACATTTTGACCTGCTAAACAAGCGTGTCGTCAGTAGTGCATCTAGAGGAGGGTCTTCTTCAGGGCAGACAGTATAAACGCCCAAGAAGACTGCTATTGAAAACAGGGGTGTGTAATTTAATAAAACATCGACTTGTCCATGGGGCAATTTGCTTAATAAATCTACTTGTCCTGTAACAAAATCCACTTGTCCCTTTGGTGCCATGTAGTGTGGCAACAAATTATGGCATCAATCTCATTATATAAGAGCTCTGATATAGCCTCTCTGATTATGCCAGGGTTCGTACCATAGTAGTGTTTAAATACTTGCAATCCACTTATGTAGCCACATTTCCGCAGATCTACATATTGGGGCTGAAGGCAGTTGTAAGCAATAGTTCCAGGGTTAGAATGCCCATTTGAGTCTGTGCATACCTACTAACTTGCATGTTTTAAGGGTTTCAACAACTCTTCTCTAATATTTTCCCATACTGAGAAATGTTGGAAATTTACTCCTGACAATGGCAGACGTAAACCTTCATCCAGAGTTGGGAAACAGTGGTTGGAGGGAAAGTGAACTTGCAAACACTCAGATGTTCGCATGAGCAAATCTACACATGCATATTTGCTCATGCTGAAATGCAGTTCACAAATATTTTCTAGGAGTACTATTTCTTGTCCTACTTCTGTAAATTCTTGGGAATTCACGAAAGCCGTATAGCTGCACTTAATATAAGGACGTATACCATGGGTGCACTTTTGAGACTTTCTTTAATAATTGGGCCCCTAATTTGGTCTGGCGTTGACCATGACCATTTGCCTTTATTAAAATTCTGTCTCTCTCTCTCTGTATCGGCTGGCTTCACTCTGAGTGACAGCATTCTGCTCATTCACAAGGAGCATATCGGCATACAAAGTAGTTTTGTTCAGTGCTAGTAACTACTGTGGCAGTGTGTGCTTTTTGAGACCAAAAACAATTTTTGCTTTTGCCATTGTTTGTTATAATGGTGAGGGCCCGGCAGCGCCCACACCAATAAGGTTTTACAAAAACCATGCCAAAACAAATCACACATTGACAAAACTAAGAAGCTGACCACCAATTTCATACTTACTGGCTTTGCCAATGTTTGTTTATTTTTGTTTCCCATAATCGTATTGAAACTGGTTACACTGATTTTCGATTATGAATATTTTTGGGAAATATTAGCATGTATCAACACATGGTACTAAATGATGCTGCAAAGAAATGGTACCTGCAATTTTACAATAGTTTAGCAAAATGTTTTTTTTCCTGCTTTCATTTTTTTTATCAACATTTTATTTTGAAAGCAAAGAATCATCAATCTTGTTTTCAAGCTTCTGCAAATATTTGCATTGAATCAGAGAGCATTCTGGGAGCATTATACATAGTCTCATATTGCTAAAGTTTGAAAATGTGTGTACACATTTTTATACTGGAACCACTGTCACTAATGCAGTCAGAGCTTACATTTACTTAGAACCCTAATAATAAAGGCTTTCAATTAATGAACCATAAATACAAGTTTGAACAGCATTAACACATGGATAAAAATATCACCTTAACTGCAGACAGTGCCCTTCCCTGATCCATAATGAGGTACTGCAAACTAGTTTGTGCTGCAGGGGGTTGGGCCTATTTGTCCCAAGGACAAAATACACATGAAAACCTGTTGCCCTTGACCCCAAACAATATGTCCTGGGCGTTGGGCTATAGGAATTCCACATCCCTGGAAAATATAGTCTCAATCTTTAGACCTATTAATGAAATATTCATCGTTGGCATGACCTTTTTTGTTGTTGCATAAACGTGACACAAACAAAATGAATACTAATCAACAGAGGTCTGAAGTCATTTCCCCTTTGTTTGTCAGGCAGTGTGGCACTGATGAAAATAATTGTTTTACTGAGGTAACTATACCTGTTTCAAAGTTGTATGTATGCTATTCCGGCAACTTAAATGTGTTCTCTTGACGGTGCTCTGGGTTGGCAAGAGGAGCAGGTTAAAACTGCAGACACTTAAACTATTGTATGATGAGAAAGAAAACAACAGGTCCCTGACCTAGAACACTATTACTTAGCTGTGCAGTTGCAATTTGTAGAAAGCGAGTTTTCAGAAAATGCTTCAGTAGACATGACACTACTTGGGAGGACAAAAAATTGGAGTGGACCAACAGGCTTTAATGTCTGACAGCACGGGATCATTGTTAAAGGAACCACATATACAGGTATGGCAGCCAATCAATGGGGGAGAGCTGAAAATAGTAAGGGCATTTACGTACTTTATGCACCACGGGCAGATTTGTTGAAAATGCCCAAATTGATGAAAATCACAAAAATCGTGAATTTTACCAAATAGATATAGGGCGAATGTGTAACCATGGGCAATTTATAAGAAAGGGAGGAGCTTATAACGTTCCAGGAAGCTCAAGAGATGTACATGGTGCAGCAGACATAATAGAAGCAATATACAACAAATATGAAAAGCAACCACTGGAAGGGCAAAGCCAAGTCTCTAAGTTATCAGGGTTGTATAGTAGGCCTGGGCGTTGAACTCTGCTCCGTTCGTGGAGTTTGCGGAGTTTTCTGCACTCCGCACAGCTCGCGGAGTGCAAGAAAACCCCGCTTCGCGTAGTGCTGCGGAGTTTTTTCCCCGCTCGCGCTCGCGAACGGTAAGTTCGGGAGCGCGAGCTGCCGCTCGGGTAGAATTTCTACCCGAGCGGCAGAAAGACCAGCGCGAACAGCAGTTCGCACTACACTCCGCCACTTGCGGAACTCCCCGGAGTTTTTTGTAACTTCGCGAAGTTCCGCGTAGCAAAACTACGCGAACTACGCCCAGGCTTATTGTATAGGCCATACTGGGCATGCAAAATCAAAGGGTGCTATCACTTTATTATGTACAGTAATTACAAATGGCATGACCAAAAGTGAATTACCTGAGAAATACAAACAAGATAATGATTTCGGGGACAATTTACATATTATACATTGGCCCAAGGCACTGGCGTTAGTGAAGAAAGCTTCTGGTAACACAAGTTTTCGATTGATTAATTTGAATATACTATATAGGATTACATCACACCACAAATACTGAATAAGACGTACACTAATTAGCGGCTCCTTCATAGGGGGCGACAGGGCAACAACCCACTGTCTCTCTTTGCAGTTAATTGCTTCTACATGAAAACAAATGATCTCAGATAATTTGTTTGCATATAAAAGCTATATTGTCCACTTGACAGCAGAAGAGGGCTTCACTAGTTGTATTGTGCATGTTACAGCCTGGCTTCACACAGTCACAATACATATCAGACAGGCTGCACTAGTGTCATGCAGTGCAGCATGTCAGATAATGGAGCTTCAGAGCTTGTCAATCATGTGTCCTTTTACCCTATCAGAAGACGGAATACGGAAGAGGAGTTTAGCTCTAACCCTAACCCGGCTTCTGATTGGGTAGACACTCCTTGACCTAGTTCTGATGAGCTGCTTGTCAGAGTTATGCCATTCAAAAATCGTGGGCCCTGCTGGAAGAGCATGCCAGCTTGTGCTGAAGAGGCCTGCCGCAGGTATGTTTTTTCTTTAGCAGTTTTACTTTGTCTGGGTGTGGGTGTCTGTGTTTGTTTGTCTGCATGCCATCAGTATAACTGTCATTGCATGCATGCCTGGGAGTGTATATGTATATAAGCATGAGCGCGCACCATATGAAAGCCTGTGGGGTAGGAGGTCTTGGGTCCAGTGGATAGCTATCTGTAAAACTAGGGAAGTAATCCAGATTGTATAATAAAAGACCTGTGAAAAAACAGTCTGCTAAATTGGTGAAAGAAACTGACTGCAGCATTTACAGAGCTTTCTGGTTTCAAATTCCAAGCGACTGGCTTTTTTGTTTTGATGATAATCCTGTTTATTTCTTTGTGATACCACCACCACACAAACCAGAATGCAAAGAAAAAATTATGAAACAGAGAAGCTGCTAGCACTTGAGATTAAATGAGTATAGCTATGTTGGAGGGTGATTTTAAGGTGGTTTTCACCACATAATTTAGCGCAGAAATGTGCTATCTAAAATAATAAGACACGTGTGAAATGCAGGAAGTGAGTCAAGAGTGGCACCATTTATTCAAACAATTTAAACAATAAATTTCAAAAACACATCATTATTCAATAATAATACTACACAGTCTACCAAATAACAAGTGTTGAAGACACATCGCAGATCAGGAACAAAAGCATGCAATCTAGTAAGTTCAAAATCACAACAATGCAAAGAAAGAGAGAGAGAGTGAGAGCAACTGAACATCAAAGTACAATAAAGCATTACAACCTCAATCAAAAATGCTAAATACAACGGTTAACCGGGAGCACCATCGTCGTGACAAAAGGTACACTGTACGAGGTGGTCAACGAACTGGAGAGTAAGCAGTCCTTTTATACATTTGAAATGAGGAACCGTTGACCACAAGATCTAATTTTGGCAGGTGCTTGACCGCAGAACATAACAAAAGTTTGAACTTTTTATCAAAAACACTTTGCGTCACCTCTCGGGAGCTTTAAGGTGGAAGCTCCTTATAAGCCTATTTGTTTATTTTAAGCCCTGTCGCTATTTTAGTTTCCAAAGCTGCGGAAAGTCCCAGTTGGCCAACACTCCTTCATCAGAAAGACAGTGACCTGAGGTTATTGGCCTTCATAGGAGAGATACATCTGAGGTTACAGGAGGGTGTGAGGCCTTTTACCTCTGCAGACGCTCAAGGCAGTGTGGACAATTTCAGCACAACCCTGTCTATGGGCTGGCAGGGACAATTGAGACTCTCATGCTTCAGATGTGGGAAGAATGGGCTTGGGGCACTATATGGTAAAACTAAACCCTGCTACATTCCCTCCTCTTGTTCATTCTTGAACAAAACTCTTACAGCATACTTTGCAGGCCCTCCTCCTAGTTGTGGTATCCAAGGGGTGTCATTCACATTAGAACATTGGCACATTGGAACATTGGCTCTCCTGTGCCTTCCTTAACTCTATATACTCTCCTTCATGTATGTCAACGAGGGATGTATATGGTGTTGGTGAAGGTGAAGGTGAAGGTGAAGGTGGATCTATATTTAAATCCTATCTCAGTTGGTATCTACCAGTGGTGAGTTGGGGGCTGACCTGGCACTGGGTAATGATAGGAGGCTGCATTGAGTGTAGTCCTGTCGTTGCTAGTTCTACTACTTCTAAGAGTGCTAAGTTATCCCCATTCCCTGTTCTATCCTTCTTCTTGTATATAGGCCTTCTGAATGTTCCCTATTCCTACCTAATTCATACCTACTAATTTACTACCAGTATTTTTAGCAAAATGACAGAACAACTGCATGGCACAACAGAGGAGCAACAGCACACCGAAAACCGGTAACAGATTTTTTAGAATGGCAGACAGCCACGAAGGCATCCAGTCAAAGTTCTGCTATGGCACCTCCTTCAGGAATCATTTTCATTTCTATGTTGTTCAAGTCCTTGATGACCTTGGTGATGGAGCCTTTTTCTTCATCGTTGGCAGGCACTTAATGTGCATCACGACCTCCCTATCCAAAGCCATAACCTCCTCTTGGTCTTTTGAAGCCAGCGTGCATTTGCCTTGATCTGGAACATCATAATGATGGTGTTGAAAAAAAAGCTGGACCATGTTCAATAGGCGGAACTACTGGGGTATGTCTTTAAAGGCTGTCCACCCAAAGTATTCAGCATACCGCTGATGTTGGTGGAGCAAGATAACAGAGCCAGTCATTGGATGGGCATTGATGAGGGAGATATTGGCTGTAGGAACGACCAGGGAGACTTCGTGCATGGTCACAAGGATACACAGTCCATTCCATCGAGGAGGCAGTTGGAGATAGAGACATTCTCCGCAAGCCCAGTAGAAGTCCATTAGGCTGGAGGTGCCATATTGCATGTCCAAATTATAGATGGTCTTGTTGCATCCAGAGGTGTGCCCAACAGGTACCGTGCCATTTCCTAGACAACAGAGGAGAGGTGACTTTAGTTTGAAAGCTTTTTTATGTTTGGACATTTTCTCCCCACCCCAAGTGTACCTTCCAGTCTACCCCATCTAAATTTGTGCAAATAGACGTAGAGCAGTTCTGTTTTGGCATGGGCAACATAAGGTGTGGGGTAAAGAGCCATTACAGTCTGGGGGTGATCTTGTTATCATAAACCCATTCTTCCTACCAAAAGATGCGCTAAGGTCGATATCAGGAACTCCTATCTTAAGTTACCTCCCCCTCTATTCTGGAACTATCAGTGATAACCTCATGCATTATTGGGGTGTGGTCCCATACTGTGGTATTTACGAACACTTCAGGGATGTTGGCCTCAATAATCTAAACTTGCCCCTGTATTCTGTAGAGGAACAGGGGTAGGAGAAATTTTACAGTGTGTGGTGATACTTCCCTAGGGAAAATCAGAAAATCAGTCTATCTGCGCCTACTACTATTGGCATCTGGTTTTACCTCATAATATCATGGAGAGAATTATGGACACTATGCCGTCAGGCCCATGGGGCATCCCTACGATGACGGGATGACTTAGAGGGACACATTGTAACATTAGTAGTACCATCACAGGCAATGGAGGTATTGGAACGCGTTGCGTTATTAAAGGTGCCACTACTACTGCTACAAGCGTCAGCAGGTGAAGGGGGAAAAAAGATATGTGATGTACAGTAGCGTGGTCAACTTCAACCTTTTGAGGAATATAAGTCTTCTGAGCCAAGCAATAAGAAAGAAAAGCAAACCAATTAAAACATTGTTAGTGCCACTTCGACAATAAGATAAGGACATAAAATAATCAACATATCTTGTTATAAGGATGTTTTGTGCTGCTGGTGTTGCGGCTGTATCCATAGATTACAAAATTGATCACATCCTTCTTCTCAGGTAGTCAATGGGAATAATTTGTACTCCTTTTGTTAATTGTCAGTGCTGAGGTAGTGCAGGGTTGGCCCTGATGTCGCTCCGATGTATCCATGTTCTTCAGCTGTTGGTGAGGAGTCTATGACTTTAAATGGTCCTTCAAATTTTAGGTGGTTTTTTTCCGCTGATGGAGACCTTCTGGACAAAGATCTGTGTTCTGGGAGGGATGAGTAGGAGCTCAGGATCGATGGAACCCTTCTCCTTCCGCTTGGATTTCTGAGTAGAAAGTAACTTCACAGCTCGTGTTAACTCAACAAATACTCTTACATTTCAGCTTTCTTAATTTCAGAAGAACTTTCAGTATGAATTTTAAGTCTAGTTGAGGGTACTGATACCTTTATTAATTGTTCAGTGACAAGTATATGGGGCGTTAGGTGCTGGTCAGAACGTGGTATATTTCTGAGTGAAAACAGGGCAATTGGTAGGCAATAAAGCCATTTTTCTTAATAAAAACGTTTTTTTCTTTTTTTTTTCTTCTTCTCAATTGTGGCACTTAATTTGCTTATTTTATTTTTAAGCAGAAATTCAGGCATTGCTGAAATTGGCTGCTGCTTTAGCATCACAGTGGAAACGTAGTCCAGCTTTGATACAAATTTGTGGGAAAATTGTAGTAGGGCCTGTGGCATGACATGTACTCCCCTCTTTTTTTATATATATGTTTATTTATTTATATGTTCACATCTAATCTACCTGTTATACCAAATGTGTTGTCTACTCCTCCCCAACCATTCTCTATGACCTGTGGCTAGGTGTGAAACAGTAGTTGTGCAATTGTGCAGGCACAATATTCAGAAATAAAAAAACACAAATGCACTGTTGGAGCTCCTAACCAGACATGAGGAGGTGGAAACATGAACATTGAGCCTATGTATGCAAATATCTCGAAAACAGGAAACCTAGTACACTGCTTAGGGACGAAGGGAAGAACCGAAAATAATAATGTCTGCAGTGTGCAAAACCTCGAAATGTCAATTAACTCGGAAAGCGAAAGAAGAACCAAAACATTGTACTATAATTGTTCCCAAGAGATAGGAACATCTTAAGAATCTCCGTCCTAGTAACACAATTGGGATACAAAAACTCATAGTTGTTGAACTGCAAAATATTTGCAACCACCCCAAAAGTCTGCTACTGCAGTCTAAAAGGCATTTTTAAATCTACACACATTTTATTCTGAAAATATTGCAATACTGAGCATCGCTACTTAATGCATGTTGTCCTTCTACATTAAAATACGCTTTATATTAGCACATATTATTCATTCTTCGCATTTCCTAGCACTGGCGCTTGTGTGGAGGACGTCGGTGTGGTTGCTATCTGTGGTAAACTATACCTATGGCTTTCTGGTCGCTGTACAATGTTTCGTATGCTGCACAGAGCTGCACATATCCCACAACTATTCCTTTCCTCCTGCCACACAGCTGCACCCCTAGTGCCCCTGTGTTAGGAAGGCCTCTAATGTGTCACAATTTAGAACAACAGTGAATTAATAAACAGATGTCCCCATCACGTCCATTGGACAAGATCCTGACATGCCGTATTTTGCCACCTTTCGTGGTCATAGTCTGCAAGATGTGTCACTGTAGGACATGCGTATATTTATATATCCATGTACACTTAACTGACTTTATTTCAAGCAGTGGTGATGCCGGTGGTATTTCACGTAGTGACATAATCTTTTATTTCACTTTCCTGCTGCAGCCAAAAAACCCACAAGTTCCTTCACTACCACGTTTCTTACGTAGTACAACCTGTCACTTATTCTGGCACTCGTCAAAGATCGCAAAGTGGACCCTAAAACTGAATTCTAGAGAGGTCTAATTCAAACACTTAAAATGAGGGACGTCTGTGAGCAAAGCTCTGATGTGCTGCGCCAGCGAAACAAGCCCACACCGAACCAGCACAGTGCTGTGGTCGGGCAGGAGTGTCTCTGTAGTACAGTGGGCATAGGGGAGCGAAGCATATATACACACATATACATGTCCAGTGACTAAACTGCATAACGTGAAACGTGAAACCCTGTATTTAATCCCGGCTTCCCCATTTTACCAAATTGTGTGATCCTAGGCAGTTTATTTCTCTTGTTCTCCTTTTCTAGCTTAACTCTTAGTTCAATATAGGCATGTCTGTCACGGTGAGGAAGAGAATCAGTCTCTCCGAATTTATTCTTTAAAACTATTCCTTGAAACAAGAATTTTTCTCAACGCACTTGACATAATCTGTTGTACGGGACAGGAAACTTATACACTAAACCTAATATTTCAATACTGTTCATACATTTACACAGCTCTACGTGTTCTACTAACTATATATATATTTTTTATTTTTCCTGTTCCGTTTGTAACCACAGGAAACCTATTGCACTATGTCTTTCTGGCCTGGGCTCAGTGCCGAGACTCTGTGGCCAGCCAGGAGCGTTAATATAAAGGCAGCCCAAGAAAAAATCTTTTAACCCAACACCTCGTAATATCAAAGAATATGTTGTGCCGAATTGTACCTTTTGCTAAATAGAGCCTATTTTAACATAACATGTGTACTTGTAAAGCGCACGTTCACCAAGAAGGGTGTCTTGGTGCTGAATAGCAGATCTTTATTGTTCCCTAACTCAATGGTACTCATTTTATCCACCTCAGAAGGATGAAAGGCTGAGTAGACCTGGCAGCATTTGAACCTGTGACCATGAAGTCAAACACAGGCCCCCACAGACCCATCTGAGGTGCATTATGTGTCATGCATATTGTGTAATACCCCTGTTTTTTTTTTTTTTCTGGTGTATTGCTCATAAGAGCCTAGAATAAACATGAGTCCTCTGCCATGCAACCACATTGCAGATGCTATTGTATCTGTTGCTGTGTGCAAATGTATTGGACCTATATTTTGAAGCGTATTGTCGTGGGTAGGGGATAGGTGTCATTTAATCTTTGGGGCCAGGAAATGTTGTGTTATCCAAGATGAAAATTGGGTGTAGTTAGTGTGCATTCTATTCCACTAATTTATCTCCCCTCTTGTCTCCCGAGTTCTGTGCACATGAAATCGGGAGAGAAGAACAGGCTTATTTAGCTAATTCCTTCCTTCTGTCTAATGTTCACCATCTGCTCCGATATTTACGTTGCTCTTAGTCCAGTGTCGCTAACTTCCTTGTTTATGAGCCACAGTTTCAAAATTTCTTTTGTATTAGCTAACTGTGTGTGCTCTGTGGCTGTACTTACTTGGATGGGTGCTTGCATTCGGGCTACTGCTGATGCCTGGAGGGGTGGCACTGTTTACTGCATGGGCTGCTGTTGAATTGGAGGCAAGTAGGAGTAAATTATTTGGGGCTAAATTGCTTGAGTCTGTGACTGTGTGTAGGGTGCAACACAGTGGCGGTGCATCCATTGGGGGCGTTGGGGCGTTGCCCCACTAATGCCACGCCCCCAAATTCTTCGTTCTACTTCTCCGACGCTAATTCCAATCAGGACTACTGATTGGAATTAGCGTCTCTGCGTCGGAGAAGTAGAACGAGGGATGCTGGGGTGGGGGCGGGGCTGCGGCAGCACTCAGGGAGTTGAGTGACAGGCCAGCAGCGCACTAGAGACAGTCACACAGTTCAGTTGCAGTCCCAGCAATAGTGCGCATGTTCGTTTTTGGGCTGATAATTTTTACGATCAGCCCGAACATGCGCACTCTAGGCTGCACATTAGGAGACCGAGGGTTTGATGCTGCAGCCCCCGGTCTCCTAATGGGCAGGGAGTATCCCTGCCCTCAACCAATCCTGGCGGCGCTGCTGGAGCAGCGTCAGTAGAGGGGTTGGCACTGCAGTGACGTCGCGGCTGTTCCTGTTTGCGCCTCCTGGTCCGGGGTCCCGCGCTCTTCAACAGTCGTGCCGAGGCGCTGCGGACCGGTAAGTTTTCTTTTATTATATTATTTTAATCTTCCCCGGACCCCACCCCCGCGCGACCCCCCCGCGAGTATATGTTCGTCAGAATGCTTTTCTCTTGAGTCCCAGTCTGAAGCAGTGTTAGTAACAATCACCAAGTATTATAAGGCAGCACACCTACTGCATTTGCGGTGAACATGGAGGTTTGGCAAATTTTCTATTCAGTTTTGTTAGGACTCGTGCTGCGGAAGTGTGCACTAGACACGCGACGACCTTTTCTCTCCCCCGAAAATTTCCTTTATGCCTCTCCCTCCACTCTGTTCCTAGAGTTCTCGTGCTCACTTCCAGTTCCAGCCCCCCCCCCCGCCTTCACCTCCCCAGCCTCGCTCCCCCGCTGTTCTCAGCCCGATTCTCTCGTAGGCCTCAGCCCGTCTCCTTTGTTTTTCACTCGATTACTACCAGTGCCCCCCCATCCTGTATCTCTGCTTCCATCACTCTCCCGTTTCTGTCATCTTTTCTGTGTCCAGATCTCACTCTGCCCCCCCGTCTGACTCTAAACAATTTCAGCCACAATGCTTCTTACCTTTACCGCTCCTTCCCATTGCAGCCGGATCTAGCGCCTAAGTGAAAGAAAGGATCTGACTGCACAGCCTTTAGAACACCCTGCCCACATGGTGTTTAATCCCTGCGCTGAGGTAAAGACTCCGTGCACAACCGTGCCTGTAGGAAATTCAAAACAATCCAGGGCTGAAATACAGGCTTCATTTCTCCTAAGGGAGCTGTCTTTCCCCTGTTCTCACTGTCAGCATACATCTACTCGGCTTTTGGCTGCTAGAATGCTGATGTAGGACAGCTGCTCTTCTGGAGCGAAGTGAAGCCTGCAGGATCTCTGGTGACTAATTGTGTTATTTTAAGAACTTACTACTAACGAGAATACATCATATTTATATTTGTCTTATGCTACGGGATTGTTGGTGAGTGACTGGGCTGATTGCACGTGAAAGCAACAGCAAGAAAACAGCATGAAAGTCCACAGATGTCAAAGGGCATGGCCTTTAATTAGGGATCGCCGGGGTAGCAGCTACCTCCCACCCCACCTCTCTTCCTTTCGACTCCTGATCTTATTCTAGCAGCCCTGGATAAAATCAATATTTCTCTCTTCTGTCGCAAACAGCGTGGTGTTGGGTCTTTTTACTATGTTATATATTTTGTAAAATGTGGTTTTAAAGGTCTTTACTGTTTATTAATACTGTAATGAGAATATAGGCACTTGAGTTGTAAGCGCGCCTCAGAGGCTCCATAGCTGCGTGTTGATATGTGTTTGCATGACATGGACACGATAACATTAAGTGGGCAAATACCTGCTTCGCTTCACACGAAGAGCTGGTATCAAATATCGCCATGGAAGGGTAAATGTTTTCACCAGGGCATCTGCCTGCGCTTGTCAACAATCCTAGTTTTGCTGATTTTTTTCATGTTTTATGTTGTCCGCGTTTTTCATTTTCATTGTTTGTTCCCCACGTATGGTTAATGTTCATTTTTGTATGAAGTGTTTTTGCCATTTTTAAAGATACTTAAGTTCTGCATCACGTTTCTTAGCGGAAGGTGCTGGGTGTCCCACAATAAAAGCAGAAGGACGTGTCAGTGAAGAGGTCACATCAGTGAAGCTAGAGCAGAGCGCCGAATTAGGTTAAATGACTTGACAGTTGTTAAGCGCTAGACAGAGAGCAGCCAGTAATATCTAGTATTTTTATTCAGGTTTTAGTACCGGAATTCATTAACGTGTCTCTCGGGCTCTCATTATTGCCAGATAAGGAAACTGCGACTTAAGGAAACAACAGTGCTGTAACGAAGATCACAACCTTTTGGGAGAGCTACGTTACAAAATGAATCGTTCATTGCTGTAAATCGTAGCAGTCGTTTTCACCTACATCAGTGGTGCACATTTATTAACATTGGAAGGTGGAACGTCTAAGGTGTGTGCATTAGTCGGTGTTCTCTTTTTGTTACCTTTAATTTAAGCCTACGTGTGCGATCTTGCATTCCCCACGAGTTAGCTATTTTATAATTTTGTTGTTTATCTGTATTTTTTTCTGTGCATACTTTGAGGCTTGAGCCATGCCAGGTGTTTGAGGGGCTTTGATTGAGCATGCAGGCGCTAAGGCTAAAGCCAAACAAAGTGCCTGTCAGTGGGTTGGCCTCTGCAGAGCACACAGAACAATATTTGTGTATTCCATTTGCAACTGAAATTCAGTGGAAATGTGTGTGAAGGGGGTACACTGATGTCAAAATATTTGCAAGGCAAAAGTAAGAGAAATTAAAGTGCTTATATTTGAGGGAGTGCAGTGCATGTTGGGGGCGGTGAAGTGACAGATGTGAGGAAGGGCATTCGGGGAAGAGTGAAAAGAGGATGCTGAAGAGGAAGAGAGGGGGTTGAACATGTGCAGATGGACAAGATATGCAGAGAAAAAGAGGATACATATCTAACGTAAAGCACACATAGTTGAAGGCCAAAACTCCTTCCACAGGCCTCAATGCTATTTAATTCACAGACTCACTATTTCAGAATTTAAAAATTTTCAATGTTCATTATTTATAAGAAATCATTGTTGTTACTCATTTATCTTAAACAGCTAACACCCAAAGACAAAGCCAATCATACTGACAGGCTTTAGGTGTATGTCAGTTGTTGTGCCATTTATCTGGATAAAATTACATCTCATAGAGAAACCAAAATACCAGTCTGATGGCACACTATGGGAATCACAGAAATGTATTTGGCATGTTCCTTTATAGGGAGCACCACTTTTTCATCTCACTTAAAGACCTGTCTGCACATATTTCTATATGACTGGTTACAGCCAGCAGCTGTGGGTGCTTCCCGAAGTCTGGTTAGAGCATATTTTTCCAAAGTTAATGCTGCATGCAGTGCAAGACACTGGGCAAGCATACATTTTAAAGGAGCTAAAGTTGTTGTCATGCAGAACAATTTACATATTACAGTAACTGTTGAACAAATTAATGCAAGAAGATGCGGGGCAGTTTTTAATGTGTTTAATATTTCAAGACTATACGTTCCCACTGCTTAATAAGCCTTTCTTTATCGCTGCATTCATTTGCTTTAAAATGCACCATTTGCCAATCCTTTTTTAAATTTCTTTCTCAGGAGAGGGACTCTCCCTAGACCCCAGGTTTGTCCATTGAACTTGTTCACATCGCTAACTAGTGTTTTCTATTGGAAAGGGTAGAGCCAAAGCAGTCTTGCTTAGTACCCTAGCCCCCTTCAGAAGTCAGACTTGCTTGGCAACCCAGAAATTCTCTGAAATAATGTATGAGTTTTCTTTTATGAATGCCTAGAAGAACTGAATTTTTAGTCCATTTATCACAGAAATAGTGCTGAAAATCGCACCAAAAAGATGCCAATTTTTTTAAAATTTCTTCACGGGGGGAGAAGCCCCCCGAACCCCCCTTATTGCCGTCGGCTCGCTCGCTCGCATACGTTGATTCGTTCTACATACGCCCCCACCAGTTTCAAATTGCACCAGCCGCCACTGGTGCAACACCCTGCGTGTTGCCTGCTTATGCATATCAGGGTACTTGCAATGAACTGGGACCATATGATGGTGCGCATTTTGTTTAATGGAGTACCGTCATATTGTGCTTCAGTTAGTGTTGTTCCTTTTATTCCTGTTTTTAGTATGTCTTCTGCTTCCTCTCCAATCAGGGAGGTGAGCAAGCTTTTAATGTCACCTACCGCTAATGTTATACCAGCTGTATGTTGTTCTAAGGCTGCTATCCATTTACCAGCCCCTTCTGTTAGCGGCGGTAGTTGTTCTTTCAAATTGTCTTTGTCCATTTGGGGCCATGGGACACACTGAGGGACAGCATCTAGGCTTTTGAACAGTAGAGGCATTTGCTGAGTCACTGTGGTACTTGTTGTTGTGGGTCGTGTGAGTATCATTTTTCTGTAATTTTTTTCTCTGCCTAGTGGAACGTATTAGGGCCGTTGACAGAATGTCACTTTGATGTGCAGTAATTGGAGTTATTGTGTCTGTTCTGCTGTTAAATATGGCAACTGGTCTGTTATGCAGTAGGTGGAGAATTACTTCTGTGCTCTCTCTACCTTCATTATTTATTACGTGTGTGAATTTTTCTATTGTTTGCCAGAAATGTGTTTGTAGTGCAAGTACCTCTGCTAGAAGTAGTGGGCTAAAAGTGTTAACGTTTATCAATGAAGCACCAGTTCTCTTCCCTAGTTACTTTTAAAATTTAATGTGGCTCTAGAAATTTAAAAGGAAAAATGTTCATAAGGACCCCTCTTCTTCTCACTGTCTGGGTGCCCACGAGCTTCCAGAGTTTCAGCCTCGTTTCGGACAAGCCAGAGGTCAGAGGCCCAGTCTGTCCACTCAGTGTTTGCCCTTTGCAGATGCCCCCTTGGAACTTTGGCAATTACAGCTTTGTTCCGGTCAGGCCAGAAGTCGCAAGCCCGTCACTTCGGTTCTAGAGTTCTCTGCTGAATACCCCCTCCCACGCTATCTGCCACTTGACTGAACAATCAATTGCGATAACCCACTGCTTTCGGACCAGCCACGCACGAAACCTCTGCCTTCCTGTTTTAATTTGTGGTAGATAGGTGCAAGGCGATAAGCGTTGGTTGTGTCCCAGGGTGCTTTTTATTGTTGACTTTTTATGAGAGAAAAAGGAATCTTTTATTTTATCCACAGTCACAGGCTAGTATGTTAATTGGTGAGCCTATTTTAATAATTTCCAAATGCTTTATTAACAGGAAATTAAGTCAGTGTTTTTAAGCTAAATTCAACGATGCACTTTTAACTTTTTATATTCTATTAACATGATATGAGCAGGGGACAAGGAGGGGTATTTTGAGCTCAAACTAACAAGGAACTACCAGGGAACACATATATTTAGCAGAATGGAGCAGGTCAAAATGCACACGACATATAAATATACAATTTTCTACACCTGGACTTTTTCTCGCTAAAAGATAGAAGACAATCTGTATACCAAGAATGGAGCACTGGTCGTTGCCCCAGATATCGATCTTAGAAAAAAACACAACAGGGTCATTTGAAAACGTGGAGATAGAAAAACTATGAGCTACCCACGAAAACAGGGAACTATTATTCCAAAAGAAAAGTCGACAGTTCTTTCACAATTAATTAAAAGGCAAGACTGTGCACTCCTGTGCCAGAAAACCGAATGAGAAGACGAATTTGTACATTGTAAGAAATGTTGACAGATTTAACCGTTAACATTCTTTAACTCTTTAGGACTGCAGAAGCTGGAGATTTCTAATACTTTCAGCACTAAACCTCCCTTACCAGTCACCAGACGTGAACTGACGAATACTTGCAGAAGCTGGAGATTCCTAATACTTGCAGCACTAAACCTCCCTTGCCAGTCACCAGACGTGAACTGACAAATACTTACAGAAGCTGGAGATTCCTAACACTTGCAGCACTAAACTTCCCTTGCCAGTCACCAGACGTGAACTGACAAATACTTACAGAAGCTGGAGATTTCCAATACTTGCAGCACTAAACCTCCCTTGCCAGTCACCAGACGTGAACTAACGAATACTTTTAGAAGTTCTGACCCTTTTAGAACCTGCAAGAGCTTAGAGATTCAAGGTGCGATTCCACTTATCCTATTTGTACTAATTAAATAGGCGCATGACTTTTCGCATCAGTTATCGAAGAAGATACACTGGCGTGTCTCTAGACTCATGAGAGATCAGACATTTCCTGCCCTACCTACTCGCATGACATGTCCCACCGACAGACCAATGAGACAAGCGATCCCTATCTTGTTAGACAGGTGATATGAAGAAAAATTTACAATAGTAAAACCAAGCATGGGAAACCCAAATACCACAACCTCAAATGTCAAACTCTAACAATAAATCCTGGCTCAGTGCCTGCACACGTGTGTCATAATAGAAAAAGGTTGATTGCCGTGGCAAGACACCAGTCAGCAAGGAACTGTGGCTTGGGCCGTATCACACCTACAAGTCCTCAACTGACAACAGCCAGACACTACACCTGGACAAGCCAAAGAGAAAAAGCAAAAGGCTCTTTGACTTACCCGTGTGTGTCCGGTTGATCAGTCAAGAAGAGGCAACGAAAGGCAACCTCCGGCCGTGGCCACAGGGGAAGTTCCCTCTCCTTGCAGTCTGGAAATTCTTATGCACGCCCCATTTCGTGGTCGCCATCTGTTACAGGGTAATTTTAAGGTGGTTTTTACCACATACTTTAGCGCAGAAATGTGCTATCTAAAATAATAAGACACACATGTGAAATGCAGGAAGTGAGTCAAGAGTGGCACCATTTATTCAAACAATTTAAACAATAAATGTCAAACACACATCATTATTCGATAATAATACTACGCAGTCTAGCAAATAACAAGTGTCGAACACACATCGCAGATCAGGAACAAAAGCATGAAATCTAGTAAGTTAAAAAACACGACAATGCAAAGAAAGAGAGAGAGAGAAACTGAACATCAAAGTACAATGAAGCATTACAACCTCAATCAAAAATGCTAAATGCAACGGTTAACCGGGAGCACCATCGTCGTGACAAAAGGTACACTGTACGAGGTGGTCAACGAACTGGAGAGTAAGCAGTCCTTTTATACATTTTACATACATTTTTATACATTTTTTATCAAAAACACTTTGCGTCAGCTTTAAGGTGGAAGCTCCTTATGAGGCTATTTGTTTATTTTAAGCCCTGTCGCTATTTTAGTTTCCAAAGCTGAGGAAAGTCCCAGTTGGCCCCCACTCCTTCATCAGAAAGACAGTGACCTGAGTTTATTGGCGTTCATAGGAGAGATACATCTGAGGTTACAGGAGGGTGTGAGGCCTACTGCCTCTGTAGACGCTAAAGGCAGTGTGGACAATTTCAGCACAACCCTGTCTATGGGCTGGCAGGGACAATTGAGACTCTCATGTTTCAGATGTGGGCAGAATGGGCTTGGGGCACTATATGGTAAAACTAGACCCTGCTGCAGCTACTGATAGTGCAGCATGTGCAGTTGCACAGGGATCCTGTAGTGTGATGGGCATTCTTAACCCCTGTTTTTACAACAGATCCAGGGCAAGGAGGCCAGATTTTCTTGCTTGCATTAGGGCCCAATGTGGCCTTACTATGCCAGTTTGCTTTTATATTTTGTAAATTAGGGAAACATTATGGTCCTGTCTGCACAGAGCATGTTCTGGATGCAGTTTGTTATATTCTCAGTCTCTTCTCTTTGTGTATTGTCAAAAATAAGTCAGTCACTACTGATGCCTCACAGGCATTTCAAGCAGCTGTAAATAGGCACTGTCTTCTAGCAATTGAATTACCTATGTAAGTTTTATTTTATGGCAGACAAAGCCAGAGAAGTACATAGTTTCTGCTGTTGCAGTCTGAACTTTTACTATATTTTAAAAGATCCTCCTCATATCAACTTGTTGAACTATTGGAATCTATGTTTTTTACTAAAATTTCTTGGGGAAGAGGTGAACCCCAAACTCACCCTAGCTCATTATGGTCACTCGGGACCATCCAGTGTAGGCATTTATGGCCCATCTATTTGAAAGTTCACCAGCTGCACTTCGCACACTAATAAGTATGCCAAATGTCCAAAATTGAATCCAGAGGTGGCAAATTTCATACATACATGCATTATGATCCTGCCCAAAGTTAGAATGATATTAGAAGGAATTACAAAAAAAACTTTCAAAAACATGCGAATTGCATACCTGCCAACCTACAAAATAACTTCACTGTATGAGGAGAGGGTGGGGCCTTGGAGGGGGCGGGGTCCCCACCCACTTCCCAAAAAAACCAAAGCAAAGGGTCATTGAGCCTGTCACCGATGTCCTGGGGTGTTTTCACAACTTTTAAGGGGCATCGCCTGCTTACTGCCTCTGAAAACGAGCTGGAAACCAGTGTTTACACTGGTTTTCAGCTCGTTTTCACTGCCACAGTATGATTTCGGCTCCTCACCGGGTGATTATGAAGAGAGCCAAAATCGTGTGACACACGGAGGCACCGTGTTATTAGGCGTGTTATTTAGTCTGGAATTGATCTCCACGAGCCTGTTTGTTAGATATATGTCCTTTTTTCAGCTATGAATAAGATGCGTAGGAAAGCGGCAGAGTTTGCACTGCTTTTGGTGAAACAAAGACTATCTATCAATTGGATGGCAAGCGCAGCGCCAACCCTGACATGAAGAATGCTTAGTGGGGTGGGTATCCCAGGAGGAAATAAGTAGTAGGGTTTGTGGTAAGCTCACTCTAGATTTCACAGCCCACAAACTAGATCGCTCCTTGGAAGGCTAACTTCATCTTCTAGAACAACCGGGTGATAGAAAGTTGTATATTCAATTTAATGGAATTGTAGGAATGAGGCTGCCCTCAGTTGCCCTGGCTGTAAATACCATCAAGAGACCATATCCCTTGTAATGTTTGCCTGCTCATTATACGCGACCCTGAGGAAAAATTGGCTTGCTCCAATCTGCAAGCAATTGGGAACTGATAACTATAGAATCTCTCTGAGAATCTTGAAGTCTGATCCCAGGCCATTATTTGCTTGTGCGGTGGCAAAATTCTTGGGCCAAATGTGGGGTATTAGAAATAGGGCTCAGAGGGTGAATATAAAATGAAGCCACAACCACAATAGCTAGGCCTTGGCTTTCCTTATCTCTAAAGAAGATGTTTTTGTGGCCGCCTAAGACATATTTTATATTCCTTGAGTTTCGACGCTTTTAAATCAGTTTAAGCAGACTTGTTTGCTTTCGACAATTTTTATATACTGATGTATTTTATCACCATCTTATCCTTTTATATTGTATCTAATTATTTTATCTTGCAAAATGTATAGCTGGATGCCACTGGAGACAAGAAGCTAACACGAACAATTTCTGATTGTATTTAACTGTAAATAATTTTATCGCACGATGCGCACTTTACAAAGGGTTACCAACCGGACACTGATGTTATTTATTTCATTGGCTTGTATTACGTTGATGTATAATCAGAACGGATTATAAGAGTGCCAAGCGAGAATGTAGAGATGGCAGATTCTGTCATATCATTGTTGTACATATGTTTGCTTATACCCAGCTTCTGATTAAGATCTGCACTTTATTGTATTAATCCTGTACCATTGGTATATTGCAAGCAACGTTTATAACTTCTAGTTGAAAAAAAGTTATTGAACTGAACTGAACTTAAGAAAACGATGAGGAAGGAATGTGCCACTGGTCCAAGATCAAGACCCTGGAACTTCCTGGGAAGACCACCTCCAAACTCACCACACTTCAGAGGAGGGTCCTGGAAAAGGGCTGGTTGGCCTTCCTTGCTCAGCTGCAAGAATATCTAATGCTCTGTGCCAGTCTGGCAATCCCAGTGACAACTGTCAATTCTGGATGTACTAAAAGTATTAGAAAGTGAATAGCAGAATGGGTTTACACCCTAGAGTATGTTTAAAATTTATGAGCCTGTATCTTGAAAACGTCTGCTTGCAGTCTAGTTTTTGTGGAGTCTCTCCAAGGTGGCACCCACTGGGGAAAGGTACACCATATTTTAAGGTTAGACTGACACATACATCGTCTAGTTGTGATAACCTTTGAATTTTAGGTCATAGAACTACAGTCCAATGGGCCTCATTTTACTGTCCATATGATAGAAGGTATCCCTAAGTTCTTGGTGTGAGAAGGAAAATCAACACCAGTGCTCGGGAGAAAGTAAGACTTGTGTTAGGGAGAGTCAGATTTATGGTGAGCAATGTGTCAGGAATTGTGACTCCTGGAGTGTACTGTAAGAGTGAGTGATCATCTATGTGTGTTGTGAAGCTGGGATAGACTGTGGGAGTGAGTGTCTTGGTGAGCATTGTGCAAGGAATGAGGTAATTATGGTGCATGATGTGAGCAAGTGAATAAGGTACATTTCCAAAGTAATCAAAGAAAACAAAAACATAACATGAAGCAAAATAATAAAATAACCATAACAAAGCACAACAGAACAAAATAGAAAGCAGCACAACCACAGTACAAAGGGAAGCCCGTTTGCGCCCGTCCATACCTGGATCGCGCCCAGCGCCACGGACCCTGGTTCTCGGACCTTTCACTGACACCAAGCCAGCACCCTCCTCGCCCTCAACACAGGTTGCCATGCCGCCTGCCACCCCGCGTCACTGAAGAACACCCAAGGGCCCTTCTTCTGCCGATATTGCAGCTACACCCTCGCCCACCTCCACACTTCAGCTCCTCTCGTCGCCCAGCCGACCAACAGCGCGCCTGACCGGCTCAGCTGCATCCTCCTCAATACGAGCTCCCTCCACAAATACGCCACAGAAATCTGGAACCTCCTCGACTCTGTCTCTTCCGGCATCTCCTTCCTCACGGAAACCTGTACTAACCCCAACTCTGGCCTGGACATTGCCACCCCCATCCCAGATGGCTACAAAATCACCCGCAAGAGCCGCACCCACCGACCAGAAGGAGGCATCGCCATCATCCACAAGAACACCCTCTGCCTGACTACCACTCAGACGACCCAGCGACAACCATAGAACACCTCCACTTCCATATCCAGACCAACCCCAACACCACTCTCTGCAGCACCCTCATCTACAGGCCTCCTGGCCCCCGCCCACCCTTCACCGACGCCATCGTCGCCTTCATAGCACCCCAGGCTCTCGCATCCACCAATTACATCCTACTCGGCGACCTCAACTTTCACCTGAACAACCCCAGTGACCAGAACACCGCCTTCCTTCTCGCCAACATCAAACTCAAGCAGCGGGACACACGCTCGACCCCGTCTTCTCCGCCAGCGAAAACATCACCTACAATCACACCACCAAACTCCTCTGGATGGACCACCACTGCGTGCACTTTGCCTTCACCACATCCACCGTACACCACCGCCCTCACCGCCCCCCCCCCCCCATCGTAGCTGGAACAAGGTCACGAAAATATCTCACTGCCTTTCTCAGCATCACCACACCGCCATCAGCTGACACAGAAATACCTCAGCACACAACCTCCACTGATGGCTCTCCAACTGCGCTGACACTCTGGCACCTCTTAAGAAGGTAAATGGCAAGCAACACTCCAAGAAAGCCAGCTGGTTCACTCCCGCCCTCTACTAGTCTAAACGCACCTGTAGACGCCTCAAGAAGAGATGGAGGAACAACAAAATCCTGGAAACCCACGCAACCTTCAAAACCGCCGTCAACGCACGCCACCTCCTCCTCAAAACCACAAAGAAAACAGCCCTCCAAGACAGAATCAACACCAATGCACACAACAGCAAAGAACTCTTCGCCATCATCAAGGAATTTGCCTGGCCCAACAGCGAGACCACGGATCTCCCACCCACCCAATACCTCTGCAACAAACTCGGCACCTTCTTCCACCACAAGATCAGGCAGATCTATGACAGTTTCGACACCCAAGACCCTCCCACTATGCCCGACACCACCGCACCCAACCACGCCGCACCCCCTACAGATCCTGCTCAACGGGACCCCGCTCACAACAAACAACACACTCAAGACCATGAAGAGCATCCACTTTGGAGCCCCCTCGGGCCCTTGCCCGCACCACATCTTCCATAGAGCAGCCACCTCCATTGCCCCTGAGCTTCACCGTGCCATCAACTGCTCCATCGAGACCGCCACCTTCCACAATGACAGGAAAAATGCCGAGATCAACGCCCTGCTGAAGAAGCCATCCGCCGACCCGACAGACCTCAAGAACTTCAGACCCATCTCCCTGCTTCCCTTCCGAGCCAAGTTCATTGAGAAGGCCATCAACTCCCAACTCTCAGAGTTCATCGAAGTGAACCAAGTCCAGGACATCTCCCAATCCAGCTTCCGAAGCAACCACTGCACGGAAACCGCACTGCTCGCCACCACCGATGACATCTGCTCCCTCCTTTGACTGGGGCAAAACCGCAGCCCTCATCCTGCTGGACCTCCCAGCAATACTGTCTCCCACCGCACCCTAATCACGAGACTCCACGAAGCCGGCATCCGCGACAAGGCCCTAGACTGGACCTACTCCTTCCTCACCGGCCGATCACAGCAAGTCAGACTATCTCCATTCCTCTCAGAACCCACAGAGATCAGCTGAGGAGTGCCCCAGGGCTCCTCCCTGAGCCCCACCCTCTTCAACGTCTACATGTCCCCCCTCACTGCCATTGTCAGGAACCACGGACTCAACATCGTCTCCTATGCTGGCGACACCGAGCTGATCCTCTCCCTCACCAACGAACCCACAGCCGCCAGATTCAACTCCCACAGAGGGATAAAGACCGTTACCACCTGGATGAAAGACAGTTGCCTCAAACTCAACTCGGACAAGACCGAAGTACTCATCTTGGAAACCCCCTCAGCTTGGGACAACTCCTGGTGGCCAGCTGCATTGGGACCCCCCCACACAAACCACTCACGTAACCTCGGCATCATACTAGTCTCCTCACTCACAATGAACTGCCAGATCAACGCCGTATAATCATCATGCTTCCACACGCTCCGCCTGCTTTGAAAGACATTCAGATGGATCCCCACTGAATACAGAAAGATGGCCACCTATGCACTCATCACCAGCAGACTCGACTACGGCAACGCACTCTATGCCGGTGTCACCCAGAAACTCCTCAGGAAACAACAGAACTTTCAAAACGCCACAGCCAGACTGGTCCTCAACATCCCCCACCACAGCCACATCACTGAACACGATCGAGAATTCCACTGGCTCCCAGTCAACAAAAGAATCTCCTTCAAGCTCCTCACACATGCCTACAAAGCCCTCCACGATGCAGGACCAGCATATCTGAACCACCGCCTCTCATTCCACGTACCCGCCAGACACCTTCACTCCGCCCAACTGGCCCTGGTCATTGTCCCACGGATCCACAAGAACAGAGCCGTAGGAAGATCCTTCTCCTACCTCACCGCCAAGACATGGAACACCCTGCCACTCCACCTCAGACAATCCCCGTTGCTAACCTAAGACAGGAAGGATCTCAAGACCTGGCTCATCGAGTGAACCCCAGCACCCAGACAGATCAGTAGCCCCCCCCCCCCTCCTTCCTCCACCTCAGCGCTTTGAGACCCTCACAGGTGAGTAGCCATGCTCTATAGACCCCTTATTGATTGAACTTACCAGCAAATAACATAACAGCACAAAAAACACATCACCCCCACAACAAACTGCATAACAACAAACAGTCTTGTCACATATTACCTGCTACACAAATCTGCTTTCATGGCATGGCGGCAAAAAGCGTCTCCCCAAGAACTACCTTACTTAACACCAAGGACATGTAGTCACATTTTTGATCCGGCTCCTGGTGTGCATATGTGTGGGGTGAGACTGGTGGTTAGCTGTAGCCCCCACTCCCACTTCTCTCTTGTGCACTGTCCTGCTGTAGGTGTGTAATGATTTCTCGCTTTTGCTTCTGGAGTCTTGGCAGTCTATCTGAAAAGGATCAAACATTGTGAAAATTAAACATTTTCAGAGACAGCAGGTAGCAACTCGAAGAAGGTCAATATTAATTGCAAGCAAAGGCTTTAGCAGATGAAGAGGGATCCCAGGAGAGGCAGGTCTGCATACATCATTAGCAGCAAAATTTACACTCAGCCCTAACAATTTAGCTTAATATAACTGGCTCAGCATCTCTGCACCTGAGCAATCCTGCTGGAGACAAGGGGGAGGGGGGCTATGTACCATTGTGCCAATCCCTTACGTTTCCCAGCCCTTGAGGCTAGAGGTGCTGCATTCCATTTCTAATCCTCGGACCCGTACAGGTAACAGGCTTAGTATCCCTGTCTCAGCACAAAGTCACAGTAAAATTCTTAGCTTTTTTGCAAAAACTATGGGGCATATTTACGTTCCCTGGCGCATCCCTGCATATCAGCAGGGATGCGCCAGGGAAAATGCATCACGCAAGTTTACCCTTGCGCCACATCCGATGCGCCGCATTTACAATGCGGCGCATCGTGCGCAGAGATAAGCAGATGCGTGACGCATCTGCCGGCGGAAGGTTTGCGCAGTGCTGAAGTTGTGTCGCAAGCGAGACGCAACTCCAGCACTGTTCCAACCTTCCCTATCCCTAACATGGTGCGTCAATCCTTACGCCTGCTTGAAGCAGGCGTCAGGATTTGACGCACCAGCGTCGAAAAAGTGACTGCGTGAAATCTTGTAGATTTCACTACGTCACTTTCCGAGCGTTCCTGCGCCAGAACACCCCCCTGCGCCAGTACGCCCACATGAAACCTGACGCAGGTTTCATGTGGCGCAGGGTTTACTACGTGACACATCTCCCTAGATGCGTCACGTTGTAAATATAGCGCAACGCGGCGCATGGTTTGCGTCGACGCTGCATCACATGCGTGATGCAACGGCGGCGCAAAAGTGGCGCAAGGGGCTTGTAAATATGCCCCTAAGGTTTTAGTTCTTTTTAGCTGTTGCCTACCAGAGAGCTTTTAGCTGTTTGTAGTCAAAAGCCTTCTGTGGACCATTATAAAAGACATTTTCTCTAATCGCGACTCACTAAGGCCTCAGGAGCTCAACATAGTAAAGATCTTGTTTTTTAAGCATGCCGCTGCTCAACGTGAAAACCTTGAGCTCTTGAAACCTGCAGTGAGTGGGCATGCTCTGCTAAAATCAGTACAGGGTATGGAGAGTTATCTCTGCTTCCTTAGTAGTGCTAGTGACAGGTTTTTGGTGGCCCGATTTAGGTTTAATCAGCTTCATCATCTCTTGGCTACCCCGTCTGGTTATATCAACTCAAACGAGATAGGGCCCTGTGGCTGCGACTCTAGGTCTCCTCAGGGCACCCTACATTTTGTACTTCTATGTAAATATTTTAGTCAACCCAGGAGGCAGTTTCTCCGTCCCCTTTTAAAATCCTTGAAGTTTACGCAAGCCAGAGTGGCGCTTATGCACCTCCAGTTCCTGCCCAATTAATGCACCCTTTTTGTAGTCACAAACTTTTTGCGGGCCACCTATAGGTCCAGACAATCAAGAACCGACTGATCGTTGCATGAATTTATTTTTCTGCACTTGTCTCCTAAATGGACGTTTCAAGGCGTTTTATTAGTAACTATTTATGGAAATATATTGAATGTGTTTTGTATCATGATTTTATCTTTTATGGCTGTGATTGCATCCGAATAAAGATTTATTTATTATTATTACTTAGCTTTTCTGCAAAAACTATGGTGTTAGTTCTTTTCAGCTGTTGCCTTCCAGAGAGCGTTTAGCTGTTTGCAGGCAAAAACCTTCTGTGGAACATTATAAAAACTTAAAGAGGTCTTAGAACCCATACATTGCCTACCATTGGCTGGCTTAACTATCACTCGCCTTTGCTTGCTTCTTGTTTCATGGATTACCTTCCTCTTCTTGTGCTTGTCCCACCCCTGGAGCAGATCCACTTTATCATCCTTTTAATTAGCTGTTTGTGTTCTGCCACTGATCATGTTTAGGGAACTATTTTTAATCTTTTTGTTTTTGTTATGCACTCCATGAAAGTACATGTGTTTTCTTACTCTCATGAGTGTGCTGTTTACCGCCTCAGATTCCTGCCCCATCCCTGTTGATTCTCCTTTACCCACCCTTCTCCCTCTCCTCCATTGCACTTCTACCTCTCATGATTCTTTAAATACATTGATTTAATGTTCCTTTTTTTCCACAAGCTGCCATGTGCAGCAGGGCCCTACAAAGTACTTTCACATGTCTCAATGCTCCTTCACCGCCACCCCTCTCCACTCTACACTCGCCCACCCACTATAATTTTTTTGAGGGCACGGCAACTGCCATTTGCTGCTGTGCACTCCACTAGCTGAAATGAGCTTTTACACGCATAATTCATTTTCTTTACTTCCTTCTCTATGAGGCATCCTCCATTCTAGATTGGTAAATAAAAGAAAGAAAATGGCGCCCGCGTCATTCCATAGGTGGCAGATGCATGTGCATGCATCATAATACATGCGCACATCTACAGAATGACTTGGCTAACAAGAGCGGCTGCGTCATCGCACCTTTTTCTCTAGCCTTTTTCTTATGCCGATGCTGCATAGCATCAGCAAAAAACATTGACATAGGAACAAGGCAAAACTGATTGACTTTTCCAATGCTTGTTCAATTTTGCATCTGTCCGCTGTATGTGTTTGGCGTGGGTTTTGGAAGGAAGGTGGCACTTCTCCACCTGTCCACTGCTATTTTTGCCGCCAGCAAGTTTGGGCAAAACATGCTCCGTGTTTTAGAAAAACATCTCCTGCTCTTTGAGAGAACGAGCATTGTGGCTTGGAGTAGGTTGTCCAAGCTAGAGTACATGTCAACAATGGAATGAAGTATTGTCTGCCATTCTGACTGCTTGGTCAGTTTCATTCTGGGTAGTGTAAGCCAATCCAGCAGTAAAACAAGTTCTTGTATTTGCTTTGGTTTTAGTATAAAAACCTTGTTGGAGCCAGGGGAAAAAAACAGAAGGACTTGTTTTTAGGGTTTGCTAAAGGAATAGTTTGTTATGGTGCCTTGGTAAAACTCACAAGTTTGCATCCTTCGCCCCAATTTTGATGTTGGGTAAAAACAAAGCTTAATGAACTGCAATTTATCCTCTCACATGCCTTTTAAATATATAAGCAGTACCACATTGGCTGTAACATGACTATACCTCTCTCCCAAATTTAAGGTCAGAGGTGAAAGGTGAGTATCATGTCTGCAACATGAGGGAATGCTTTCCTTCGGCAGTGAGTCTATCCTTACGCCCCCCCAAAGAAGCTCGACATATTGGTGGCAGATCATAGACGCCATTCTTCCCTCTGTACCTTCCTGTCCATCTCCAACATCCCTGCAGAGAGAGAAGTTTCTTCCCCACCACCCAAGGTCCCTTTCTGACAGGAAAGCTGATAGCCTTCCCTAAATGTTCCAGGTGAGGCTTCCACGTGGGGTCCTGAAGATTTCCAATGAAACCTCCTTCTTTCAGTCATGATGCCTTCTAGAGAGGCATATTCAACTACCAGCGTATGCTGGGAAGCTATGATGTTACTGCCCAGGATCACTTTGTTTGAAACCCCCTGCACAATGAGAAAGATGCTTTCATGGGTCAAACATGCGCTCATGTCCCTCTCTCAGTAAGCATAGGAACCATTCTGGGCTTGTATTCATTAGAAATTCCTGTCTGATCTGCCACTCAGTGCCCTATTCTGCCCTTCACCACGAAAAGGGCAGGCTTGCCCACACATGGAGGGATATTTTAGACACAGTGTCTTCCTTCCAGATGAAGTGGATCCTCTAGGGAGAAAAATAATAGAGTGGCTGTCCTTTTCTCAAGTTCCATCAAAAAGGCTAAAACCTTGCATTTGCTATTAATTACTGTTGGAAATGGCCCTTTCTAGGGTGCTTTTCCTTGACTTTTTGCTTTTCTCTTTCCCAGTTTTCCATTGCTCGGGATGCTAGCCTTAGGACTTGGGCGCGTTTGGCACTGCCTTGCAGTGTCAAAGCTCTGTGCTCATCATGTACGCATTGGAAAGTGGTGTATATATGACTGGCTGATTCGAGTTAGCTGTAAGTTCCTTGCCATTGGGTGAGACCTATACCAGGGGCATGTATGTTGAATGTGCCTCCATGGGCCTGTCGAACTGGTTGTGCCATCCATGGAGGTAGCTCATCGATTGTGCGACAGGTTTGCCTTGGTGGGGCCTGTGTGTGGGGATTACTGTTACTTGACTAGGCGTTTACAAAGCTGCGTGCCAAGGTTCTGCATGTCTCCTGCTATATCGGAGTTCTCCCTGGTGACAGGGTGCGGTGCTGGGAAGAGGTTGGGCAGATGTGTGTATGGGTACCATGTAAGAGTCATGAATGACACCGGATTGTGCGTTCGGTAGGATGGGGCCTGCTTCTCGCATTGGATTGGCATGAGGAGATATAGGGAACGGCTTTCTAGCATTACTTCCTATGGGCAGAATGGTAACAGTATGATATTTGATATCAATGAGTTTGTAATGGTAGTGGGAGTGGATTCGACATTACGGTGATGGAAATGTCACTTTGAGAAAGTTGGCATTTCAATGTGTGTGGAGGTTCTGTGTGCCTGGCGCCCTATCTCCTAATTCACAACTGGGTGCTAGCCACATCTGTGCGTTCCTGATAGAGGGCCATAAACTAGGGGTTCACTGGAAATAGCGGAACTCTGACTCTGAAGGGCCTTTCTGGGATGGTTACATGGGGTGGAATTATCACCTGCATTCCAAGGGGCAGGGTCTTGGCCCCACTAAAGATTGTGATCAAATGTCCTGGGGTAGGATGGCAGACAGGACAAAATTTAGAGAGGACCTGTGCATTTCAAGTGTGGCCTTTAGAACTGATCAAATCTTTAAAGGCCTTCGTGGGTATAACTACTGGGGCTTCGGCCTCCGAAAGTAGAAACATTTTTGGATATGGTACCATACTATGCTAGTTCGATACTGGGACATTGACACAAGGAATCATTAGGTGAGGAGGGTCTGCAACTGGACTATCCATAGAGTTGTGGTGGCTTGGAGATTGTCATGTTCACAGAAGGGGACTATCACTTGGTGCATTTTGCCAGACTTTGCTGGCCTGCCGCTAGTGCCAACTGTCATGGTCTGGGTCTCAAAGTACTCTCCGAGGGGCAGTGAGCTGGCCTCCTATCTACGAGATCCCAGTGATACAAAGGATCTCACTATCTCCACGGGATCATAAGATAAGGACCGTATTGAGTGTGGTGGAGGCAGGTGGAAGTAACCGTGGTTGGGACAAGGACCGTCCTGACATACACCATCATCTCACTGTGCAAGAGGAGTGTGTGCACAAAGATCAGCAGCCATATCAGGTGCCAGGATGTAAGGAGTTTGAGGAGTGCGAGGGAAGCTTGCAGAATCCAAGGGACCCATTCCTGCGCCCAGGGGGAACTGTGCTCCCTTATGCTCCTGAGCGCTTGGTGTCCGGGTGTGTTGGGGGAACCTGAGCTGGGAGTTGAGACTGTCTACAGCCACTAGATCAGGAGGACAACAGTGCTTGACATCGCAGCCTCTGTCCAAGGTTGTGGGCTCCCTCTCCTTGGATCCATGCCACAGGGTGCTTTGTTTTGGAAAACATTGTGACTAGGCCCGCAGGGTTTTCTGTGCCTTGTGGGCACCTGCAGCTGACTGCCGGGGTTCTACGGCAGGTCACGCCTTCGCTTGAGGGGAAAACGTTTCTCCAGATGGGGAGCGCGCCAGCTGCCTGGGTCACAGCCTTTTGTCTACGGGGACAGCGATCCCGCCCTCGTGCAGTTGTGGTCGGGTGCCTGGAGGT
>CAWUFW010007410.1:0-80000 GCA_963921515.1 Calotriton arnoldi | reverse complement strand
GCAACTTGGCAGCTTTTTGTTTGAGAAAGGGAGAGGAGAGTGAGGCTTCATTTTCCTACGACATCGCATGACTAGCAATTATTGAAGAGATGCGGAGGAAACCGCACTGTGCAGTAATAGAATTAACCAGTAAGCATCTGCAGATTTGTCATTTATTTTCATGGACATTGGCTGCAAAAATGCTATTTAGGCAAAATCGAGTACTATGCCATGTCCTGCTGCTGAATTTACAATACTGATGCATTCTGGGATTTGTGGTTGTTGACCAAGCCACAAGACCACTTGGACTACATTATTTTAATTGCACTCACCTGTGAACAAGGCTCAAGGCTGAAACGCGTAAGGATTTAAGAGTGCATCTTTTCTCCGCATTTCATGACGAAATAAAGTCAGCCAGTCAGCAAGTCGGTGTTGGGCTCTTTTCTTTTGGAGGCAGTTTCATTTACCAGGATCTCCATTCCTGGCTTGAGAGCCCGCCCTGCAGGATTGGGGGCCCCCGGCAAAGTGGAGGTTTCTTGTGATACATACATATATATACATATACATACATACATATATACATATACATACATATACATACATACATATACATACATATATACACATATATATACACATATACATATACACATATACATATATATACATATATATACACATATATATATACACATATATACATATACATATATATACTAACCCTGGGCGGCAAATTCCGTTCCGCTCGCGGAACTTGCGAAATTTCGGCATTTCCGCGTTCCGCGCGGAATGCGGAAATGTCGAAACTTCCGCAATCCGCGAGCGGAACGGAATTCGGGTATAAATAAAGCAGGTGCCCGAGTTGAAGCTCAAATTCTGTGAGCGAGGTTGTGGCTAAGCAGATGTGCCTTCTCTCCATTTCTACCCTGAAAAGTTAGCTGTAATCCTTGATGGAGGTCTTTGCATCCTTGATTTTCTCGAGCGCAATCCTCGTGTAGTTCCTCTGTTACCAGGAGGTTCCTTCTCCTCGTCTGCCACTGAGATCCTGCTCTGACCCTTTATGAACAAGAGGCATGTGAACGGGCCTAGAAGCCCCGCCCCACATACACCAGCGCTATGCAACATCTACCCGCCCTTTGCCCAGAATGAAGGACAGCTTAATCGAAGGACCCTGGTGATTTTCTCGAGCGCAATACTCGTGTAGAATTCGTGAGCGTGGTTAAGCAGATGTGCCTTCTCTCCATTTCCACCCTGTAAAGTTAGCTGTAATCCTTGATGGAGGTCTTTGCATCCTTGATTTTCTCGAGCGCAATCCTCGTGTAGTTCCCGTGACCAGGAGGTTCCTTCTCCTCGTCTGCCGCTGAGATCCTGCTCTGACCCTTTATAAACAAGAGGCATGTGAACGGGCCTAGAAGCCCCGCCCGTTTGGCCTCGCCCCACATACACTAGCGGTATGCAACGTCTTCTCTCCCTTTCCCCACTATGATGGACAGCTTAATTAAAGGACCCCGGTGCTTTCGGCGCGGTGGCAAAGTTACAGACACACAGGTCACTGGGGAAAATTCTTCAGGTCCTTTACTCAGCTGTAGTGTAGGAAAGGCACTATACATTTACCCAACGAGGTAGCACTTACTGATTAGCCAGTAGAAAGTACTCCAGCTGAGTAGAGGTATTGCACAAAACGGAGGCATCTTCTTGGATAAATATGCAGGGTAGGTGTGCAGAATTCGTGAGCGTGGTTAAGCAGATGTGCCTTTTCTCCATTTCCAACGTGAAAAGTTAGCTGTAATCCTTGATGGAGGTCTTTGCATCCTTGATTTTCTCGAGCGCAATCCTCGTGTAGTTCCCGTGACCAGGAGGTTCCTTCTCCTCGTCTGCCGCTGAGATCCTGCTCTGACCCTTTATAAACAAGAGGCATGTGAACGGGCCTAGAAGCCCCGCCCGTTTGGCCTCGCCCCACATACACTAGCGGTATGCAATGTCTTCTCTCCCTTTCCCCACTATGATGGACAGCTTAATTAAAGGACCCCGGTGCTTTCGGCGCGGTGGCAAAGTTACAGACACACAGGTCACTGGGGAAAATTCTTCAGGTCCTTTACTCAGCTGTAGTGTAGGAAAGGCACTATACATTTACCCAACGAGGTAGCACTTATTGATTAGCCAGTAGAAAGTACTCCAGCTGAGTAGAGGTATTGCACAAAACGGAGGCATCTTCTTGGATAAATATGCAGGGTAGGTGTGCAGACTTCGTGAGCGTGGTTAAGCAGATGTGCCTTCTCTCCATTTCCAACGTGAAAAGTTAGCTGTAATCCTTGATGGAGGTCTTTGCAGCCTTGATTTTCTCGAGCGCAATCCTCGTGTAGTTCCCGTGACCAGGAGGTTCCTTCTCCTCGTCTGCCGCTGAGATCCTGCTCTGACCCTTTATAAACAAGAGGCATGTGAACGGGCCTAGAAGCCCCGCCCGTTTGGCCTCGCCCCACATACACTAGCGGTATGCAACGTCTTCTCTCCTTTCCCCACTATGATGGACAGCTTAATCAAAGGACCCCGGTGCTTTCGGCGCGGTGGCAAAGTTACAGACACAGAGGTCACTGGGGAAAATTCTTCAGGTCCTTTACGCAGCTGTAGTGTAGGAAAGGAAAGGCACTATACATTTACCCAACGAGGTAGCACTTACTGATTAGCCAGTAGAAAGTACTCCAGCTGAGTAGAGGTATTGCACAAAACGGAGGCATCTTCTTGGATAAATATGCAGGGTAGGTGTGCAGAATTCGTGAGCGTGGTTAAGCAGATGTGCCTTCTCTCCATTTCCAACGTGAAAAGTTAGCTGTAATCCTTGATGGAGGTCTTTGCATCCTTGATTTTCTCGAGCGCAATTCTCGTGTAGAATTTGTGAGCGTGATTAAGCAGATGTGCCTTCTCTCCATTGCCACCCTGAAAAGCTAGCTGTAATCCTTGATGGAGGTCTTTGCATCCTTGATTTTCTCGAGCGCAATCCTCGTGTAGTTCCTGTGACCAGGAGGTTCCTTCTCCTCGTCTGCCGCTGAGTTCCTGCTCTGACCCTTTATAAACAAGAGGCATGTGAACAGGCTAGTAGCCCCGCCCCACATACACTCGCGGTATGCAACGTCTTCCCGCCCTTTCCCCACTATGATGGACAGCTTAATCAAAGGACCCTGGCGCTTTCGGCGCGGTGGCAAAGTTAGACACACAGGTCACTGGAGACAATTCTTCTGGTCCTTTGCAGCTGTAGTGTAGGAAAGGCACTATACATTTTCCCAACGAGGTAGCACTTACTGATTAGCCAGTAGAAAGTACTCCAGTTGAGTAGAAGTATTGCACAAAACGGACTCATCTTCTTGGATAAATATGCAGGGCAGGATTCATTCTGGGCTGGCACGATGCTCCTGTCACAAAAATTAAACCTCAACAGGAAGCACTTACAGATATAAAGGGGCGCAGCAAAATCTCCGCGAGCACGCGAAATTCCGCGTGCTCGCGGAGATTTTTTGCCGTTTTGCGGAATTTCGCGGAACGCAATTCCGCAAATTCCGCCCACCCTTAATATATACATATACATATATACATATATATATACACATATACATATATATACACATATACATATATATACATATATATACACATATTATCTACTGGCGGTCGCCAGTAGATAGTTATAGTTAGGACCTATTTTCCATAGGAAATCCGCAACATTCTATTTGAAATAACGCTGGCGCCGGTTGACGAATCTTCGCAAAAGTTTCCAACTTGTTGGGGCGCTCCGGTCCGCTCCTATCCTGAAAGTCTCGGGGTGATTCGTCAAGCGGGGGCCGAGAAAAAAGGGGGGTCCCAAAACGCGTTTTCCCCATTCATTTTTCCATAGGAACCTTTAGTTGTAGCTACAGCCTGAACTGCTGAACGGAATTACACCAAATTTGGCAAAGAGGTAGCCCTTGGTTCAGTGTAGTGCCTTTTGCTTAAATGGTGTAAATCCGTTCAGTAGTTCCTGAGAAAATCAAAAGTAAAGTCACATATATATCTATGGCCGAGTAGGGTCCGCGTACCCTCCCGATCACGAGCTGCATGCTAATTGGCTGTCAAGTGGCTGTCAACACTCCAAATCAGGAAGTGTTGGCAGCCATTTTGTCCCTCGGTAGAACCGAGGGACAGAAACAAGTGCGCAAAGCACAAAAGGGGGCAGGGTAGAAACACCCTGACCCCCTAGGTCTGCTCAGGGGTCCCACAAGGACCCCCTGGGCAGAAAAAGCATATTTTTTTAAATCGGCGGGATGCGCTTAGGGTGCGCGGATCCCGCCGAGAAAAACACAAGAAACAAGTGCGCAAAACGCACAAAGGGGGCAGGGTAGAAACACCCTGACCCCTAGGTCTGCTCAGGGGTCCCACAAGGACCCCTGGGCAGAAAAACATTTATTTTTTTAAAATCGGTGGGATGCGCTTAGGGTGCGCGGATCCCGCTGAAAAAAAAAAATCGAAGCGCGGTCTTTCGCGCTTTGATGCTATTTTGCCCCCGGGTGGCCCAAGTCCCGGGGGCATGCGGGGGGTGGGTTTATGTTTTATGTGGGGGGCCTCTAAGGCCCCCCAAGCCCAGGGGACCGCCACCCCCCGGGGCTTTAAATACAAAATGGTGCGGGAGGGCTCTTCACCCTCCCGCAGCCCCGGGGACCGCCACCCCCGGGGCTTCTTTTTTTTAAAATAATCACCTGTGTGGGGGGGCTCCAGCCCCCCCACACGCCCGGGACCGCCACCTCCCCGGGCACTTAGGAGAACAAATGTGGGGTCCGTTTCGGACCCCGAAGCCCCGGGACCACCACCTCCCCGGGGCTGTGCAATTGAAGGGAGGGGGGCCGTGCGGCCCCCCTCCTGGAGCCTGTGGTGGCCCTGGGGACCGCCACACCCCAAGGCTGGCTCCTGCAGTGTCCCGGGGTGCCTACCCCCGGGACACTGCTGTTTGCAATGACAGGGCGGGAGCCTCGCGGCTCCCGCCCTGTCATTGCAAACTGCTTTGGATATTGGAAGCGAGAGCAAGAAAACCTGCTCTTGCTTCCTATATCCAAAGCACATTCTTTTCCACATGGGGAGCTGCATCTTAGCAGCTCCCCATGTGGAAAGCAATGCCGGCTCCCGCAGGAGGCGGGGAGCCGGCATGGTCCGTGGGGAGTTGGGGTCCCCCACGGACCCCAAAGGATAGGGCCAGCCCCGGGGGATGGGGTCCCCGGGGCAAGTAGTGGCTCGGGAGGGAGCCACGCGGCCCCCCTCCCCAAAAATAATACAAAATAAATAAATAAATAAAGGCCGGCCCCGGGGGATGGGGTCCCCGGAGCCAATAGAGGCCTTAGGAGGGGGGCCACGCAGCCCCCCTCCTCCAAAATGTATTTGAAAAAAGTGGGCATGCCCCGGGGGATGGGGTCCCCGGGGCCGGAATAGGCCACGGGAGGGGGGCCACGCAGCCCCCTTCCCCTACAGTATTTTTTTTTTTTTTTAAAGGAAAAAGGCATCAGGCCCTGGGGGATGGGGTCCCCAGGGCCCCAAAAGTAAAAGAAGGGGGCCACACAGCCCCCTTCAAAAATACAAAAAGAAAGAAAAGACGCGATCGAGCGTCAGGCCCCGCCCCTCCCTTAACCACTCTGCAAACGCGCGCTGTGGCGCGTTTAAAGTGGGGAAATAATTCCCATTCAATACTGGGGTCCTGGGGCCAACTAGCCCACCAGGTACCTCCAGTAAGCACCACAGGGCTGGGTTGCAGAGAGGTGGTCCAGGCCACGCCCCTTTTACACCTCTCTGCAATGCAGCTCTGTGGCGCTTACTGGAGGTACCTGGTGGGCTAGTTGGACCCCAGGGACCCTCAGGATTCAAGGGACTTAATCCCCCAACTTAGAACGTGCCACGGGCGCGTTTGCACAGTGGTGAAGGGAGGGCGGGGTTTCAGGTGACATGTGTGCAAACAGGCCCCGTGGCGCGTTTTAAGATGGGGAATTAAATCCCCTTCAATCCTGAGGGTCCCTGGGGCCAACTACCCCACCAGGTACGTCCAGAAAGCGCCACAGAACTGCGTTGCAGAGAGGTGCAAAAAGGGTGTGGCCTCTGAACACCTCTCTGCAACGCAGCTCTCAGGCGCATACTGGAGGTATCTGGTGGGCTAGTTGGCCCCTAGGGACCCTCGGGATTGAGGAGGAATTAATTCTCCAACTTAAAACGCGCCACAGGGCGTGTTTGCAGACATGTCACCTCAGGCCCCACCCCCTTCCTTCACCATTGTGCAAATATTCCTCTAAAATCAGCCGAACTACGAATTCCGATTTACTCACCTGTTATCAGGAGAGACCACAGTGCTGCATCTTTGAGCCCAGTACTGATCCTGAAAAGTAATTTTAACCGTACTTACCAGTAACTTGAATTTCCTTCCATAGGATATCATTGCCTGCTTTTTGCTGAAAAAGTTTCTAAGTGTCGATTTTTGAAACATACAAATATTCCTCTTAAATCAGCAGAACTACGAATTCCGATTTACTCATCTGTTATCAGGAGAGACCTCAGTGCTGCATCTTTTAGCCCAGCACTGACCCTGAAAAATAATTCTAACCGTACTTACCAGTAACTTGAATTTCCTTCCATAGGCTAACATTGACTGGTTTCACTTGGAAATTCTTCTAAGTGTGGAGTTTTGGAACTTTATAATATTCCTCTAAAATCAGCCGAACTACGAATTCCGATTTACTCACCTGTTATCAGGAGAGACCACAGTGCTGCATCTTTGAGCCCAGTACTGATCCTGAAAAGTAATTTTAACCGTACTTACCAGTAACTTGAATTTCCTTCCATAGGATATCATTGCCTGCTTTTTGCTGAAAAAGTTTCAAAGTGTCGATTTTCACAAACTACAAATATTCCTTAAAAATCGCCTGTATGACTTAAACGCATTCTTTCAACTGTTTATAGGAGATGCACCAGTGCTGGATCCAGGATCCACCACTGAGTAAGAAAAAGTAACGATAACACTACTTACCTGCTAAGTGAATTTCCTCCCATAGGATAACATTGGTGATTCTATGTGAAAAAGTTTCTGTCAACTTTTAAAATACAATAATATTCCTTAAAAATCACTACTGTAACCAAAACGCTTTTACTCAACTGTTTACAGGAGATGTTGCAGGACTGAATCTAGGATCCAGTCCTGTGGTTAGAAAAGTAATCCATAAAGTAACTAATTGCATTTAACTTGAAATTCACATTGAGCTCAATGTTGCATTGTGTTTGAAATTGTGTTGCCCATTGCAACAACTGTAACTACTGTACTTAAAAGTCTGTTGCCTATTTGCAAAGTAGTTAAACTAAAGTAATTCATTCTGAGAAAGTATATTTTGTAATGTAATGTATAATGTAATTACAATCTATTTTAAAAAATAAAATATCTAAAAATAAATAGTTTTAAAAAATGTAGTAAATCAGTATCAAAAAAATAAATATAACAATTAATACATTTAAAAATTGTCATTTACAAAACCTTTGAAATTCACTGAAAAAACCATAGGTTTCAGGCACGTTATAGTTAGAAATTAGCATTTAAAAACCTTACAAATTCACTGAAAAAACCATAGGTTTTAGGGACAGTTATAGTTAGTTGGACATTGCACTCGTACAAAACCCGTGAAATTCCCCTGTTATAGTTAGTTCAGGTAACTATAACTCGCGCCCCGCAATGCACTGCTGATGACGTCACATATTACATCACTCATGACATGGTCAGTGACATCACTGATGACATCACTGATGACATCTCAAATGACATCACTGATGACATCACTGATGACATCATCCATGTGATAATCTGATGCACCTCCTCACACCCTAATATAACCTTTGATACACCCACTCTAAATTACAGACTGCCATTCGCAAAACCATAGACACTCCAACACCAATAACTACATACCCACTCACTGATTCTTAAGTCTACACACACATCCACTCACTCACCCGTACAGTCACTCATACTTACGGTCACTCAGTACAGGACTATCATATGCACTCATACTCCTATATAGACACTCAAACACCGCCACTGATCCATAGAGGTACTCACACACCTAGTCAGTCATGCAAATAATTAAACACACTGCCATTTACTCACCTATACAGTTATCCACACACCAGCTCACTTACTCATACAAATACTAGCACATTCTTACGCTCTTATACAATAACTGATTCAAGCACACACGCATCCATACAGCCACTCTCACAATCACACACTCTCACTTATAGCCTTTTAAATACTCTAACACACATATATACTACCTTTTACATATGTAGTTACTCGCACATGTACCACTGAGATATACATTCACTCACTAACACACCCATACACACACTCACCCACCCAAGCAGTCCATCACAGACGCACTCTTCAAATCATCCACCTAGTGAATCACCCACTCACACATCTATGTACAGAGTCGCACACACCCCACCCACACAAACACTCAGGCACCCATACAGATACTCAGACAACCAATCAATAACTCATATAGACACTCATGTAGCTATTCACAAACCCATGCAGCCACTTACACAGCAACAGACAGACGGATACAGACATTCACCCAGTTTAGTCACTAACCCATGCATTCAGTAAGATACGTTTAATCACTCACTTATAGAGTTAGTCACGCACCTACTAAATCATCCATTCAGACACTTATACACCCACTCATTCTTCAATACGCCTTTCCCTATATATATTAAACATATTTAAACTTTACAGAAACACACAGTCACTGGATGATGTCATCAGTGATGTCACTGACCATGTCATGAGTGATGTAATATGTGACGTCATCAGCAGTGCATTGCGGGCGCGAGTTATAGTTACCTGAACTAACTATAACGGGGGAATTTCACGGGTTTTGTACGAGTGCAATGTCCAACTAACTATAACTGTCCCTAAAACCTATGTTTTTTTCAGTGAATATATATATATATACACATACATACAAATACACATACATATATATATATACACATACATACACACACACACACATATATACACATACATACACACACACACACATATATATATACACACACATATACACACACATACATATACACACACATACATATACACACGTACATACATACACGTACATATATATACACATACATACATGTGAACAGTCAATGGTGGACCAAGAGGAAAGACAAAGGTCCGAGACCTATTTAACTGAGCCCAAGTAGGGTGGGGGACAGGGTAGAGAAGGGTCGCCTCAGACATATACCGCGTAACTAGGCTGAAAGTCAGGAATGGTGCAAAATTGTGCTGAATCCAGAGAGGGGGGGCAACTTACGTGGGCGGGTACACTGTCAAAAGTCCAGGAGGAGGGCTGTAAATCGGTAGGTAAGGTACCAGGAGAAGGGTGGTCAGACCTGCGTGGATCAGTCTACAGGGAGAAAGGAAGAGCGAGTAAAGGTGGAGCAAAATATGGGGCGAGTGAGAAGGAAGAAAGGGAGGGAAACTTACTGGAGGTTGCGTGAGGGAGAGCGTATTGGCAAGCTTCAGGTGGAGGACAAGGATCGCTCACTGTCGTGAAGTACCAGGGGCGGCTAGTCAAGTTACCTGGGAGGAAAGAGGGCTGGGTGATTAGGAGGGGTAGAGTGGAATGCAGACCCTAGGAGCAAAGAGGCAGGTATGTTGGGTGAGTGACCGGGGGTGGGAAACACCTGTATCAGGGCCAGTGCGGTAACGTGGAGGACCGGTACCCAAGGCTAAGGGCAGATCTAAGGGGGAAGGTGGAAAAGGTCATGTAATGAAGGGAGAAGGGGCACAAGAGCGGGTGGGACCAACCGATTGCATGGTGGGAAACCGGGTAATGGAGCGGAGAAGCCAGTTCTTGTGTTGCGGTGCGGGAGGGATACACAGAGTGGGCCGGTGCACGACGGGCAGGGGTCGGACACTGGGACCACGGGGGTAGCGGGAGCATGGGCGCCGGGAAGCAGGGTCCTTGATTAAAGTGCAGGAACAGGTGGGGTCCTTAGTGGGAGTGGGCTAGCAGGAATTGCCGTCGGCGGGGTTGCCGGTGAAGCAATTAGGAGGCATGGAGAGCGGGTACACCGGAGTGCGTGGGAGAGGACGGATGCTAAAATTGGTGATACTGAAGGTGGTCAGGTCAAGCAGGAACGTGAACGGCACAAATTGTGCGGGCGGAGGCTAAAATTCCATGATACTGAGGTAGTCAGGTCAAGCGGGGACGGAATAGCACGAATTGTGCGGGCGGGACTTACTTGGTTAAGTCAGCTGGGGTCGAGGCGAGAGTCCTCTCGAGGCCGGTACGAGTCAGGCACTAGGGACTTGCACGTCTCGCGTCTGCTAAATGCATGATGTCACGTGATTCGGGCGAAGAGGAACAAGCATTGGCCGCGCTGCCCCGAGAAGTGCTCTGTGGTGGGGGAGGGGGAGGAGCAAGTGACATCAAAGGCAGTTGGCCTGGAGCATGCGAGGAATGCGCGTTACTGTGCGCGTACTCGCATGCTCTAGGCCAGCCAAAAGTTGTGGTCGCATTTCTGCAAGCCCACACTACAAAATGTCTCGCCCAGGGCCAGCGCAGAAGCGCTGGCTTTCAGGGCGAGACCTAAAAAAGCATAGGTGACAGGCCTTGCCTATGCATTTCAAGAGCAAGGGCAGTAGTGTTAAGACCGTTTTTTTATTATTATTTTTTAAATTTAAACCATTACAATGAAGAAGAGGGGTATTTTCTGATATTTGAATCATGACATAACTGTTTTGTTGTACTTGCTATAAAGTGTCATTCAAAGTGTCACATATAATATATTGAAATGTCACACATAAGCATGCTGAAAACATTACATTGCAAATAGAACAATTGATGGACAGAATGCTGATCAATGTCCAACATTCACTCCAGTACAGAGATTTGGGCCTAAATCCATTGGTTTTTTCCTCGCACGCCATTCCAGTTTAAACTCAGCCATATGCAAATCAGTCTTGAGTCTGTTCCTCATGGGAACAGTCCAGCCCGAACTGCCAGGCCAGGTCTTCCCTGGACTGGAAACAAGCATCCTGGGACCGATTTCAGGGCATCACCCCTCATCAGCCAGGCTAGCTCGACTCCAGTGGCATGGAGAGCACAGGACACACGTCTGGGCATACCTGTCCCACTGGGGATGACAAATGCAAAAAGAACAATTGATGCACAGAATGCAGAGCAATGTCAAACATTCACCCCCGTACAGAGATCTGGGCCTAAAACATTAAAATGTGTCACATAGGCAAACTGAAAACTTGGGTGCTATGGTGGTGTGAGGCATGGGCACACGAGTCATGCGATATCCAAGCTCGTCGCAAGTGAAGCTACGCATGTGGCAGTGCCACCGTGGCACGACACAAGGGCACTGTTTAGACCGGAAGGCCCTCGCCACGGCCTTTCGGCGTTTTTTAACGGCCCACGTCATGGCACAAACCAAGATCCCAGGCCGATATATTTGAAACTGAACTTGTCGGCAGCCAAGCCTCAGCAGAGCCCTTCTCGGCAACGCACACGAAGTGAAATCTGCTCAGCCAGAAAGACTGAACACTTCTCCTTCAGCTGACACTGAGAACGCCGTGTGACCCTGCACAATAAAAACCCTAAATCTGTTATGGATTCTTGAAAATGTAAACATTGCCCTCTCTCTCAGCCGGTGGCTTGACGGAGGTCAGAGGGTAAAATATTTGGTAACTGAAGGCGGACCTGGCCCACATTTCCAGATCCTCGCTACAACGGTGCACGTCTCTTTCACTCTAGCAAGGATCTTCCACCCCCAGGGAATGCAAGTGTAGCACGGCGCTATTAGACATTTATATAATTTTGATAGGAAGTGGGGTGAGGGGCGACGGGAGAAAGGGGGGAGCTGTCACTCCTCTAGAAAGCGCCATGTTCCACTCTAGTAACTTAGCAACTGAGCACCGCTGCAGAAAAACTGAAGTGCGGCTGGACCGTCCTGGCAGCAGGAGAGACCGAGGAGGAGGTAGGGGGCACGCAGGTGGAGGCCCGAGCCCCGCAAGGAGCGGGCACTTTCCAGCAGCTGCGTGTCTCCCTCGCTCTCTTCTTGACAGACGCGGGCTGCATGGGGCGACCGCTGTCATGCTACCTGACTGGCTGCTTGGATGAAGCCTGGTGACTCCGTCGCTTCCCTGGCACTGTGAGGGTTAAGCATGATTGAAAGGACGTAGAGAGGCCGTAGGCGTGTCCACAACTGTTCGATTTAACTTGATTTTAGGCACTGTGCATCTATTAACACCTAATTGCACTTTCAAGGCACTAAGAAAAATAGCACAATTAATGCGAGCCCGCGTAATTTGTTTAAAATAAGTGCAGCGGCCCAAGGTTTCTCTCAGGAGCCCATCACCGTTGCGTCAGAATGCCACGGTTGACCGAATACCAAGGCCGCCATTACTTCCTTCCATGGCTATGCCTCTGTCGTCCCTACACCTGCTCTCCCTTTAAGTCACTCTTGCACACATATTTTCATCCCTGCTTTCTTCACTTGTCACCATTTTCTTATCTTGCTCCTCCTACTTTTTCTCCCCTTTCTTTCTCATGGTCAAACTGTGATGAAAAACGAACCCCAGTCCCAAAAAATGAGTACCGGTGCCCTCCACCTGCAACCATTGGCGCAAATTAATCACAGATGGGAGATCAATTAAGTGCCACATTTAAATAATAGGACACTAGCTGTAGTCCTATATCATGAAATTTCAATCACCCCCCCCCCCCTCCCATTTGCTGCTGTTTTCTCACTGAGTAAGATCCTGCCCATTATTGTTCTAGAGTACCATCCCACTCACTAAGGGTGGGCAAAATAATTTGGCTACAAGAGATATAGATGAAATCCACATGTTCGGATCATTCTGTTTGGCTGTTGATATTCAGTCAGAACAGCTATTACACACATTTTGCAAACTGCCCACGACTCGCTCATGGGCCAGTCATATTGCAACATATTGGAAACTTACCTCAAGCAGTCCTCTTTTTTTGCACCCTTTTATAGGCAGATGCGATGCAGAAAAACTGTGAATGTGCAACAGTATTCATATTTACGTACACATATATATATATATATATATATATATATATATATATATATATATATATATATATATATATATATGTGTGTGTATACACCTACACACTTACACACACTTCCTTGGACAGCATTCCTCTCACCTACGTGATGTGCATTAAAATGTGTATGAGTTTCAGACATGAATGCCCATCATTGTGAGTTACAGGATATTTTTATGGTATTGGCAGTAGCGGCCCGTGGAGGGAGTTCCGTGGGGCGGTGAGGCGGGGTGGGGGAGGGGCAGGGTGGGGGGTAGTAAACACCGGAATATGGATGAACGGAGGTAAGTAAACAATTAAATAAATAAAACGAATTTTTATTTATTTAATTGTTTACTTACCTCCGTTCATCCATATTCCGGTGTTTACTACCTCCCACCCTGCCCCTCCCCCGCCCCGCCTCACCGCCCCACGGAACTCCCTCCACGGAACTCCCTCCACGGGCCGCTACTGGTATTGGCCTTGTATTCTATCTATCTATCTATCTATCTATCTATCTATCTATCTATCTATCTATCTATCTATCTATCTATCTATCTATCTGTCTGTCTGTCTGTCTGTCTGTCTGTCTGTCTGTCTGTCTGTCTGTCTGTCTGTCTGTCTGTCTGTCTGTCTGTCCGTCTGTCCGTCCGTCCGTCCGTCCGTCCGTCCGAACAAATTCAGTAAATCGCGCTCTCAGAGACCACACCAAGGTTTTGGAAAAGTTGATTTATTCCTTCATAAATCAGACGTGACGCGTTTCGGCCGTCAAGAGGCCTTGATCACACAAAGAACAAGCATTGGAAATGCAATAGGTCTCGCCTTTGTTCAAGTTAAAGCTATTTGCTTTGCTAATGGTATTGTATTTTAGCTATATTTTATTGAGTGTTTGTATGTGATATGTTGTGTCTTTATGTTGGTTGAATTGTAATTGTTATGTGTGTAGTAGTTTAACGCTTAGCGTTAGAAGTAGAAGAGCAGTGTTTAAGATTTGGGACGGAGAGTGAGTAGAAGAATAGCATGAGGGTAATGAAGTATAGTGAGGAGGAGAGTAGCATGAGGCAGAAGAATGGGTAGTGGGGAGAGTAGTATGAGGGAGAAGGAAGAAAGCGTGGAGGAGATTAGTGTCTTTTTGAAGGCAGGAAAGTGTGGAGAGTATGAGGCATAATGAAGGAGAGAGGAGTAGAAGAGTGGTAGGAGGGATTTGAAAGGAGTGTGAGAAGTAGAAGAATAGTGTGAGGTAGCAGGAAGGTAAGATTATTTGCTTAGTATTAGGCATAAGGAAGTAGATAGGTGTAGAAGAGCAGTGTTAGGGAGATTGTAGGAGAAGGAGAAGAGCAGTGTGATGCAGAAGGACTGAGAGTGATGAGGATAAGAGCAGTGGTAGGCAGAAGGATGGAGAGTGTTGCAGAGAAGAGCAGTGCGTGGTAGAATGTTTGTGAGTGTGGATGAGAGTAGTATGAGGCATATGGATGTAGTTGTGTTGGTAGTTTGTGTTGGTAGTGTTGTGTTGTTGGTGGCACTGTGTTGGTGTTGTTTAGCTAATGGTGGTTGTTGATTTCGACATACATCACACGCAACTGAGGACACAGGCATGCGGTGCAAACAAATGAAATGAAGCAGACTCCAAACCCAGCACTAGTGTGAAGATAGCATTGCCTGTTTGCTCCTTCTTATGACGCCGATGGCACAACACAGAAGACAGTGGCATTGCTTAAACTGATGTACCCCACCCGTGGGCAAAACATGGCGAACTGCCCCTAATATTTCACTAAAGTAGATAGTGCCCACCTATGCAAAGGCCGTGGGCCAAACGGGGACCCTTTTGACACCTGCCTCCCTCACACTATAGCGTTTTTATTAACCCGTGAAGTTAGACATGAAGCATTTATCTCAGTAGAGGTCAGAGTGTGAACGGTCTTGTGGGATAGATAGTTCCTCTATCTGAGTTCGGAGCCAGACCGGTTCATTAGGCAGGGCTGTTCCAGCTGAACTTGAGCCGGAGAGAACTGTGAAAGCACAGAAGAGAACGCTGCTCTTTGAGACCTCATCTTGTAAGATCTTTGCAACCTAAGGTACACGCACAGTTCTACAAATGCGACTTTAACCTACGACCACAGGCTCCAGATGGGCACACCATGTATACAAAGTGTCCTAGTAATATTTGCATTTTTTTAAATTGTAGTGAAATTTTAAAAAAATGTTTATTTTAGAGAACCTGCCCTTTTTTTCATAATATTTAAAGCACTAAAACAGCGTTTTGCAAAAAGGCATAATCCCAAATGTGAGCCACCTTTTAGGACGCCCGGCTAATTTTTGATCCCAATCCATTCCGACCCTGTATGTATGCAAAACTCGAAGCAAGGAGAGGATGTCCGAGTGGCTAAGTAGATGTGCCCGCTTCGTGGCCGTCCCTGATGTGGGTGAGGAGGGGGGAATGGAGATGAGCGTATTGCAAAGTTAGAGCATATTTCAAAGTTATAACCCGATGGTAACAAAAAAACAAGTTACATGTACTCCGAGGCGGGGGGCTGAAGTGAGGAGAGACTCCCTGAGTGGACGTGTGCTCCGAGGCGAGGGGTGGGGGGCTGAAGCAGGAGAGGCTGTCCGAGCGGCTAATTAGACTCCGGAGGTATTAGAAGCTCCTTATGACTAAGCCATCAGCAAGATGTTAATCTTTGCTTGTAGTGAGCAGAAGGGGTTAGTAAAAAAGGGTTTAAATTGCATTTATACAGCGCTTTATTGTCCCTGTACGCTCCGAAGACTGAGAAACCAGTACGAAGGTGCTTTCACGTCTGCACTTGGGGCTCCGGACCGCCTACGAAACAGATCGCATATTTGATTTTACGGTATGACCCGGCACTCCCTGCCTAGTTGGTACCTTCTATAGTGTTCCTTACGAATGCTCGTCCTAGAGTCGAACGTCACGAGTGGGTCAACGACTACTCACTACAAGCGCGGTCCCGAAAGTGAAAGAGGACCGCGCTGCAGCCGGTGCATGGGTGGATACTGGCCCCCTCGCCCCAACCGAAGAGCAGGGAGAGCAAGCATGTTACAGAAAGGAGGGTTCACGCGCCCCTTCCCTGCTGATAAATACGAGTGAAAGAACAAGCATCAATCTCTTGTCTTTATGGGGCCATGTGTTTCTAATTAGAAATACATGGCCCCATAAAGATAAGAAAGTGCTTTGCGACAGCAGCAAAGCAGGCGACCCAGTCCGGCTCGGAGGCCAAAGGGCGTCACCAAAAAACCCTCATTTCCAATGGCAGGCCACAGTCAAGCATAAACGGTGACACTAGCCAATGGAAATGAGGGGCGGGGCTTCAAGCCCTCTTCTCAAACTCCTCATTCACAATAAATCTCGCCGAGCGAGCAGCACATGCGCTGCAACGCTAGCCGAGACCTAAAAAGTGCATAACAGCCTTGTTACATACACAGTGTAGAAACTAAGGTTGGACAAGGTAATCTACATGAAACAGTGTAAACGTTGTAGTCTCATGGCCGCCATATTGTAACGTGTTAAATCACATGTTAAATCACAATTTTAGACCATCACTGCACAGAAGTACATGCATGCATGACATGACTCATTGGTAGCAGGGGCATGCAATCACCTGATTGAACATTCGCGCTGCATAGTCCAAAGAAAAGATTGCTAACTTAAAATAAGCGGTCGCCATCTTATAGTGTCTGAGTGTCCCAACAGTGGAACACAACGGGGCTCCATCCACTAGATTGCCACATAGTGTGAAAATAGCAGACTTGGGTTGAAGCCATAAGGAAAAGACAAGCCGTGACCCAATAAGAACTGCGGCTGGCCAGCTGGCCAAAGTGTCTCAGTTCTGTAATGAAATACATCGCACAGTGCAATTGCAAGCACAAAGCTAAAATAGCGCATGGAGCTATAATCCCCAAGTGGGAGACTCTGTGCAAGACAACTATGTCAAATAACCCATGGAAAAACAGTGTGTAAGCGTGTAAACAGTGATGCACACAGATGTGCACTGCAAAAAAGGAAAATTAAAGAAATAGAAAAGAAGATATTCTTAACTGCGGTGACCGGAACATCAGGAGAATGATGCCACGAAGAAAAAGGTAGGGACCCCTGTAGATCTATCGGTTCCATCCAGTTTGTCCCTTCCTTTCCTCCTGTAAAGGGAAAGGATAGAAGGTTAAAATCTTAAAAACACAGACTAATGACAGTTTCATAAATCTTGTATACATTATTGTAAAACAGCTGTTTGCATGCACAGGTACATTATGAAAACAGATGGACTCAGTAATGTATCACAATCCTATTCCTCATGTAAGTGTATGGCAATCTCTTCGTCAACATTGTGCCCCTTGGGGTAGCGTGTTCATAACTCAATGATGTATCTAGATTCCCGCTTCCTCAGTTGGAGTTCACGATTACCCCCTCTGTGATTGCTTTCTACTTGTTCGATAATGAAGTATTGTAGTTTCGCACTATCAGAGTAGTGGTGTGTCTCGAAGTGCCTGGCTATGGGGTAGTGTTGATCTTTATTGGAGATGGCCCTCATATGTTCCAAAACACGCTTTTTGGCCATATGAGTGGTACTGCCCACATAGCGCATGTTGCAGGGGCACTCTAGTGCATGCATGACAAAAGCTGAGCTGCACGTGAGCAATTGGCGGATCGGTATGGACCTGTTGCTGTTGGTATTGAGGAACTCCCTCCGCATGTTGCTACTGCGACACGCTTTGCAGTGTCTGCATGGGAAGAAGCCCTGCAGGTTGATGCCTCTTTCCTCGTTGGTGGTTATGTCACTGTGCACCAGAATGTCTCTCATGCTTCGCCCCTTCCTGTAGGTGATGCGTGGTCTATCTGGGATCGTGGTACCTATGATAGGATCTTTCTTTAACATGTCCCAGTTTCTGGTTAGGATACGTTGTACTTCCTTTGACCCACCATTGTATGTTAGGATGACTCTAGTGATGTCGTCAGTGTCATTGTTTTCTCCTTTGTTTTCATTGCTTTCTAGAATGGTGGCTCTACTAACTGCTTTCACCTTATCCACTGCCCTGCGTAGGACCCATCTAGGATAACCTCTCTCAGCAAATCTTGCGAGCATGATGTCTTGCTCTCTAGTAAATGATTCCTCCGAGCTACAATTACGTTTAGCTCTCAGGAGTTCCCCATAGGGGATACTCCATTTGAGCCTGTTGGGATGGCTGCTCATGGCATGTAGCAGACTGTTCCTGGCAGTGGCTTTCCTGAAAAGGCTTGTGTGTAGGGTATTGTTTTTGATTTCCACCTTACTGTCTAGGAATTCCACTACACTGTCACTGATGTTACTAGTCAATACCAGATTACGATTGTTGTTATTCAATCTGTGTATGAAGTCAGTGGCCTCGGTAATAGTCCCTCTCCAAATCAAGAAGAGGTCATCTGTACCTCAACCATAGAATGACCTTGCCAAAGTCACTCCTAAACTTGATGTCTTTTCTTAACTCCTCCTCCCATGCCCCTAGGAACAAGTTCGCAAAACTGGGAGCGAAACAAGTTCCCATGGCGGTGCCGAGGGTTTGTCTGTATATGTCTCCATTGAATAGGAAAAAATTATTATTGAGACAGAACCTGATCATAGCAATGATTATGTCTGTGTGCTCCAAGTGTTTGATGGATCTCTTGGAGAGGTATTTTTTACATGCCGAGATCCCTAACTCATGCTCAATAATCGTATATAGTGAGCTGACATGCATCGTGATTAAGAGAAAATCCTCTTGCCATTCCACCCCTTGGATTTTGATGAGAAAGTCCTTTGTGTCTCTCACATAGGAGGGGAGGAGAATGACCTGGTCTTTCAGAAAGTGGTCGATGTATCTCGATACGTTTTCCAAAGCACTACCCCTGGAGGAAACGATGGGCCGACCCAGGGCATTGGTGATATCCTTGTGGATTTTAGGAAGGAGGTAAAGAACAGGGAGTTTAGGGAAATCTTTCTTCAAAAAACAATACTCTTCCCATTCTAGCAAACCCTTGTCCCTCCACTCCGTTAAGTTGTTCCATATACTGATGATGCTCTTGGTGTACTCATTTCTATTGGTGAGAATGTAAAATAGAGGGTCACTGAGTTGACGGTTAGCTTCTGCTATGTACATCTCCTTACTCATGATAACTACATTGCCCCCCTTGTCAGCAGGCCTGATGACAATGGAGCTATCAGTAGCTAGATTGGTGTTTGCATTCTTTTGTGTCATAGTGAGATTATATGATGTGGGTACCAATTTTTTAAACCAAACTTTTTCTTTAAATTTCAGCAGTTGATCAGATACAATGTCTTGGAAAGCGTCAATATTGTCATGCGGCATGTTTGGTAAAAACGTGGACTTCGGTCTGAATTTTGTATTGTCCGCTTTATCATAGCTGATCTCAAACTCTCTCAAAGTCTGGTACATATCGTGATTATCAAATGCCCCTTCGCTGCCCAGTTCATGTAATGTCATAAGGGTATCGATATCACTGATCTTAAGTTCTTCATTCGGAGTCAGGTTGGAACACGGTTCTCTGCTGGTATCAGGTTTCAGTTCATGCCATTTTTTTAATTTGAGCTTGCGGCTAAACTTAAAAAGATCAATACGAGTGTTAACGTAGTTCAGGGGTTCCGTGGGGAAAAAGGATAGTCCTAGACATAGAGTTCTGGTTTCTAAATCACTCATGGGTTTAGAAGTGAGATTCACAATGGTGCAGTTTACCTCAGCATCATCCATTATAGGGCTGTGATTGAGCGAGTTGCAATGCTTCCCATGCGCCCTCTGAAATTCCCTCTTCCTCTGCCTCTGTTTGTCTCGCCTTCTCCTTTTTCAGCCGTACCCCGCCCCTTCCTCTTCCCCTTCCTCGTGGGCTCGTGTTCCTGTTCTTCGGTTTTGGTGTTGTGCGTGTCGTTTGCCGGCCCCTGCGGAGGAGCCGGTACTCGTCTAAAAAAGTCTTTGGTCTTTTCTCCGCCTCGTTGCTGGATAGAGAACTGGCTGAAGTTAGTGATGTTACTGACGTGGCTGAATTGTCCGTGTCCGCATCACTCTGGATTGTTCTGCCGTCTTCTGTAGTCGTTATGTTGGACTGTGTTGCCATGGTGCTGGGACCGGGTTCGTCGTATAGATGGTCATATTTGCGACTGTATGTTAAGATCCTTCCTGTTTCATAATCCACACAACCCCGGTGTAGTTTTCGTTGTTTTCTGGCCTTTATGTCGTCCTCGTAGTTGGTTAGCCTCTGTTTCAAATCGTCATAGAATTTCCCAATGGTGTCCTGTTCAGGATTGTTGCTGAGTTCGTCCTTCAGCTATTTGATTTGTTCAATTGTCTTCTCCCTGTCCTGCCATGCGTACTTCACCAGAATCTCGAGCATGGTTTTGGAGCTTCTTGCAGAATTCGCTGCCCACTCCTCTAACATCCTGGGGTCCGGGGACTCATACGATGGAGTTGTGTAAAATCTGAGTCCTCTGGGTATCATCTCTTTATCGATGTAATCCTGGAGGGAGATTGCCTCCCACCATTTTGAGATCTCGGTTTTACTGAGTTTCTCCAACTTTTTGAGTAAATCCCTCACTGTGGTGTTTTGAATAGTCTGTGTGGCTGCGATTTTACCCTTCCCTGGAGCTCTCGCAAACAGTGTCTGTGCCACAGCACGTCTATTGCTGTCATCATCCATCGTGTGTCACTCTCCTGTGCGCCTCCCACCGCACTAATGTCAATTCTCAAAGTCTCAAAGGGTCTCCCTTTCACAATGAAAGTTCCTCCTGCCGTCTGTGCCATCTTGCAATCCTCTCTGTTAAATGACTCTCAGGGTGAGGAAGAGAGAGTGTAGGAGTGTAGAGGGCACTCTAGTGATACACCCGCGTGGTTTGAAAAATATCCTCTAAACTCAGCCTGCCATACGGCTATGGAAACGCTAAGTGCAGCGGCCATCCAGAGAAGAGCACCGCACATCGGGAGCGGATGCAGAAAGCTCTCTGCGTCTTCCGACATCGGCGACCCCACCACCTCACTCCCCCATGTGCAAGCCCCCCCTCTGGGACGCCCCACACTCACCATGTTGCTGTAACGCAAGTATCGGTCGGCCGGTCTCACTCGTAGGCTTCCTCAATAGAATCCAAGGGAAAGAGCGCTCCTGCTGGAAGCCGGAGTCCAGAGGGAGGTGGCGCGAAAACCGGCGGAGCAGCCGGTAATCCAATTACGAACAAATTCAGTAAATCGCGCTCTCAGAGACCACACCAAGGTTTTGGAAAAGTTGAATTATTCCTTCATAAATCAGACGTGACGCGTTTCGGCCGTCAAGCGGCCTTGATCACACAAAGAAAAAGTGCATAACAGCCTTGTTACATACACAGTGTAGAAACTAAGGTTGGACAAGGTAATCTATATGAAACAGTGTAAACGCTGTAGTCTCATGGCCGCCATATTGTAACGTGTTAAATCACATGTTAAATCACAATTTTAGACCATCACGGCACAGAAGTACATGCATGCATGACATGACTCATTGGTAGCAGGGGCATGCAATCACCTGATTGAACATTCGCGCTGCATTGTCCAAAGAAAAGATTGGGAACTTAAAATAAGCGGTCGCCATCTTATAGTGTCTGAGTGTCCCAACAGTGGAACACAACGGGGCTCCATCCACTAGATTGCCACATAGTGTGAAAATAGCAGACTTGGGTTGAAGCCATAAGGGCAAGACAAGCTGTGACCCAATAAGAACTGCGGCTGGCCAGCTGGCCAAAGTGTCTCAGTTCTGTAATGAAATACATCGCACAGTGCAATTGCAAGCACAAAGCTAAAATAGCGCATGGAGCTATAATCCCCAAGTGGGAGACTCTGTGCAAGACAACTATGTCAAATAACCCATGGAAAAACAGTGTGTAAGTGTGTAAACAGTGATGCACACAGATGTGCACTGAAAAAAGGAAAATTAAAGAAATAGAAAAGAAGATATTCTTAACTGCGGTGACCGGAACATCAGGAGAATGATGCCACGAAGAAAAGGGTAGGGACCCCTGTAGATCTATCGGTTCCATCCAGTTTGTCCCTTCCTTTCCTCCTGTAAAGGGAAAGGATAGAAGGTTAAAATCTTAAAAACACAGACTAATGACAGTTTCATAAATCTTGTATACATTATTGTAAAACAGCTGTTTGCATGCACAGGTACATTATGAAAACAGATGGACTCAGTAATGTATCACAATCCTATTCCTCATGTAAGTGTATGGCAATCTCTTCGTCAATATTGTGCCCCTTGGGGTAGCGTGTTCATAACTCAATGATGTATCTAGATTCCCGTTTCCTCAGTTGGAGTTCACGATTACCCCCTCTGTGATTGCTTTCTACTTGTTCGATAATGAAGTATTGTAGTTTCGCACTATCAGAGTAGTGGTGTGTCTCGAAGTGCCTGGCCTTGGGGTAGTGTTGATCTTTATTGGAGATGACCCTCATATGTTCCAAAACACGCTTTTTGGCCATATGAGTGGTACTGCCCACATTGCACAGGTTGCAGGGGCACTCTAGTACATACACGACAAAAGCTGAGCTGCACGTGAGCAATTGGCGGATCGGTATGGTCCTGTTGCTGTTGGTATTGAGGAACTCCCTCCGCATGTTGCTACTGCGACACGCTTTGCAGTGTCCGCATGGGAAGAAGCCCTGCAGGTTGATGCCTCTTTCCTCGTTGGTGGTTATGTCACTGTGCACCAGAATGTCTCTCATGCTTCGCCCCTTCCTGTAGGTGATGCATGGTCTATATGGGATCGTGGTACCTATGATAGGATCTTTCTTTAACATGTCCCAGTTTCTGGTTAGGATACGTTGTACTTCCTTTGACCCACCATTGTATGTTAGGATGACTCTAGTGATGTCGTCAGTGTCATTGTTTTCTCCTTTGTTTTCGTTGCTTTCTAGAATGGTGGCTCTACTAACTGCTTTCACCTTATCCACTGCCCTGCGTAGGACCCATCTAGGATAACCTCGCTCGGCAAATCTTGCGACCATGATGTCTTGCTCTGTAGTAAATTATTCCTCCGAGCTACAATTACGTTTAGCTCTCAGGAGTTATATATACACACACACACACACACACACACACACATATATATATTATCCAGTGGTGGTCGCCACCACCATTGAGCAGTTATAGTTAGGACTATGTTCAAGTAGGAAAAGTATTTTGTGGTTTGGTGCCATTTTGCGAACCTTCTTGAAACTTTACAAAATAAAGTTCATCGATCTCAACTCCTTCCTAGAAAGGTTTCTTAATGCAATCTTCCATAGGAAAACTGAACAGAGATAGAACAAAAACAGCTGAACAAAATTACAGCAAATTAACAGAACGCTAGATCTCAGTCAAGAAAGTGTGCTTGTTGTGATTTGGTGTAAATCCATTTAGTAGTTTTTGAGAAATTAAGGGTCACAATTTTTGTATATCTGATCTCATTGACTGCTACCATATCAACAAAGATGTGTCAGCAGTCATTTTAGGACTGGTGGACTCAGTCGTCTGTCCTGTAAAAAAACAAAAACATATAGGGGTGCAGAGTAGGGGTGGGTGGTAAACTCCGCTACTCTAGAGGAGTTCGCAGAGTTTTACCCACTCCGCGCTCAGCTTGGAGCACAGAGTTTTAGAAAAACTCCACCAACCGCGACGTGGCTGAGTTTTTTCTTGCACATGGCTCACCAACGGTAAGTTGGTGAGCGAGTACATCAAGCACTAGACTTCCTCCTGGTGAGATTTCGCAATGCGAGTGGTGGCAGCAGGCCACTACCGCTTGTTTTGAGAAAGCTGCCACTAGAGTAGAAAATCTACTTGAGCTGTAGAAAGAAGCAGCGTCCTCCGGCGTGCCATGTGGTACAGTTCATGCTGATTTTAGAGCATGGGACAAGCTCTCGGTGCTAAAACTCAGTGCAAGTAGCGTGAACTCTCTGGAGTCTCACAGCGTTTTAGGGCATCCCCTAGTGCAAAGTAGGGATACTCTGCCCCTAGGTGTGGTAGAGGGAGCCCCTCATGGGTCGAAAATTTATTTTTTTCTCCCAGTGCTGCGGATCCATGGAAGATCTGTGGATCTATGGCACCAAGAAAAAAAACTGTCTCCAGTGTATTTTAAATGTGAGCCCCCTGGGGTGGGCCGAGGTCCTGTGGGGATCATAGCATTTATTTATGATAAGGGAGGTGGGTATTTGACCTACCTGAGCCTTATTGAGGCCCTGGGGACCATATCCACCAGCGCCCATAGTCATAATTAGGGGAGGGGCAGTCCGATGAGAGCAGTCTCCCAGGGACCCTCATTGCCCAGGGCACTGCTGTTTCCTGCTCAGGAGCGTGCATGCAGGAAACACCACTTTGCTTCCGCCTGGGAGGAAATAGGAGAAAAAGTCTCCCTTCCCACCTGCCAAGTTAAACAGCCGCCTCCCCTCAGCAACACAATGGGTACTGGCTGGGGACCCAGCTCGGGCTCCAGGTGCATTTGGGTTTTCTCCATGGCACCCAATGATTTAGAAAGTCGTGGGTGCCCCAAAAGGCACGGGGGCATCCACTTAAAAAAAAGCCAGCTCCCACCAGCACCTGGTATGGGTGCTGGTTGCGGAGCCGGCTGGGGACATGGGGGGCTCCCAGTGGCCCCAAACACTGGCACATGTCCTGAGTGCCCTAGGTGGACATCGGGGCACACACTTAAAAGAAAAAAAAGCAGACTCCTGCCAGCACCCCATATAGGGGCGGTGGGGCTCCTCTGCGGCCCTCAACATTGGAAGATGTTGTAGGTGCCCTGGGTGGGCACTGGGGCACCATTAAAAAAGTATAAAAAGAAGGAGTCAGCCAAAGGCACCTCTTCTATCAAACTCCACACCATCTACCACCCACCTGATGATCGCACCCTCCTCTAAGAAGAACTAACTGACCTAGTAACACGGTTCTCCCTAACTGACTCGAAGGACGTGTTCCTTGGCGACTTCAATATTCACTGGAACAACTCAGAAGATACCACAGTCAGTAACCTTACAAATCTTCTTGAAATAAACTGTCTCCAACAACTCTGCAATGAAACGACCCATTATAAAGGCTCTAATCCAGATGCAATAATCACCAAAAATGAGCTCGTCTCACTTCGATCCGTCATACTTATTAACTGGTCAGACCACCATCTCATACCGTTTAATATCAAGACCCACCTCATATCCCACCCAGCCCCATCCAACAAACCTACGCACTGGGCTAGGAACATCAAACAAATCCCAATAACGGAATTTGAATCCAGGATCAATGCCCAACTATAGTATCACCTCTCACTCACACCGTTGATGACCTCACAGCTCACTATAATACAGCGATGACTGATGTTCTCGACCAAGTAGCACAGCTCAAATTTAAATGATCTAGAAAAATCCAATTGATATCCTGTTTCAACTCAGATCTTAACAGCGAGAGAAGACAACTAAGACAGGAAGAAAGGATATGGAGACAGAACCCCTCTACAGTGCATTTCTCAGTCCTAAGAATTGCAAAACTTTTCTTTAAGAAACACATCTTTAGAGGAAAAGCCACTTTGTTTCACAGCCAACTTGACCGCGCTAAGAACAGTCCCAGGGAGTTCTTCAACATAATTAAATGACAAACTACCCATACCTCCCCACATGAAACAACAGCCTCCAATGAGCGCTGTGAAGAAATTGCTAACTTCTTCACTGATAAAGCCCCAAAAATTGAGGAGTCCCACATCCAAGTCAGGAATGTGACATCCCTACCAACCTTCCCCACTGATTCACAACCCACCACGGTAGCCCCCTCTCCAAACTTAACTAATGACCTAATGGCCCCAAGAAAAACTAATGTCAACTATGATCTCCTTCAACTGAAAAACAATGCTAAGTAGTGTAACTTGAAACCTATGACAGAAAGTGAAGTCTTCAATATAATTGCGAACTTGAAGCCCACATCCCACACTACTGATCCCTTCCAGTCCACAATAGTGCAGAACCTCAACTAAAACATCGCCCCGTTCTGGACAAAAATCATCAACCCATCACTCTCCTCAGGCCGTCTACCTGACTCCCTCCAACTAGGCCAAATCACACCCATACTCAAAAAAACAGGGACAGACCCCAATGACCTCAATAACCTCACACCTATCACCAACCTCCCGTTCCTAGCCCAAAAAATGGAGAAGTGCGCCTTACTACATCTCACCAAACATATAGACAAATTCAACCTCCATGAACCTTCCAATCAGGATTCAGGAAAGGCTGTAGGATAGAAGCTGCTATGCTCATATCTCTGATGACATTCACAGATCCTTAGATGAAGGTGACGCATGCCTCTTAATCCTACTTGACTTATCTGTGGCTTTTGATACGGCAAATCACCCAGCATTACGTGAGTCCCTCAAGAACTGCACTGGTATTAATGGCACAGTCCTAAGATGGTTCACATCTTACCTGCAACATTGCTCACAACAAATAAAAATGAACAACTGTCTCTAGAAACCTGCACTAGTGCCACATGGTGTACCCCAAGGCTCAATTTTCTCCCCATCCCATTTCAATCTCTTCATGGAACCCCTAACTGTTATCCTGAACCAAGAAGGAGTCAAATATCACCTATATGCTGATGACTCCCAACTCTACTAAACAATTAAATCACCCAGTGACATCCTACATCTGAACGTCACACTAATCATGATACAAACTTGGCTTAACACCAACCACTTAAAGTTTAACCCCAACAAAACTGAACTAATACTTTTCTCCCCTACAAACAATCCTCTACCAATCCAAGAATGGCTCAAGAATTTGGATGCCCTAAATTGTTCTCTCACACTGTCCAACTCAGTAAAGTCCTTGGGCATCACCATGGACAAAAACATGTCATTGAAGGACCACATCAACAACTCAGCCAAAGGAGCGCTCTACACACGAAAACATCTAGAGAAAGTCAAACCGTTCATTCTGCTTGATAATTGTAAGATGGTACTTAGATCTCTAGTCCTCTTGAAACTTGATTATGGCAACTCTATCTTAAAAGGAACTCTGAAAAATCCCCTTGCCCCCCCTAAGAATAGTTCTCAATGAGGCTGCCCACCTCCTAACAGGTTTTAAACGGGTTGAGCACATCTCACCGGCCCTCAAGAGCCTCAATTGGCTTCCCATTGAAGGAAAATGTATCTACAAGACTGCTTGCATCACCCACAAAGCCCTTCATACAGATAACCTAAACTATCTTGAAACCAAACTTTTGAAAGCAGGAAGAGCCAGGACTCTGAGAAGCTCCAACTCACTTCTTCTCATACCTCCCAAACTGAAAAAGAAATCCTCCAAGACACGCTCATTCTCTGGAAATTCACCTAGGATCTGGAACTCACTCCCTAGAGATCTCCGCTGTAACCCCTCCTTTTCCTGCTTCACACAGGACCCTAAATACCTAATGTTCAACAACTTCATTCAACATGCACCCAAACCGAGCTATGTTCCCAAAGCTTACATCCAACCGACTAGACCTGTTGTAGCGGTCGATTGATTGTTTCAGCAGTTACTATATCTTTTACTCCATTAACTTATGCTGTTCTGATGTCCTCATATTGTAACTACCTTGACTGCCTAATGATTTTCTTTGTATATATATATATATGTATATATATATATATATATATATATATATATGCACTTCAATCAAAGAATCTTGCATTATATGTAAAGTGTATAGCTGTATAGCTTTGTGTATAGCTGGCACTTTATAAAACCTATAAATAATAAATAAGGAGTGCTCTATAATGCCCTGCAAGGGCTTTTTAAAATTATGTTTTTTTTTCCTGGTGGTAGACCTAGAAGGGTTAGAGGCACAACCAAGTTTTCAATTTAAAGTTTTTAAAGTTGTGGTGGACTTCAGCGAGCGCAGCAGTCCTCCAGCAACATTAAAAAAAAAACACCATAAGTCTCTTGGGTTATTGAATCCGTGACCCCAGGAGGGCTCACCATATTTTTTTAAGCACATTGAGCTGGAGCTTTATGCTCTTCAGCTAGAGTGATGTGACTCCTTGTGGTTGGTTTTATAGCTACCCTTTCTGGCCTGAAAAATGCTAAACAAAAGACTCATATATATTTTTAATGTTTTTTAAAATAATGCTTTGCTGAATACATTTTGTGACAATCACTATTTAAACATTGCAATGTGTGAATTTATAAAATAAATATCTGATTATAGGTAGTGGTAACTTTTGACTAACTCCAACAGGTTTGTTCCCAAAGCTTACATCCAACCGACTAGACCCGTTGTGGCGGTTGATTGATTGTTTCAGCGGTTACTATATCTTTTACTCCATTAACTTATGCTGTTCTGATGTCCTCATATTGTAACTACCTTGACTGCCTAATGATTTTCATTTGTCTATATATATATATATATATGCACTTCAATCAAAGAATCTTGCAATATATGTAAAGTGTATAGCTATATAGCTTTGTGTATAGCTGTCACTTTATAAAATCTATAAATAATAAATAAGGAGTGCTCCATAATGTCCTGCAAGGGCTTTTTAAAATTATGTTTTTTCTTCCTGGTGGTGGACCTAGAAGGGTTAGAGGCACAACCAAGTTTTCAATTTAAAGTTTTTAAAGTTGTGGTGGACTGCAGCAAGTGCAGCAGTCCTCCAGCAACATTAAAATAAAACATGGTAAGTCTCTTGGGTTATTGAATCCATGACCCCAGGAGGGCTCACCATATTTTTTAAAGCACATTGAGCTGGAGCTTTATCCTCTTCAGCTAGAGTGATGTGACACCTTGTGGTTGGTTTTTATAGCTACCCTTTTTTGCCTGAAAAATGCTAAACAAAAGACTCAAATATACTTTTAATGTTTTTTAAAATAATGCTTTGCTGATTACATTTTGTGACAATCACTATTTAAACATTGCAATGCGTGAATTTATAAAATAAATATCTGATTATAGGTAGTGGTGACTTTTGACTAACGCCAACAGGTTTGCTTTATATGTGCTGAGGTGCTGGCCCCTTGATAAAGCCAATAGGCATTTAGTTATTTATATTTTGGTGTTTCAACCCTTTAACAAAGCCAGTAGGTCTGCCTTACATAAATGGCACCGTTTTTTCATTGTTGCAGAACATAGCTGTGCACATCTGCAGGGGCTTGGCACATGTGGGGGGTGTGCACACAGGGCCTGGCAGCAGTCCAGGTCCAGCACCCAACCCCATGCCACACATGGCGATGGACAAGTTACTTTATATTAAAAAAAACAAAGAAATTTGCTGAAAAAAACAAAAGTTAAAGTTACATTATAGTTAGAAATTCTAATAATATTTTACTACTCATTGAAGAAGCACTTAGAAATTTACTGAAAAAATCAAAAGTTAATGGGAACTTTATAACTATAACTCTGAACTATATAACTATAACTATATAACTATAACTTGCACCCTGGCCATGCACTGTTAGTTACTCTCCATATTACATCATTTATGATGCGTTCTATGACGTCATTGATAACACCATTGCAACATCTGAAATGACATCATTGATGGCAACATAGTGCATGATGGGGACACGAGTTCTAGTTACTATCGGACATGATTTAGAGTTAATTGAGATAACTATTACTGGTGAATTTCAGTGGTTTTGTTAGTTGAAAACGGTTAGTTTTAACTGACATTTTCACCTAACTATAACGTCCCTTTAACTTTTGTTTTTCCATATGTGTGTGTATGTGTGTGTATATATATATATATAGTGAATATATATATATATCTATATATATATATTCACTGAAAAAACCACAGGTTTAAGGTGACGTTATAGTTAGGAATTAGCATTTAAAAAACCTTAGAAATTCACAGAAAAAACCACAGGTTACAGGAACGTTATAGTTAGGCTGACATTTCACTCGTACAAAACCTGTGAAATTCAGTCGTTATAGTTAGCTGAGCTAACTATAACTCGCGCCCCCGCAATGCACTGCTGATGATGTCACATATTACATCACTCATGACATGGTCAGTGACATCACTGATGACATCTCAAATGACATCACTGATGATATCATCCGCATAATCTCTGATGCACCTACCCACGCCCAATATAACCTTTTATACACCCACTGCAAATTTCAGGCTACCATTCTTGAAACAATAGACATGCCAATACCAGTTAGTACATACCCACTCACTGACTCATAGGTCTACACACACATCCACACACTCACCCATACAGTTACTCATACACGCAGTCACTCACCAATACAGGCACTGAAAGATCCACTCATACACCCATACAGACACTCACACACTGCCACTCACCATAGAGCAACTCACATACCTAGTCACTCTCCCAAAGAGTCAATCACACTGCCACCTACTCACCTATACAGTTATACAGACACCACCTCACTTATTCATACAGATACTAACACATACTTACTCTCTTAAACAGTCACTGACACAAGCACACACTCATTCATACAGCCACTCTCACAATCACTCATTTAACACACAGTCACTTATATACTCCAACACTGACATATACTGCCTTACACATATGCAGTTACTCACCCATATACCACTGAGACATCCATTCACTCACCGACACAGTCATACGCACATTCACTTACCCATACAGCCTCTTGCAGATGCACTCATTAACCCATGCACCCACTCACACATCCATGCAGGGAGTCACACACCCCCTCACCCACCCACACAGACACTCAGGCACCCATACAGATACTCAGACAACCAATCAATAACCCATATAGACACTCATGTAGCTACTCACCAACAGATGCAGCCACTTACACACCAACTGACAGACTGATACAGACATTCACACAGATTAGTCACTCATCCATACATTCACTGAGGCGTGTATAATCACTCACTTATACTGTCAGTCACGCACCCACTGAATCATCCATACAGACACTCATACACCCACTCATTCTTCAATACACCTTGGCGTATATATATATATATATAACATTCTTAAACTTTTTAGAAACACTCAGTCACTGGATGATGTCATCAGTGATGTCACTTGAGATGTCATCAGTGATATCACTGACCATGTCATGAGTGATGTAATATGTGACGTCATCAGCAGTGCATTGCGGGGGCATGAGTTATAGTTAGCTCAGCTAACTATAACGGCTGAATTTCACAGGTTTTGAACAAGTGAAATGTCAGCCTAACTATAATGTTTCTGTAACCTGTGTTTTTCTTTCTGTGAATTTCTAAGGTTTTTTAAATGCTAATTTTGAACTATAACGTCCCTGAAAACTGTGTTTTTTCCAGTGAATCTCTAAGGTTTTTTAAATGCCAATTCCTAATTATATTGTCCCTGAAACCTTTGTTTTTTTCAGTGAATTTCTAAGGTTTTTTAACTAGCAGTCACGTTTGCAGAGTGGTGGAGAAAAGGGGCTGGGCCTCCAACCAGCTCTCTGGCATTCTGCTGCATAGGACTTACAGGAGCTGACAGGAGGGCTTCTTGGCCCCCAAGGTCCCTCTGGAGTAAAGTGGACTTCATCCCCCAACCAGTAGTGCACCAGGAGGCTTGTTTGCACAGTGGTGGAGAAAGGGGGACGTGGCCTCCGAAGACCTCTTAGCAATCCCACTGTGTGGGACTTACTGGAGGTAACAAGAGGGGTAGTTGGCCCCAAGGACGTCCTTGTGAGCCAACTACCCCTCCTGTTACTTCCAGTAAGCCCCACACAGCAGAATTGATAGCAGGCCACGCCCCCTTTCTCTACCAGTCTGCAAACGCGCCTCTTGGCGCTCTCTTGGTTGGAGGATTTAGTCCCCTTTGCTGCAGTATTGCTTTTGGACAAGGGGAGCTGCATGTTAGCAGCTCCCCTTGCCCAAAAGCAATGCCAGCTCCTGCAGGAGGCAGGGAGCCGGCAGGGACCGGGGGGGGGCATTGGGGCTCCCCCCACAGTCCCAAACTTGAGGGCCGGCCCCAGGGGATGGGGTCCCCGGGGCCAGATGTGACCCAGGGAAGGGGGGCCACGCGGCCCCCCTCAAAATAAATAAATAAAGTGTGGCCAGGTCCCGGGGGATGGGGTCCCCCGGGGCCAATAGTGGCCCAGGGAAGGGGGGCCACGCGGCCCCCCTCCCTTAAATATATATTTTTTTATTTTTAAAAAACAGCTGGCCAGGCCCCAGGGGATGGGGTCCCCGGGGCCATAATTGGCCTCAGGAGGGGGGCCACATGGCCCCCCTACATATATATATATATTTTTTAAATATCTGGCAGGCCCGGGGGATGGGGTCCCTGGGGGGAATATAGAATAATGGAAGTGGGGCGTTTTTTTTTCTTTGTATTTTGGAGTCGCGACCCCAACACGGCTCTCAGCGCGGCCCCCGTATAACGTCACGATTGATTCTCGAATTCACCTCAAATAAATAATTTAGTAGTATATAATTTAGAAGGTAGTGTTGTATTTGTGAAGTTGTTTTAAAGAGGTACTGTGATTGAAGTTAATGACAAGATTACAATTGATAGAGTTGTTAAAAATATATAAAATTAAAAATTAATAGTTAAACCTGAAAAGTGTATTGTGTTGTAGTACATTGAATTCATGCTCGTGCAGATTCACGACGGATTTGCGAATCCTTAAAAAATGTTTTAAAAAAAGTATGTATGTTTAAATAAGAACAAGATTTACTGTGGTGTTATAGGGTGGCTCTAAAAAGAGCCCTTGTTTTTATTATGAGTATGTTGTAGCTACATGTAAGTGCGGATGCACAGCTCTCTGTTCCCATGATCTGTAAAGTGTACTCCATCACTTCTGTAGATGTCATCCATATCAAAACGTAGATTGTTGTTATAGATGGAGCCCATCCTATGGTCTCTGAGGTAAGCAGAAACAGCTTTATTGACATTCTTTCTAGCTTTCTCAATCTGTGGACAGAATTGATTTGGCCACTTCCATTTCTGTCTTTGGCATATATTAGAGTATACAAAGACAGTTTGGGGGAAAAGCAACATCAATTGTGCAAAGGTATCTTTCATGAGCATTTCTAGTCCTACCCCAGTCAATGTGCCTAGGTAATTGCCACCACAGTGCACAATCATGAGGTCAGGGGGTTGGAGATGCATAAAGGTTTTAACCAAAGGCCTCAATTGGTGCCACTTTAATCCTCTCTGTGCAATCCATTTAATATCCACATTTTGCAAAGCTAGGTCTTTGTCAATACCTCTGCGTTCAGCATACCTTTTGCACCAGAAAACATAGCTGAGCCCAACAATCCATACTGTAAGCATCTTGAAGGGATGTCTGGAAGTAATGAAAAGATGTCTGTAGCTCCTCTATATGGAGCCGCTGGCCCAGAGGATTAGGGAAAACCAGCGAATCAGCGGGGTTCTTTTGGGGGAGGGGAGAGGCACACCATAAGCCTCTACGCAGATGACATCATTGCCACACTTGAATCTCCCGGGTCGTCTGTCCCGGCTTTCCTCGCGGAGCTGGAGGAGTTCTCCAACGCCTCTGGCTTTCGTGTAAATGTCTCTAAATCGCAGGCCTTGGGTTTCTCCTTGCAGCCTCCAACTGTGGACGCCCTCGTCCAGACGTGTCCCATTCGGTGGGATCAAAAAACCATCCCCTACCCGGGTATAACGCTGGCAATCTCAACCGTGGAGACAGTCTCGTTAAACTACATGCGTATACTAACACAGATACCGTGTTACTTGCAGCGCTGGCGCCCGTTTGCCCTCTCGTTGCTGGGTCAGGTAGCAGCTCTTAAAATGAATATACTCCCCAAAATTCTTTATCTCTTTCAAACACTGCCTGTGGAGCCGCCCCCGGGCATGCTGAAGCATCTCCAAACAGAGTTCTCCTCCTTTGTCTGGGCAGACAGGAAACCACGGATGAGCAGAGACATGAGTTTCAGATCTCCTGGGGAGGGGGGTTTGGGAATGCCCAATCTGGACGATTACTACAAGGCATCTCAGATCCGCGTCTTACTGGAGTGGGCTCAGCCGGAGTCCAAGAAACATTGGCTTTTTCTGGAGCGAGCACTGGCTGGGCAGCCTCTGTGGAAGATTCCTTTTCTCTGCAAAGCCTCTTGACCTTCAGGTCTCTATGGCTCCCTGATAGGGCACGCCACGCTTACCGCTTGGGACTCTACGGCCACATTCACATCGCCCCTCACTCCTATCACTAGCAACACTGACTTCACCCCGGGTCTCGACTAGACAGCCTTTTCCCATTGGGAGAAGGACGGCCGCAGATTCACAGGACACTTTTTTAATGAGAAGGGGCCCATATCTTTTGAAGATTTTAGAGCTGATTTTGCCATGCCCGAATCGGAACGATATCACTACCAACAAATACGGCACTGGGTGATGCAGCCTCAGGTGCGTCAAGGAGCTGAGAGAAGGCTTACCCCCTACGAACGATGGTTACTATCCAAAAAGTCTCCCAAATTCCTCATCACAGAACTCTATCACATCTTACGCCCCCCGGAACAAGAGATCAAATCCGCAGGACAGAAAAGGTGAGAAGTAGAGCTGGGGCGGACATTGACTGAGAGAGAGTGGAGCGACATTCACTACAGGGCCAGACATTCAGCACGCAACATCTCTAGCATAGAGTCTGCTACTAAGATAGCAACATATTTGTACCTTACCCCCCATAGGCTGCACAAGAGCGACCCTGGTCACTCCCCGAGCTGCTGGAGGGGATGCGGAGCTGTCGGCACCCTGCTGCATTCATTGTGGGAATGTCCCATTCTCAAGCCCTACTGGATGCAAGTCTTGGACGACATAGACCTCCACTTTGACACTACTATCTTACGATTCCCAGAATACATTATCCTAGGCGTCTCTGATAGACTTACATTTCCCCTTAAATCACGCACAGGGAAGCAGATGGGTATCGCTCTAGGGGCGGCTTTGCAGAATATACTCTCAACATGGGTTTCTGATAGGGCACCTTCAATACAGGGGTGGCTGCACAGACTTTGGTACGTGTTAAGCATGGAGTGCATTTCTTTCTCTCTCCAGGGCGACGGGGCCTCTTTCCCAGTTCTGTGGCGCCCTTTTATCGGCCTTCGATGCTCTGAATTCCGCAAACTCACCTGCCCTAGGTACATGCGCCTCTTGCGACTTACCGCACTATTGCAAGACTCCACTCAATCTCAAGGCCACTAGTCTGATGGCTGTTGGCCCAAGATACTTCCTTGGCAACATCAGGGGCGGGGGGAGGGAGGGGAGGAGGGAAGGGGGAGGGGAGATGGGAGGGGCTAAGGGGTGGGCAGAGGTTGGGTAGTTCTTTTTTGAGTGTTCTGATTGCATCATGTAGCGTTTCAACTGCCTATGGCTCATGTAATGAGTATCATTGCTTGATGCATTGTTTCTTGTCCTTTCACATCAATAAAAAGATTTAAACCTAAAGATGTGTGTAGCTGAGGTAGTCAGTTGGTAGAATGAGAGGTATCTAAAATGGTGGACAAGATGCTGTTTTAAAAAAAGTAGAGACTTGATTGGCTGTTTAAGAACATTGTACACTCAAAAATAGGATGCATGTTACTTTCTTTAAAAAGCATGTTTGTTATTGGTTAGTAAAAAATGTTTGAAAGGTACAGTAGATAGGATAAGGTCATATTTTGCAAAAGTCAACCACACCTGCTGTTTGCATTTGTAACCTTGTGTGCAGAACTTGAAAATATGGTGAACTTGTGACCTGTTAGTTCAGTTGAATGTGCCATGAACAGTTACTATGGAAACTGGCATTAAGCAGAATGGGGGAAGGGTTGAAACTTAACTGTGGATTTAAAATGTGAAATTGTAATTTATATATAAGTGATATGTTATTAAAGTATAATTTTTAGAAGTGGTGTGTTGTTAAAAAATAGTGGTATTTTTATTTGTAATATATTTTTTAACTCCCGTATGGATTCGCGGCTCCATCGCGTTGGTGCGTGGTGGAGTCGAGACTCCAAAAAATTCCAGAACCAGTTTGTTCACTTTTAGAAGTCAGTTGGTAAGGGTTAATATGTCTAACCAATAGAAATGTGTTTTACAATTTGAAATAATGTAGGAAGCAATGTGATTTGTTACTTATATTTATTTGTGTGGAGAAAGAGAGGGAAGGTTTGCCATTACTCGTTTTACCTTGTTGAGAGTGGTGCATTACATTGATTGTGTGCATAAGAAAATCTTTTATGAGTTTGTGATATTTCATATTCTACAAATCAATTTGGAAGGTGAGTTATACATTTGTGAGGTATATTATGTATTAGGTTTATTTTTAATCCCTAAAAATTATTCACGAACTGTGATGTTTGAAATACATTATTAAATGTAGAGATGTGTATTGTAGTTTGTTTTATTGTAGTTAAATGTTGTTTGAAATAGATTCTGTATAGTAATATGTGTATACTGGAAGATGGATTTGTGATTATGGTAGTTTGTTTTAGTGTGTGGATATGTACATTTGTAGTATGCCGCATAATTTTAGGTGTTGTTTTCAAATTGGAAGTGGAGTCTGACAAGTTTTAAGGTGTGCATGGACTTCTGTCTCAAGTATGTCTCTACTTGTATATGTATTTTCATATGTCTTATACATTTGAAGGTGCATGATGTATAACAAAGAGGTGTTGTTGCTTTTTATGTGGTAGGCTCAAGACTGTGAGTAGTAGTAGAATGGTGAAGATGCAGCATAATAGTGTGGTTTAAAAGATGTTGACATAAGGTATTAGTGATTAGGCTTCTTTTTTAAGTCTGTAGAGAGGTACAGTTGAAATATGCCACATAATTTTTGGTGTTTGCTTGAAATTGGAAGTTTGTTCTGTGAGTTTTTAAGGTGTGGATTGTGTTATGGTACAGACATATGCATGCATGCTTTTAGGAATATGGTGAGACTTTTAGCAAAGACATGTGAAGGGTTCCTGCTTTGTATTTGGGTAGGTGTAACATTATAAGTAGTTGTAGAATGGTAAAGCAGCAGCACAAAAGTGAGGTTTGAGATATGTTTGTAGATGTTGGAAACGGGGTCACCGAGTCCGGCACGGTAGCATGGCGCTAAGCGGGGAAGGCACGCGAAGGCAATGTGTAAGGCAGTTGTGCAGCACACTCTTACTTTGACTCAGATTTGCGGACGCAATAACATGACACCACACCAGGCTTGCGTAATTAAAATCAAGATCTTTTATATAAATCAAGGTTGCATCAGATGAGGCAGATTACTTCAGCTTTACATTGAAAATCATTGCATTACTCAACTGGTGCACATTCTTATTAACGCATCATCAACCTTGTAGGCCACTAAAAGGCCGCAGGAATCATCTCCTAAACATAGCACCAATAATGATCACAAGGTGCATTAATAACACATGGGCTTAAACATGCAATTCACTTTCAGGAGTATTCAATTACTTACAAAGGCCATCTCAATACATTTTAATATGGGCCTGCATTAATCTAGGCGCACCCACACTTAGTAGGGGCGTCGCAACTCCGGTACACCTGCAACATAAAACCCTTCAACTTAATTCAATTAATCATCTTCACATTAGGCAAAGACGGTTCCATCTAGGCATAGGCATCAGGCCTAAACAGTGGTTAAAACAGGCATAATGATTAGGCACAATTCCTGTAAGTACTTTCACCTCCTGTATATTAATCCTCCCACCTGGGGCACCTTCCCCTCATTCAGGGACTTGATGTAGGCCATGAATACAGTGGCCTCTCCTGCGCTAGTTCCTCGCAAGAGGGTAAAGTTCTAGGGCCCCAGCTCAGCTGGTGTACGGGGCCCGTTTCACCTGAAGGGGGCGCTGTCAGCGCGATCTCCTAGAGGCTCCTGCCCTGCCCACTCCACCCAGGACAGCGCACAGGGGAAGCGTCTTCGTTCAGGGGCCTCCTTAATAGCAGGGATTCTCCCCCCAGTCGTCCCAGGCTCACCTGACTGTCCCGCTACTACTTGTCAGGCCTGGATGGGGGCCGGGCGCCTCTCCTCCGGCCAGCCCGCTTCTATCGACACAAGGGCCCAGACCGGGGGAGGCGGCCCGCGCTCCCAGACTCTCTCGTCCTCGTTGCGGTCCGGTAGGGTTCTCGGGGGCTCCCGCTGGCAGTGGAGCCCCTCCGGCGTGGTCCTTTCCGGGGCTCCAGCGGCGTCCAATGGCGTCGCGGCTTCTTTGGGGGCGGGGCCCCTGACGCGGCTTGTGCTCGCGTTGCCGGGCAACGCCTCCCGCCTCCTTCTCCGGCCCAGCGCGGCCTTCACTTTGCCTCAGCGCCCGGGCGGCAGCGGTGACGGGGGTGATTCGGGGGCTCCCGCTGGCAGTGGAGCCCCTCCGGCGCGATTACCTCCCGGTGCCCACGGCGCGGGCAGCACGTCGTCGCCCCTACCACGGGGTACAGGTACCAGGGCCACAGCGGTGGCATCGGGGATCGTGTAGTGCCTTCTCTCGGGGCGCTGGAGGCCGCGGCCTTGATCTTGGGCAGCCGCGCGTCCTCACAGGCGGCGCTTCCTCACAGGCGGCGTTTCCTCACAGGCGGCGTTTCCCTTAACCCCCGCGCTTCTCCACACGCAGCGCTCACCACAGGGCAGAGAGTTGGCCCTTAGCACTCAAGAGGGGTGAAGGTCCAGGGCTTCTGGACAGCCCAGTGCTAGAGGAGGGCAGCGCTTGCAGTAGGACCCCTTGGTGGGGGTCCAGCGCTTGTAGGGGGAATCAGGCAGTCTGACCCCGGCGCTTCTGGAGGGCACAGCGTCCCGCGCGTTACCTGGGGGTCCCCAGTTGAATGTACAGCTTGTGGTGACTGGATGGCAGTCACTTGGTTCCAGTTACTTGGTTTCAGATACTTGTCATGAGTTTCTTGTCAGAAGTGGCTTATTATGAGTTCTTTGTCAAAAGTTCCTTATTATGAGTTCTTTGTCAAAAGTTTCTTGTCAGAAGTTCCTTCTTCTGAGGGGGGGGTGAGTTGGTGGTTCTGGGAGTGCTTGATGTTCCTCCCAGCACGCTGAAGGTGGTTCCCTGGGTCCCCTCACACTGGGCAAGGTCACTGGGTGGTGGGCGTTCCTCAGCTATCTTACTACAGCAGGACCTCAGCCCTGTCAGCAGCAGTAGTGTAGGTCTCCCCTAGGTCCTAAAGCCTGTACTCCGGCAGAGGTTCTCCCAGGATCAGTGGTGCTCCAACCTAACTGACTAAAAGTTTTCCCTCCAAGCCTCTTATACCCCTAGGTCAGGTGACCCTCCTAAAGGCGGCAAAATATAACTCCTCCCACAGCCCGGAAGGTTCTGGAACCTTCCGCCTATCTAGCTATGTGGCCCAGAGGCGGGGACGGTATTGTATCCCTATGTCCCAGCCTGACCCTGGCTACTAGTGTGTATGCGTGTGAGGCCCCTCTGCAGTAGCAGGGGCCTGTGGCAGCCATCTTTAGTGAGAGAGCACCTGCACCTCAGCACTGGTTAGCAGTGGCAAGGCGCCCGGAGACCTAGGTCCAGTAAAAATATGGTGGCAAAAATGAGGCGCAAAAGGGAAAAAAAACAGGGCAAGACCACCCTAGGGCTGACAGGTCTAACACGCGTCCCCCCAGCCGAAAGAGGGAGAGCTTCCCAACCTCTAGGGAGTTCTCGTCGCTAAGGCGGAAAAACCGGGAGAGACCGTCAGCGTTGGCGTGGTCTACACCGGGTCGATGTTCCACCCGAAAGTCCATCCCCTGGAGGGAAATGGACCACCTCAACAATTTGGGGTTTTCGCCTCTCATCTGCATGAGCCAGCGAAGGGGTCTGTGGTCGGTCTGGATCAGGAAGTGACAACCAAAAAGGTATGGCCTCAACTTCTTTACAGCCCAAACCACGGCAAAGGCTTCTCGTTCGATGGTACTCCACCGCTGTTCCCGGAGGAGTAGTCTTCGGGAAATGAAGGCCACTGGCTAGTCTTGGCCATCGTCATTCAGCTGCGAGAGCACAGCTCCTATGCCATGCTCAGAAGCGTCTGTCTGCACGATAAATTCCCGTCCAAAGTCTGGAGTCCTAAGCACCGGTGCGGTGCACATTGCACGTTTGAGGGTTTCAAAGGCTTCCTGGCAGGCAGCCGTCCAGATGACTCTGCGTGGCTGCTTCTTTGAAGTCAATTCCGTCAATGGGCCCACGATGGTTCCATATCCCTTGACGAACCGGCGGTAGTATCCCGTGAGGCCGAGAAAAGCTCGGACCTCTGTTTGGGTCTTGGGGGCTCCCAGGCCAAGATGGTCTCAATATTGGCTTGGAGGGGTTGCACCTTACCTCCGCCCACCAGATGTCCCAGGTACACGACAGATCCCTGTCCAATCTGGCACTTGCTGGCCTTGATGGTTAGACCAGCCCGTTGCAAAGCCTGTAGCACCTCCTGGAGATGCTCCAGATGGTCCTCCCAGCTGCTACTGAAGACAGCTATGTCATCCAGGTAGGCAGCAGAGAAGGCCTCTAGGCCAGACAGCACCTGGTTCACCAACCGCTGGAAAGTGGCTGGAGCATTTTTCAACCCGAAGGGCATCACCCGAAATTGAAAGTGGCCCTCGGGGGTGGAGAACGCAGTCTTCTCCCTTGCTCCTTCCGCCATGGCAATCTGCCAATAGCCTGACGTTAAATCAATGGTACTCAGATACCGGGCTGCTCCCAGCCGGTCAATGAGCTCATCCGCCCGAGGGATCGGGTGAGCGTCGGTCTTGGTGACTGAGTTGAGTCCACGGTAATCCACACAGAACCGAAGTTCTGGTGTGGTGCCCGGTGGGGCCGCTTTCGGCACCAACACCACCGGACTAGCCCAAGGGCTACTGGAAGGCTCAATCACCCCCAGTTCTAGCATCTTGGTAACCTCACCCTGAATACTAGCCTTGACCTTATCGGACAGCCGGTAAGACTTGTTTTTACTGGCAGACTGTCCCCTGTGTCCACATCATGGGTACACAGGTGCGTGATTCCAGGCGTGAGGGAGAACAACGAGGCGTACTGCCCCAAGACCTGGCGGCAGTCCCTCTGTTGCTCCGGGTTTAAGGATGGGGCGAGGACCACTCCCTCTACCGAACCATCCTTCTCATGGGCCGCCAGAAGGTCTGGCAGAGGCTCAATCTCCTCCTCCTCACTTCCATCTGTTATCATCAGGAGAGTGAGCTCGGAACGCTCCTGGTGTGGCTTCAGGCGGTTGACGTGGAACACCCTGTGGGGTTGACGGGGGGTCTTCATATCGACGACATAAGTGGTCTGGCCTTTCCTTTCCAAGATCTCAAATGGTCCAGTCCACCTGTCCTGGAGGGCGCTAAGCTCTCCTGGCTCCATGACCCACACCTTCTGTCCAGCGTCTAACTCTACCGTCCGCGCATTCCGGTCATACCATTGCTTCATGACGGCCTGACTTGCCTCTAGTTTGTCCGAGGCCTCCTTCCACAGCTTGGCCACTTGGCTGCGGAACGCCAGCATATAGCTGACCACATCACGGGGAAGCTTCGAGGAAGACTTCTCCCACCCCTCCTTGACAAGACTGAGGGGCCCCCGAATGGGGTGGCCATAGAGCAGCTCAAAGGGGCTGAAACCGACCCCCTTCTGCGGCACCTCTCGGTAGGAGAAGAGCAGACAGGGTAAGAGGACGTCCCACTTCCTTCTCAAGTCCTCGGGTAGGCTCCTGATCATCCCCTTCAAGGTTTTGTTAAAGCGCTCCACGAGCCCGTTCGTCTGGGGGTGGTAAGGGGTGGAGAACCGGTAGGTCACTCCACACTCCTTCCACATGGCCTGCATATAGGCCGACATGAAGTTCGTGCCCCTATCTGACACCACGACCTTGGGGAATCCCACTCGGGTAAAAATCCCCATCAGGGCCCGCGCCACCACCGGTGCTGTGATGGTCCTCAGAGGGATTGCCTCTGGGTACCGGGTGGCGTGGTCTACCAGCACCAAAATGAACCTATGTCCCGCAGAAGTCGGCGGGTCCAATGGCCCGACAATGTCAATCCCTACCCGCTCAAAAGGGGTATCGACAACTGGGAGAGGTTCTAGAGGGACCTTTACTTTAGTCCCCGTCTTGCCGCTCGCTTGGCAAGTGGTGCAAGTCTTGCAAAAAGTGTCAGAAGTGACGCGCATCCTGGGCCAGTAAAAATGTGGGACTAGACGCGCAAACGTCTTGTCCTGGCCCAGGTGTCCTGCTAGTGGTATCTCATGTGCCAACTCTAGCAGAAAGGCTCGGTAGCATTGGGGGACCACCACGGCCCTTGATGACCCATGCACCGGAGCCTTAGGCTCACTGTAGAGGAGACCATCCTCCCAGTAGACATGGTAATTACCAGTCTCGTTTCCAGCTGCTTGGGCTTCGGCCTGTTGCCGCATGCCTTCAAGCGTAGGGCACTCCTTCTGCGCCTGGCAAAATTCCTCCCGGGTGGGCCCTCCTTCCACCTGCCACTCTGCAGGGGTCGGCAGGTCCCCCACGGGAAAACCAACCACCTCAGCGGACTCCGGGGTCACCTCTGCGGGCTCCCCATCCATCTCACCGGGTGTCTCCTCCTGGACATTTCCTCGCCCAGCAGTGGGCTGGGCCATTATTTCAGGCTCCAACCCGGGCTGAGTTCCTTGTCGGGCAGCCATGGATCGCGTGACAACGCAAGTCCATCCTGGTAATCCCAACATCTCAGCATGGGCATTGAACTCTACCTCCCACCAGGCAGTATGTTCCAAGTCGTTACCCAGCAGACAGTCAACTGGCATGGCAGGGCTCACCGCAACCTTCATCAGACCTGATACTCCTCCCCACTCAAAGGGAACTTGGGCCACGGGGTAATGACCCAGGCTATTATCAGCCATAACAACCGGGTGGAATTCCTCAGGAATCACCTGCTCTGGGGACACCAGCTGACGTCTCACCATCGTCATGCTGGCACCTGTGTCCCTCAGAGCCTCCACCTCCTCCCCGTTCACCAGGACCCTCTGCCGATACTTGGCAGTGTTCGCGGGTACCTGAACCCGTGGGATGATCTCTCTATCCCCCAGGGAAACTAAGGTCAAGCCTGTCCACTCACCTCCCCTACCTAGGGACAACTCCTCCCCAAGCGCTACACTGGCCACCCTGGGGCTCTTACCTCCTGTGGGGGCTGGGGTTCTCTTGCGACACTGGGGATCCCCCTTATAATGTCCAACCTCCCCGCACTCGTAGCACCGGACAGTTCTGGGCTGCTGACTCCTGTCAGGATAAGTGGGTTTCTGGAATCCAGATTGGGATGGGGAACCTACCCCTCTCCCAGGCGGTCTATTTTGGGGGCCTTTAAAGAACTCCCTCTTTTTATCTCCCCCTCTTTCTTCTGGGGGATCCCCTGTCCACCTTTCGGGGATCCGCCCCGGCTCCCTTGTGGGACACCCGAGTGCTGACCCACGTGTCTGCCTCCTCTGCAAGCTCCCGCGGATTGGTCAGCTTGCGGTCCACCAAGTACTGGCGCAGCTCCGGAAAACATTTTTCTAAGAGGTGCTCTCTCAAGAACAGGTCGTACAGCCCTTTGTAATCATCAACATTGCTGCCACGCACCCAACCCTCCAATGCCTTCCGGGCATAATCAAAAAAATCCACCCAGTTTTGTGTGTGGAGCTTGTGGCTGTTGCGGAACTTTTGGCGGTACTTCTCTGGGGTGAGGCCAAACTTCTTAAGCAGGGCCTCCTTCATGATAGGGTAGTTGGTCTGATCCCCCTTATCCAAGGTTAAAAGTGTGTCCCTTACTGGTGGAGGTATGTACCTGTAGAGACCTCCCCCAGTAGCTCTCAGGAACTCTATGGGCCACCAAAGCTACCTCGTACGCCGCCAACCACTTGTCGATGTCATCACCTACACTAAAGCTGGCTATCACCTCCCTGGGTAGATAAAATTTGGGCTCCTGTGGAACCCCAGCAGGTACGCTGCCACCATTCATTTTGCCTTCCATCTCCATCTGCAAGGTCCGGAGCTCTAGCTCCTTCAGGCTAAGCTCATGTACAAGCTTCCTTTCCTCCATGGCTTTTTCCATCCTAGCAAGTTCTAATGCTAATTGCCTTTGCTCCCTTCTGTCCTCCAATTCCTCTAGTGACAAACTTCCCCCTGACGCACTACTGCCTGCCCTGGAACGTCTTCCTGGCAACACATTCTCGCTAACATCCATGTGCAGTAGGTCCAGTTCTCCTGGGTTGTCTGCCTCCCCTGCTCCTCATCCCCTCTTCCCTCCGGGTGGGCCATTACCCATGCCCTCAAAGCTTTCTGAAGCACCTCCTTCCTGGCGCCTCGCTTGACGGCCACCCCCTCTCTAGGCAGAACTCCTTGAGCTGTGTCACCGTATACCTTTCTAGGTTGGCTAACTCAAACTCCATCCTCCTAGGTGGGGTCCCAGACAATTTAAGGAAGGGGTTCTAAACTGTAGGTAACAGGTCTATCACAGGAATGTACACAGTCGGCAATTACCATAGAATTCCTAGCACTCTCATTACAATAGGTGTCTAATTGCGGCACACACTGAGTCACTGTAGGGTGCTGCACAAGCACCAGTCCTTATCCAACCGCTGAACACCAAATGTTGGAAACGGGGTCACCGAGTCCGGCACGGTAGCATGGCGCAAAGCGGGGAAGGCACGCGAAGGCAATGTGTAAGGCAGTTGTGCAGCACACTCTTACTTTGACTCAGAAATGCGGACGCAATAACATGACACCACACCAGGCTTGCGTAATTAAAATCAAGATCTTTTATATAAATCAAGGTTGCATCAGATGAGGCAGATTACTTCAGCTTTACATTGAAAATCATTGCATTACTCAACTGGTGCACATTCTTATTAACGCATCATCAACCTTGTAGGCCACTAAAAGGCCGCAGGAATCATCTCCTAAACATAGCACCAATAATCAGACCCCCCAGGATATTGCGGCATAGATTTGCAAATTTAGCGGCACAAAAATGGAAATTTAGCGGCACAAAAATGGAAATTTAGCGGCATTATTGCGGCACTTCATTTTACTTGAAATCATTCCTTTTCAGCCTTAAATCAATGTAAACTGATTTAGCAGAGTTTTCCACTGTGAAATAGGCATGTTTAAAGTGTTTGTTGCTCTACAGAAGCACAGCTCCAATCTGCACCTCGTGAGAGGGGCCCTATTTCTCCCCCGGGTGTTCTAGCACCCATGTATGCACCCCTGCCGGGGCACTGCTACCTCCTGGACCCGTCCAGAATGTGCTACACCTGTGGGCCAAGAGGAGTGTTTGCCTCAGGGCCAGAGTGAGTGTTCTTCTATACCAATCTGCATGTCTCCATATGCATGTGACTTAGGTTTGGAATGAAGTTTGCAATTAAGTAACAGCAGAGGGTGTGTGCAGGGCTTTAAGTAGGATGAAAAAACTGGGGGTCTCTCATAGGGAGTGGCCGATGTAATTAAGGGCGTGGCTTAAAACACTTATGCTAAAAATCTGAACTTAGTATAGTGTGCTGCCCCAAATGGTATTTTGCTGGTCTGTCCATTCATCCAGATATAACACAACGTGGCCATGCAATTGATGACCTGCATATGTCTGCACTCCAGCGCTCCCTCTGATAGATAATCTGCCGCAGAAGGCTCCCATGGCTGGAAACTGACTTGCCCTCTCATTAATCGAAATGGGAATTTGTAATGCGAACGTCATCTCTCAGAGCTTGGCCAAGAGGAAGGAGATATTGGACGGCAACACGTAGTGACGTGTGCCCGCACAGCCAATAAAAGGGCATTGTTTGTTTTGCTGTCTCCCGGTAGACACTTTTTGTAAATATCGCAGCCAAAATTGGATATATTGCAGCCATCGCGATAGTCAGATGATTTCGCGATTTTTGCGTGAATCGTGAAATGCTGGAGGGTCTGATTAATATATGAGAGAAAGAGAACCCGACCATGTGAGCTGTGGTATTCAACCCTGACACCCAACACTACTCATGCAGCTGAAAAGTATTCAAGTCGCTCATCTCCACTATGATTGGAAAGGGAGAACCCCTCACCTGTTCACCTTACAGTGCCAACATCTTCCCCAAAGCAAGGGTTTACGTCTCCCCGCCCTGTGTCAATGTTACATTGTGTCTCTATGTGACCAAGCATATAGTGCAAGATTATACTGCATTCAATGGTCTTTGGAGGAATGGGGCCCATCTGAAGGGTTTGGGACCCCTGAAGAGTTGCCCCCTCCCATGTTACGCCCTTTCCCAGTCCTTTGGGCCTTTCAGAGGTGCTGAACTTTGTCAACCTCCCATAGTCACTGAACAGAGCAGTCCACCTTCTGGCAGCAGCAGAAGTCAGACTAATACCCCCCAAGCCGAGGGGCCGGGGGAGAGGTATTTCTCCCCGTGCCTAAAAATGAATGTGACTTTCTGTAATGCAATTAGTGCTTATGTAAAGGGCTCTGATACCTTCGTGTCGAGTTCGCGCTATATAAAGCTGCAACAACAAAAACAGGACCTGCAGAGTAGAGCTGTCCCTCGGGTCTAATACCAGCCAGTAAGGACGCGGAGAGTAGAGCTGCCCCTCGGGTCTAATACCAGCCAGTAAGGACACAGAGAGTAGAGCTGCCCCTCCAATTATCCATCTTCTAGTTAAGGCTGAGAGAGCAGGGACACCCTCAGTTAGCCCTCATGGCAGGGCCTTGCACTGCACAACTGGCTCTCATGCATACATGCCAACATTTTAAAATAGAAAGAGGGAGATTTTGAGAGAGAAAAAAAAGGGTGGGGGGCTTTATTTTCCTCCTTGAGGTACATTCAGGCAAAGGAAATTTTAGGTAGCAGACAGTTAAAAAAATTATTTTGGGGCTTAAAAAATGGGCATCTCCTGCCTGAACCAGGTCTGCTGGCATGCATGTTCATGGTACACAGCTCTTGGTAACTCCATAGAAGGCAGTCGCTGTGGTTAGTAATTTCTCAATGAATATATCTCGTTTAAAACTGATCTCAGCGAGGTGTCAGACAGCAGGCTTATCCCTTGGATTAATGTCGCGCTCAACAACAGGTATCGGATAGCAGAGCTACCCCTCGAGATACTCATGTAACCTTCAGCTACAACTAGTTGCACGTAATTATTTCAAGCACAAACACCGGCCCTTTGCCTTAACAGAGCTACTGGTGTTTAGAAGATACGGAGACAGCAAAGTAAAAGCTGCAGCTAATTAAGCAGATTAGAGATAAATGTAATCCATACAGAATTGTATACACCCTCCGTTCCTCCATCCCCTCCCCCGCCCCCTCCTGCCACGGGCAAATAGGAACTGTAAAGGGAGGGAGAGAGCGAATGGACAGCGGTAGAAGAGACGTGGGAAGGAGTCTATTAAGGGGAAAGATGCTGTCACGGCGAGGGGTAAAAGAGAGAGGCAAGCGCAGCTGAGAATGCAGCCTCTTAACGTGTACAATCGTGTCAGTGGGCAGAAGACTGTACTTTTCGCTTCTGTAATCCCTAATGCTGGCCGCAGTAAGAAGCAGGCAGGTATTACAGCCGTACGGCGCCACGTAGTGACGTGTGCGCGTACAGCCAATAAGATGTCATAATTTTTTTTTGCTGCCTGCCGGAGACCTTTTTCGCGGCCAAAAAGGTAAATATCGCGGTAATCGCGCTCCTCTGCTGATTTCGCGATTATTTTGCGAATCGCGAAATCGCGAAATGCTGGAGGGTCTGAATAATGATCACAAGGTGCATTAATAACACATGGGCTTAAACATGCAATTCACTTTCAGGAGTATTCAATTACTTACAAAGGCCATCTCAATACATTTTAATATGGGCCTGCATTAATCTAGGCGCACCCACACTTAGTAGGGGGCGTCGCAACTCCGGTACACCTGCAACATAAAACCCTTCAACTTAATTCAATTAATCATCTTCACATTAGGCGAAGACGGTTCCATCTAGGCATAGGCATCAGGCCTAAACAGTGGTTAAAACAGGCATAATGATTAGGCACAATTCCTGTAAGTACTTTCACCTCCTGTATATTAATCCTCCCACCTGGGGCACCTTCCCCTCATTCAGGGACTTGATGTAGGCCATGAATACAGTGGCCTCTCCGGCGCTAGTTCCTCGCAAGAGGGTAAAGTTCTAGGGCCCCAGCTCAGCTGGTGTACGGGGCCCGTTTCACCTGAAGGGGCGCTGTCAGCGCGATCTCCTGGAGGCTCCTGCCCTGCCCACTCCACCCAGGACAGCGCACAGGGAAGCGTCTTCGTTCGGGGGCCTCCTTAATAGCAGGGATTCTCCCCCAGTCGTCCCAGGCTCACCTGACTGTCCCGCTACTACTTGTCAGGCCTGGATGGGGGCCGGGCGCCTCTCCTCCGGCCAGCCCGCTTCTATCGACACAAGGGCCCAGACCGGGAGGCGGCCCGCGCTCCCAGACTCTCTCGTCCTCGTTGCGGTCCGGTAGGGTTCTCGGGGCTCCCGCTGGCAGTGGAGCCCCTCCGGCGTGGTCCTTTCCGGGGCTCCGGCGGCGTCCAATGGCGTCGCGGCTTCTTTGGGGGCGGGGCCCCTGACGCGGCTTGTGCTCGCGTTGCCGGGCAACGCCTCCCGCCTCCTTCTCCGGCCCAGCGCGGCCTTCACTTTGCCTCAGCGCCCGGGCGGCAGCGGTGACGGGGGTGATTCGGGGGCTCCCGCTGGCAGTGGAGCCCCTCCGGCGCGATCACCTCCCGGTGCCCACGGCGCGGGCAGCACGTCGTCGCCCCTACCACGGGGTACAGGTACTAGGGCCACAGCGGTGGCGTCGGGGATCGTGTAGTGCCTTCTCTCGGGGCGCTGGAGGCCGCGGCCTTGATCTTGGGCAGCCGCGCGTCCTCACAGGCGGCGCTTCCTCACAGGCGGTGTTTCCTCACAGGCGGCGTTTCCCTTAACCCCCGCGCTTCTCCACACAGTGCTCACCACAGGGCAGAGAGTTGGCCCTTAGCACTCAAGAGGGGTGAAGGTCCAGGGCTTCTGGACAGCCCAGCGCTAGAGGAGGGCAGCGCTTGCAGTAGGACACACAGGGTGGGGGTCCAGCGCTTGTAGGGGGGAATCAGGCAGTCTGACCCCCGGCGCTTCTGGAGGGCACAGCGTCCCGCGCGTTACCTGGGGGTCCCCAGTTGAATGTACAGCTTGTGGTGACTGGATGGCAGTCGCTTGGTTCCAGTTACTTGGTTTCAGATACTTGTCATGAGTTTCTTGTCAGAAGTGGCTTATTATGAGTTCTTTGTCAAAAGTTCCTTATTATGAGTTCTTTGTCAAAAGTTTCTTGTCAGAAGTTCCTTCTTCTGAGGGGGGTGAGTTGGTGGTTCTGGGAGTGCTTGATGTTCCTCCCAGCACGCTGAAGGTGGTTCCCTGGGTCCCCTCACACTGGGCAAGGTCAGTGGGTGGTGGTCGTTCCTCAGCTATCTTACTACAGCAGGACCTCAGCCCTGTCAGCAGCAGTAGTGTAGGTCTCCCCCTAGGCCCTAAAGCCTGTACTCCGGCAGAGGTTCTCCCAGGATCAGTGGTGCTCCAACCTAACTGACTAAAAAGTTTTCCCTCCAAGCCTCTTATACCCCTAGGTCAGGTGACCCTCCTAAAGGCGGCAAAATATAACTCCTCCCACAGCCCGGAAGGTTCTGGAACCTTCCGCCTATCTAGCTATGTGGCCCAGAGGCGGGGACGGGATGGATACTGTATCCCTATGTCCCAGCCTGACCCTGGCTACTAGTGTGTATGCGTGTGAGGCCCCTCTGCAGTAGCAGGGGCCTGTGGCAGCCATCTTTAGTGAGAGAGCACCTGCACCTCAGCACTGGTTAGCAGTGGCAAGGCGCCCGGAGACCTAGGTCCAGTAAAAATATGGTGGCAAAAATGAGGCGCAAAAGGGAAAAAAAAACAGGGCAAGACCACCCTAGGGCTGACAGGTCTAACAGTAGAGATATTATTTATTAGAGTATTTAGTATGATGTGTGGAAAGGTATATTTCATATATACCGCATAATTTTCAGTGTCTGTTTGAAAATTGAAGTGTAGTCTGTGAAGTTTTGAGCTGTGGATGGTGTTGTGACTGAGGTATGTCTCTACTTGCACATATATTATGGTATGTGTTATACGTCTGAAGATGATAGATGTATAAAACACAGGTATACATTTATCTGTATGTTACTTTTATATATGATGCTGCTAGCAAAAGGTACAGACATATGCATGCATGCTTTTATGAATATGGTGAGACTTACAGCAGAGACTTGTGAAGGGTTGCTAGTTTATATTTGTGTAGGTCCAATAGCATAAGTAGTTGCAGAATGGTGAAGCTGCAGCTCAAAACTGTGGTTTAAAAGATGTTGGCAGATGAATTAGTGATTAGGGTATTTTGTACGAGTCTGTTGAAAGGTATGGTTGAAATATATCACATTATTTTAGGTGTATATTTGAAATGAGAAGTGCAGCTTCTTAAGTTTTAAGATCTGCATGGTTTTGTGACTGTGGTATGTCTGTGCTTACAGATGTATTTTCATATGTGTTATGCATCTGAAGATGCTAGATTTATAAAATACAGGTATAGATCTATTTGTATGTTTCTTTTATATATGATGATAGTAGGAAAAGGTAGAGATATATGCATACATGCTTTTAGAAATATGGGGAGACTTTCATCAAAGATAAGTGAAGGGTTGCTTTGCTGTTAGCTATGCTCAATACCTGATTAGTACTAGAATAGTGAAGGAGTAGTAGTAGAAAAGTGATGTTTAAGATATGTTGGGAGAGGAATTATTGATTATTGTACTTTATAAGAGTCTGTGTAAAAGTTCACTTGAAATTTGCCGCATAAATCTAGGTGTGTTTGAAATGTTAAGTGTACTCTGTCAAGTTTTAAGGCCTTTATGGTCTTGTGAGTGTGATTATGTTTCTACTTGCACATGTATTCTAATATATGTAATGCTTTTGGCAATAGGTATTCATAGAAGCATGCATGCTTTTAGGAATATGGTTAGAGTTATGGTAGAGACATGTGATAGGTTGCTGCTTTATGTTTGGCTAGGACCAATATTCGTAGAATGGTGAAGCTGTAGAACAAAAGTGAGTTTTAAAACATGTTGGCAGAAGGGATTACTGATTAGGCTACTTTCTATGAGTCTGGGGAAAGGTACACTTGAAATACACTGCAGAAATGTAGGTGTGTCTTTCAAATGTAAAGTTCAGTTTATTTGTTTATTTCTTTTATATATGCTGATGATTTCAAAAGGTAGACATTTATGCATGTATAGTTTTAAAAATATGGTGAGATTTATAACAGACTAATGTGTAGGTTTGATGCTTTATTTTGGGTACGCCCAACACCCTGAGTAGTTACAGAATTATGACACTGCAGTACAAAAGTGTACACCATGTCATTTACCTTACTTTTGTGCTGCAATTTCAGTATTCTGCTACTACTTAGGATGTTGCACTCTTCCAATCACTCAGGCACTACCGCAGTACTACTCCAATCACCCAGGCAGTACACATGCACTTATAAAATCACCCAGGCACTTCCTATGTACTCCTGTAATCCCCCAGATATTACCCCTGCAATCATGGAATCACCAGGCATTACCTATGTACTCCTCTAATCCCCCAGACATTACTCCTGCAATCATGCAATCACCAATGCATTAGCTATACACAGGTTTAATCACCCAGGCACTACCCTTGCACTCCTCCAATCACCCTGTCAGGATCTATGTACTCCTCCAATCACTTAGCCAGTGCCCATCCACTTATAAAATCACCCAGGCACTACCTTTACACTCCTCCAATCACTGAGGCACTACCACAGTATTACTCCAATCACCCAGGCAGTACTGATGCACTTATAAAATCACCCAGGCACTTTCTATGTACTCCTGTAATCCTCCAGATATTACCCATCAACTCATGCAATCACCCAGACATTACCTATGTACTCCTCTAATACCCCAGACATTAGTCCTGCAATCATGCAATCACCAATGCGTTAGATATACACTGGTTTAATCACCCAGGCACTACCCTTGCACTCCTCCAATCACCCTGTCAGGATCTGTGCACTCCTCCAATCACTTAGCCAGTGCCCATGCACTTATAAAATCACCCAGGCACTACCTTTACACTCCTCCAATCACTGAGGCACTACCACAGTACTACTCCATTCACCCAGACTGTACTGATGCACTTATAAAATCACCCTGGCACTTCCTATGTACTCCTATAATCCCCCAGATATTATCCCTTAACTCATGCAATCACCCAGACATTACCTATGTACTCCTCTAATCCCCCAGATATTACCTTTGCACTCATGCAATCACCAATGCATTAGCTATACACTGGTTCAATCACCCAGGCACTACCCTTGCAGTCCTCCAATCACCCTGTCAGGATCTATGCACTCCTCCAATTACTTAGCCAGTACCCATGCACTTATAAAATCACTCTGGCACTAACTATGCACTTATGCAATCACCCAGGCACTACCCTAGTACTCCTCCATTCACCCAGGTAGTACCTTTGTTCTCATGCAATCACCCAGGCACTACCCCTGCACTCCTTCAATCACCTAGCCACTATACCTGCAGTCCTTCGATCACCTAGCCACTACCCATGCACTTATATAATTATCCAGGCACTACCTTTCCACTCTTCCAATTACGCTGGCACTATCCCTGTAATTATGTAACCACTCAGCCAGCACCCATGCATTTATAAAATCACCCAGGCACTACCTTTACACTTCTCCAATCACTCAGGCAGTACCACAATACTACTGCAATCAACCAGGCAGTACCGATGCACTTATAAAATCACCCAGGCACTTCCTATGTACTTCTGTAATCCCCCAGACATTACCTCTGCACTCATGCAATCACCCAGGCATTACCTATGTACTCCTCTAATCCCCCAGACATTACCCTTGCACTCGTGCAATCACTAATGCATTAGCTATACACTGATTCAATCACCCAGGCACTACCCTTGCACTCCTCCAATCGCCCTGTCAGGATTTATGCACTCCTCCAATCACTTAGCTAGTACCCATGCACTTATAAAATCACCCAGGCAGTTCCTATTTACTCCTGTAGTCCCCCAGATATTACCCCTCAACTCATGCAATCACCCAGGCATTACCTATGTACTCCTCTAATCCCCCAGACATTACCCTTGCACTCGTGCAATCACTAATGCATTAGCTATACACTGATTCAATCACCCAGGCACTACCCTTGCACTCCTCCAATCGCCCTGTCAGGATTTAAGCACTCCTCCAATCACTTAGCTAGTACCCATGCACTTATAAAATCACCCAGGCAGTTCCTATTTACTCCTGTAGTCCCCCAGATATTACCCCTCAACTCATGCAATCACCCAGACATTACCTATGTACTCCTCTAATCCCCCAGACATTACCTCTGCACTCATGCAATCACCAATGCATTAGCTATACACTGGTTCAATCACCCAGGCAATACCTTTCACTCCTTAAATCACCCTGTCAGGATCTATGCACTCCTCCAATCACTTAGCCAGTACTCATGCACTTATAAAATCACTCTGGCACTACCCATGCACTTATGCAATCACCCAGGCACTACCCTAGTACTCCTGCAATCACCAAAGCACTACTCTTGTTCTCATAGAATCGCACAGGCATTACCCCTGTAGTCAAGCATTCACTTAGACACTACCCCTGCACTCATGCAATTACCCAGGCATTATCCCTGCACTCATGCAATCACCTAGGCAATATCCCCGTACTCATGCAATCAGACAGGCATTACCAAAGCACTCCTTCAATCATCCAGCCACTACATATGCACTTATGTAATGACCCAGGCAGAACTCTTGCACTCATACAAACACCCAGGTACTATCTATGCATTGTTCCAATCAGTCAGGCACTATCCATGGTTCTTCGATGTCCCAAGGCAGCATCTGTGCATTGCTCTAATCACACTGGCATTATATTTGCACTCATATAATCACCCAGGTATTACCTATGCAGTTCTTCAATCACTCAGACAGTACCCATGCGCTCCTCCAATCATTCAGGCACTACCCATGCTGTCATGCAATCACGCAAGCATTACCTATGCACTTCTTTAATCACTCAGGTAGTACTCATGAAGTCCTCTAATTTCATAGACACTACCCCTGCACTCATGTAATCACTCAGACACTACCCATGCAGTTATCCATGCTGTCAGTCACGACTTGTGCATTCATTTTATTTACTGATGAACTCATTAAATCACTCAGGCAGTACTTATGCACTCATGTAATCAACCAGTTAGTATTCATCCTTTTCTGCAATTACCCAACTAGTATTGTTGCACTCATACAAACACCTACGCACTACTATTGTACGTTCATGTAGGCACTACTTATACACTCATCTATGCATTCAGGGTCTATTCATGCCCTTATCCATGCACACAATCTTTACGTCTACACTTATGCATTCAGTTAATTAGTATCCAATGTCTCTTGCAAAGATACAGATATTACCCTTGCAATCATACAATCATCCATGCACTACCCATGGAGTAATGTAATCACTGAGATACACCCATCATATATTTTAGCTGTAAGTCTTAACGTATTACGGAAACCATTTATACATATTTCTGTACCTTTTGGTAGCAATATCATATATTAAAGTAATATACAAATAAATGTATACTTGTGTTTTATATGTCTAGCATCTTCAGATGCATAATATGTATCAGAATACATGTGGAAGTAGAGATATACCTTAGTTACAACACCATACAGACCTTAAAACTTGACAGATTGCTGTTCAGATTTGTAGCTGATAATAAAAAATTATGTGGTATACTTGAAGTGTAGCTTTCCACAGACATATCACAATACATGTGCAAGTTCATACATATCTTAAACAGAAGATCATGAAGACATTAAAAGTTGAGAGTGCACTTTATATTTCAAAGAGACACTTAGTTTTATTTAGTGCACTTCAAGTGAAGTTTTCCAGAGATTCTTACAAAGGATCATAATCACTAATTTGTCAGTCATCATATGTTAAATATTAGTTTTCTGGTGCTGCTGCTTTTCCATTTTACTAGTAGTTATGTATTGAACATAGTCAAAATAAATAACTAAGAAGCAAGAGAAGTGCAGACAGAAGGAACAGAGGTGCAGAAGGAAGCAAGAGAAGTGCACAAACAGGCAAAAGAAGTGCAGAAAGATCCAAGAGCAGTGCAGAAAGAAGCAACAGAGGTGCAGAAGGAGGCAATAGGGGTGCAGAAGGAGCGATGAGAGGTATAGAAATTTGCAAGAGAGGTTTAGAAAGAAGCAACAGAGGTGCAGAAGGAGACAAGACAACTGCAGAAAGAGGCAAGACAGTTGCTGAAATACGGAAGAGAGGTGCAGTAAAAGGAAACAGGGGTGCAGAAAATTCAAGAGAAATGCAGAAAGAGGGAAGAAGGATGTAGAAAGAGGTAAGAGCGGTGCAGAGAGGGTAACAGAAATGCAGAAAGAAGCAAGAGTAGTAGAGAAAAAAGTAAGAGAGGTGCAGAAAGAGGGAAGTGGGGTAGAGAAAGGCAAGAGAAGTGTAGAAAGAAGCAAGAGAGGTGCAGAAAGAGACAAGAGAGGTACAGAAAGAGAGAAGAGGGGTGCAGAAAGAGGCAAGATAGGTGTACAAAGAGGGAAGAAGGGTGTAGAAAGAGGCAACAGGGATACAGAAAGAAGCAAGAAAGGTACAGGAAGAAGCAAGAGAAGTACACAAACATTTAACAGAGGTGCAGAAAGAGGCAAGAGGGTTGCAGAAAGAGGCAAGACAGGTTCAGAAAGAGGGAAGAAGGATGTAAAAAGAGGCAAGAGAGGTGCAGAAGGAGTATCAGAAGTGTACAAAGAAGTAAGAGAAGTATAGAAAGAAGGAAGAGAGGTGGAAAAAGAGGCAAGTGGGATAGAGAAAGAGAAGTGCAGAAAGAAGCAACAGAGGTGCAGAAAGAGACAAGAGAGGTACAGAAAGAGGGAAGAGGCATGCAGAAAGAAGCAAGAGGTGTGTATAAAGAAGCAAGAGTAGTATAGAAACAACCAACAGAGGTGGAGAAGGAGAAACAGGTGTGCTGAAAGAAGCAAGAGGAGTGTCAAAATTTGTAAGAAAGGTGCAAAAAGAAGCAAGACTAGTGCAGAAAGAATCAACAGAGGTGCACAAACAGACAAGAGGGGTGCAGAAAAAGGGAACAGGGGTGTAGAAAGAGACAAGAGAGGTGGAGAAACAGGCAAGATAACTGCAGAAAGAAGTGACAGAAGTGCAGAAAGAGGCTTGAGGGGTACAGAAAGAGGGAACAGAGGTGTAGAAAGAGGCACCATGGGTCTAGAAAGAAGGTAGAGGGGTACAGAAAGAGGCAACATAGATGCACAAAGACGGAAGAAGGCTGCAGAAAGAGGCAACAGGGGTACAGAAAGAAGCAAGAGAGGTGCAGAAAGAAGCAAGAGAAGTGCAGAAAGAAGCAACAGAGGTGCAGAAAGAGGCAAGAGGGGTGCAGAAAGAGGCAAGAGAGTTGTAGAAACAGATAAAAGAAGTGCAGAAACATTCAAGAGGGGTGTATAAAGAGTGAAGAAAAGTGCAGAAAGAGAGAACAGGGGTGGAGAAAGAGGGAAGAGAGGTGTAGAAAGAGGGAAGAATGATATAGAAAGGGGTAATAGTTAGGTATTGAGTATAGGTGAAAACAAAGCCGCAACCCTTCACATGTTTGTGCTGTGTAAGTCTCATTATGTTTCTGAAACCATGCATACATGAGTCTGTACTTTTTGCTGGTGTACTATATATAAAAGAAGCATACACATATATGTATACTTCTGTTTTATATGTAAAGCATCTTCAAATGTATGACACATATGAGAATACATGTGCAAGTAGAGACATACCTCAATCACAACATTATGCAGGCCTTTAAAGTTGACAGACTGCACTTTAGATTTGATTTGAGTAGCAGTAGAGAAATCCTTTAGTTGTGCTTTGTTAATCTGTTGTATAGGTTGTGATCAGTGGCGGTGCGTCCATTGGGGCGTTGGGGCGTTGCCCCACTAATCAGCATGGCCACATTCTTCCTCGTTAACTTAACAAGGAAGATTAACAACTTACTTCTCCCAGCAACGGCGCGGCGTCCTGCGGCTGGAGTCGATCAGGAGTCAGACCATAGACACGTCGCTGAAGGGGGTGGGCGTGGGGGCGGGCCCGGGGCAGCACTGCAGGCCAGGGCTGGGTTTGTACTTGAGTTGTTGACTGACAGGCTGCAGCAGCAGGGCAGGCCCAGTGCGCATGTTCGGGTTCGGGCTGATCATTTTTCTGATCAGCCCGAACATGCGCACTGCAGTGCCCTGCACTAGGAGAGAGGGCGAGGGTTGCCAGTGGCCAGTGACCGCAGCCCCCGGTCTCCTATGGGCGGGGACAGTCTCTGCTCAAGCCAATCCTGGTTCTGCTGGAGCAGCGTATGGATTGGCTGAGAGGGGTTGCCACCAGCCACTCACTAAGGCGCCAACGCGTCCCCAGCCCAGGAGCACACAACAGAGGCGGCGCGGACCGACCCAGCGGTCAGGTAAGTTTTCAAGGTTTTTCTTTCTTTATTTTTAAACCCCCCACCCCCGCGCGACCCCCCCCCCTGAGCACCCCCCGTGAGTATTGCGAGCCACGACTTAGCTATGTGACATTATGATTCCACTTGGGTTTGAACAATGAAACCATGGGGTGTGACCCCTTTAATATCAGACACGAGTTGTGTTCTGCAAAGTATATAGAACTCCAGGAATACATTCAGCTATAATGGGCAGGCGGGGTGATGAAACTACAGTCACTAGACCGTAGAACTGCACGGATACTAGTTGTGCATAAATATTTTGCCATGTGTAAATTATTAAAAACAGAACGGTTATGCGTTAACCTGGCAAAGTTTAAAAGGTAGAGTTAAATATTACGGCCTGCATGACCCATAAAATGTCAGTGAGTTTTTAACTCAGAGCCTTTTTACCAACCAGCTTGGGAGAAGATGAGTGTGTTTTACTCAGGTAGCAAAGGTACAACCAAAAGATGTGTAGAATGGGAAAAGATCGTTCACGATTCTCAGTTCACTGTACACCAGTTCCAGACCACCCAGTGCGGTGGAGGCCACTGTACAAGTGAGGTACACAAACTCTTCAACTCCTGTCTGCAGCCAGAAGCTTTAGACTCTGATTGTTATGGAAACTCGAAATGTACTTTTGATGTTAAATGAAAGATCCTGTAGACATGCATTTATTGTGCTTTAATCTTTTATTCTTGGCTAGGCCTCTGGAAAAGGATCTGTCTTCAGGGTGTTCAGCAATACATGGATATTGAACTCAAAGTAGACACACACACCCATATACACACCACAGACACACATTCATATACACTCGCCGCACATGCACACATCAGACAAGTATCCATACAAAGCAGGACAGACAGGAAGCTGAGGTTAAGGGCTCCTCCTATATTTCTGTTGCTTGTTGCTTCTCGGGGGCTGGGGCTGTTGACAAAGTGTATCCCCTCTCAAATTACGAAAAATAACCTTAGCAACGTTTGAAAGCATGGGTCTACGTTGTTAACTTATAAAGGAAGGTGCACATTTTACAGGTCAAGTAGCTCTTTCAGTCAGCATTGCATTCAGTATTTGGAGTCGTGGATAAACGTTAATTGTGATAATGCTATGCAATTATTGGGTTGCCTCCTGCAGTTTTACCACACAGTAGGCTTAACAAACTGCGTTTATTTCTGCATGTTATTGTGTTTATAAACTTTTCATTATTTTTAAGCAGTAGTCCTTAACTTTACGGTTTTTGATTCGCGTGCGTGGCGTTTGAGGCCATTCCTCTTTTGGACCTGAAAGGCCCTTATTGAGCAAAAGAGATTCAAATGTTTTCTTTTCCGGGAAAATCACTTGAAGTCCACGTGCATTAAAAAGGTGAATAAATGTGACCTTGTGTAATAAAACTCGTGCTGATGTGAAGCGCTCCAATACTTTTGGGTCGAGTTCGTGTTATGTTAAACTGCAAAAAAAATAAAAATAACATTCTTCTACATGTGCTAGGCTTTCCATATTCAGTCAGTGTGACCTTTTCAGTTTGGAAAGGAGGTTGCAATAATTGTCAACACCGGGAACTAGATAGGTTTCTGGGACAAAAAACAGCACTACATCAGGGAAAGTATTGAAATGTAGGGTATTTTTATTTAAATATTAGAAGGTGGAGGTACACGAGTGTCAACGCTCCTAATTAATTAAAGAATAACCATGGGCAGGAGATTCATGAACGTTAACGCGCAGTCAAAACAATGAGCACTCGGGAACCATCGTAAATGGGCCAAAATGTATTTTATGGGGATTGGCTGAGGGCCGCATAGATGTTGACAAAAAAGTAAATAACCAGTGAAGCAAAATAGGACTGAAAACGTACTCATGTGATGTATAAGCAACATGTGGCTGCGACGTGGGTTTCAAATGTATTTTGTGGTCCAAGAACCTCTTTAATTTTGTAGCAGGTTTCATAATCTACTGCTGAATTAGAAGACGAGCCCTTATCTCGTTTTCCACAAATTGTGTGATCCTGGACAAACCCCTTAACCTTCGAGCGCCTCAGTCTCCTTTCTGCCCTAAACTGTGGTTGCCTAGAGCTGTCCAGCTGAAGTGTGCACTGCTGCATTATAGCGGCCAGAAGCTTCTAACCTGTGGCTCCCTCTGTGTGTTTTTTCGGAATTTGTGTCGCGAACCATTGTATCCTAATCTCTGTTATGACCTAGAGAAAGTTTACTGTTTTTTTGCATGGGGAAGAGTGGAAAGTTTAGAGGTGAACATTGCGGAAGGTCCTTGGTACAGTCTAGTGACGCAACCGTATATTAACCAACAGGGATATTGTCAAGCTGCAGGCGGTTCGGATTTTTTGGCACACCATACCTGTGTTAAGCAAGTAGCTCGAGTAACAAACGCGAATGAGAAGGGCATTGTGTGCCTTTGTTCATGCCTCCGCGTGTATGGCATGCGGTGACACTTGTCTTCACACACACACACACACAATATGTGCGGTTAGCCCACAGCAGTGTTCCACCCTTGTTTTACTTTGTTAATATGAGAAAGTGTGCGTTTTATTGTGCATTCTCAGGTAACACTGGCGGAGCCTGCTACCAAATCTCCCCTTCAGCTACTATTAGGTGTGTTGATACCAAAACCAATATTGTTGTGTAAACAGCAGGTGGACAGTACACCTGTCGGCATACAGGCCACGTATTTACATATTTATTTTGAGCACAGAAATCTATAGCCATGATTTAGTCCACTTTCTTTATTATGCTAAGCGATCTTTGTAAACTCTCACATGAAGATTGTAATTGTGTTTTCATATTAGAATCCGCATAATTCCTTTACCAAATGTACATTACGTTTGTATTACTCTTTGAATCTTCTACGTTGAAACTGTCTCAGTTTACATGCTGTTATCCAACTCCGCCTTTCATACTTTTGATAAAATAAATACCATTAATTCAAAAGCATGTGTTGTTTAAGGCACTGAGAGAGTGCTGGGTCTTCAGTTTATGGAGTAAGAGTGCTGTGTATTGTGTCCATGAAGATAAGGTGCCGACTGAGTACTGATTAAGGGGTGGGAGGAGTATGCAGGAGGGGTGAGAGAGCGACAAGAGAAACATAAGGGAGAGAATAGAGCGTGCAGAGGGAGAGAGAGAAAAGTAGTGGAAGAGGGGAGGAGAAAAAGTGTGAACACTTGGAGGAGAGAGAAATATATGGAAAGAGTGACGGGGAGATACAGAGGGAAAAGAAAAGACAAACCACAAAGAAAGGAGAAAGGGGCCAACTAGAGTGAGGAAGCAGAGAGAGTAAGCAAGAGCAAGACAGGTAAATAATGGGAGGTGGAGAAAGAGAGAGAAAGAACGAAAGAGGAAGGAGGAAGAGAGGGGAGAGACAGAAGTGATAAAGAGAAAGAATAGAAGATGAAGATAGAGCAGGAGAGGAGCATAAAGAAAGAAAGAGACAGAAAGAAAGAGGAGAGTTAGAAGGATAGGGGAAGAGAGAAGAGGAGTCAGGGAAGACGAGAGAGAGAGACCAAGTGCTGCGATTTCTGTAATAAACACAAGATGATGGACGGAGTGCTGAAATTTTTCAACTACTCACCCCCAATCAAGACAGCTGGGTTTAATCCATTGTTCTTTTGCTCACCATGCCACCCTAGTTTGGACCCAGTCATATTCATATCAGTCTTGAACCTGCTCCTCATGGGAACAGTCCAGCACAAACTGCCAGTTTGCTATGTTTGCCCTAAGTGGGACGGGTATGCCCAGACGTGGGTCCCGTGTTCACTACCCCCATCAGATACAAGCTAGCCTGGCTGATGAGGGATGATACCCCGAAACTGGTTCTAGGGTGCTTGTTTCAGGTCCAGGGAAGACCGGGACTGGCAGTTCGGGCTGGACTGTTCCCATGGGGAGCAGCGTCAAGACTGATTTGCATATGGCTGGGTCTAACCTGGAATGGCGTGGCATGCAAAAAAAATGGGTTTAACCGAGATCTGTGACTGGGGGTGAATGTTTGATTTGTTCAGCATGAAGACTGAAGGTGGGGAGCTGGTTTCTGGCGTGTTAAACATGTAATACTCCCCTGTGTTTGGTTTCCAGTTCCCTGGGCGAGGCAGGTATGCCCGTTAAACATGTGGGTGCTGCTGAGCTCATGTCCTGGGCTGGGAAGCTTATGTTCAAGGCTATTTTTCAGCACCTTGATCCTTTTTCATGTTTTTCATGTTTCCATATTGCCTCTTGGAGTCTTGGTACAGCACTGTGGCTAATAAAAAAAATGCTTCCTTTGATATTACTCAGCAATGCATTGTATCTCGAAGTCTCTTGTGAAGCTCGGTGGTTATACTGAATAAGCAGCTACCTATGTTATATGACATCTCTTTATTAATGTAATAACTGCACTTTCACAATTGCTTTCTTAACCTTGCTTTCTCAAATTTGCTTGAAAATGCACCATTTGTCCACTCTTTTTTCAAAATTTTCTCGGGGGGAAAACGCCCCCCGAACCCCCCCTTAGGTTGTTCGGGCTCACGTGCTACGCTCACTCGCAGCGGTGGAGTATGACAATAATTTTACGCCCCACCACTTTCAAATGTCACCAGCTGCCACTGGTTGTGATGTCTTCTAATTGTAGGAATTGTGCAGTGTCTGACATAGCTTTGGAATGCAATTAAAAATATTTCTTTATTTATACATGAAAATATTTGTATATAATTATTTAAATAATATTAAATTATTTAACTAACCTATTTAAACTTTTCTTTTTTTTCAGATATTCTCCACAATTATTAAGAAATATTCAGTATGACAAGAAAAGTGCAAAGAAAAGACAACAAAAAAACAGTACTATTTAAAGGAGATAGAAATGCAGAAATTAGATGAAGTACAACATGTGACATTGAAGAAAAAGTCTTCTGGTGAGAACTATAGAATTTGTTAAAAGACTTTTTAAGAATGTAATGAATTTTCAAAATGGAGAAAAGAGAAAGAAAAGTACTACAACCAATCAGAAGGAAACGAAAAAAGGACAAATTAATGGAAAATCAGGTTATGGGAAAACAATCTATGTTAAAAGAAGGATGAAAGAATATAAAGACATTAGGAAGAGAATGTATAAAAGTAGAGTACTACAAAATTTATTGAAAGATTGCAAAAAATATAAAAGAAAATCAGCATTTTACAAGAAAAAACAACAGATTGAAAGTGTAGTCGAAAAGGCTTTTGAATTGAAAAGAATATTGTTTATATTAGTATTGAAGAGAATGAAGACATTGAATAAAACAGTGCAGTTTATGAAGGAGAAAAGTAAAAGAAGAAGACTGGTTAATAGAACTAACTTTGGAAACAAATTACAGGTGAATGGAAGCAAACTTCTAGTACTGAACCTTTTTTTAATGAAGAAAGCTATTTTCAACAAAATACATTAGTTCATGCAGTTGATACCAGTGGTCGTTATTATGAGGTTAAAAACGGTTGTCCAATTGAAAAAGAAAAGATGGTTCCTAGAAATGTGGAAGAAGTAATAGCTGAAGACGTTCAAGGGAGACGTACACAAGCTCCAGTGTATAAGTGGGATTGAGGTAGCATTTGTAGTATACAACAGAAATCTATTGATATATTACGAAATTTCTTACGAGATTTTTAAAAAAAAGTGTTAAACAGAAGATTAAGATGTTGCAAGGACTAGATCCTTGTAAAGTGAGAAAATATACTAACTTGCAGGGTCATTCTCTGGCTTGTCTTTCTAGAAAAGTGTGTTGAAGTACTTTTCATCATTTAAGAATGTTAGCAGTACATCACTCAGAAATGCGGAAGTTAGTGAGAAGATTGTACTATGTAAAAAGTCCTGCATTATCTTTAAGTGAAATTAACACAGCTCATTTGCCTGGTTCAGTATCGGATGTAAAAAAAATTCTGATGATATACAGTTTCGTTTCTTTGGTCCTCAAGAGGAGTGTAGAGAAAGTGAGAGTTTGATAAGTGCGGGTGTTGAAGAAGAGGTGGAAGATAGTGCTACTGAGAAGTTTGCAGAAGAAATTACAAAGTTTAAGGTAGTTTCCTGTGAAAAACCAAACTATGTTTGTATTTATTGTCGACGTACTCACTATAGAAGTAAAACTAGGAACGTTGATGTGTATTTAAAAACAGTGGCGGCTCGCCGAGGGAGTGCTGCGGGGCGGTGGGGAGGGGCAGGGGAGGGGCAGGGTGGGAGGGTAGTGGAGTTAGACATACGACGGACAGGAGTAAGGTAAGTAATGAAATAAATAAAACAATTTACCTTGCGCGCGCTGCATCGCCGAGTTGGTGATGCAGCGTGCGCAAGGTAAATTGTTTTATTTATTTCATTACTTACCTTACTCCTGTCCGTCGTATGTCAGACTCCACTAACCCCCCTCCCTGCCCCTCCCCGCCTCGCCCCACCACCCCGCAGCACTTCCTCGGCGAGCCGCCACTGTTTAAAAAGTAAAAAGGAAAACAATGATAAGTGGGAGCAATTTGGTGCTTATTTGTTGGTGGAAGGTCGTTTTGAGTTGGGTAGTGATCAACGTATTTGTAAATATTGTTACAACAAATTAGAAGAGAACAAAATGCCAGCTAGAGCTGTACATAATACCCTAGAGTTGGTAGCTATTCCTCTGGAACTGGTAGATTTAAATACGTATGAGTCCATTCTTATTCAATCTGTGCACCCGTTTCAGGCTATAGTTCGTATGGAGCTTAAAATAGGTAAGCTGCCTCCAACAGATTTACAAAGAGGTTTTTTAAGAAAAATATTGAAACTGTTGGTGTAGAGAGAGAGGAAAGTGAACCTGTAGTTATTCTAGTTAATGGTGTACCAACAAAGAGTCGGAAAATATGGCAAGAGTTAGTAGATGTCACCAAACTTCAAAAGGCTACATTATATCTTGTACAAAACAATATTTATTATAAAAATGTATATGTGGAAGAACAAGAAATATCTTTAGAAGATGATAGAGAAATTTCAACTGGCCAAATAGAAAAAGTGGACAACTGCAGGAGTGAAGAAATTTATGAACATTACAGTATACATCCTCTACATTCAAAAGAAGTGATAGAAAACACGATTGAGTTATTCCAAATGAAGAAAGCAAAGGGAACTCCCATGAGTGTATGGGAAAAAAGTTTAGAAGCTGGTTGTTTTCCACAGCTCTTCCCTCCTAGAAAAGGTGGACGATATGATGAACGACCAGTACAGATTCCAGCTTCAGAATATCGTACAACACGATTGTACTCAGAAGATCCAAGATTTCGACAGTGTATTCCATATTTATTTCATCTTCTGTTTGAAAGTGACTTGTCTGGACTTTTATATGCAGTGAACCACATATTAAAAACAGGAGTTCAACTTACACATCTTTCTGCAAAGGAATTTTTGGACAAAGTTGAACAAAGAGACGCTCATTTAGAATCTCAGTTAATTAATTTGATGGCGTGTCAACGTGGTACTAATGAGTATTGGTATCGTCGTCACGGAGAACTTAAATGTATGTTAAGGAACTTAGGAGCCCCTACGTGGTTTGTTACGCTTAGCTGTGCTGAATACACACGGGACGATTTACTTGAATTTCTACGAGAAGCAAATTCAAATGTAAAAAACATTGAATTGAAGACAGCTGGAGAACTGTGTTCGCTGGATCCTGTAAATGTGTGCAGATATTTTAATCATAGGTTTCAAGCTATGATGTCTTTTATCTGCAATAAAAAATAATCCACCTCTTGAAGAAGTTATTGATTTCTTTTGGAGAAAGGAGTACCAAGCCAGAGGTGCTCCTCATATACACATGCTATTATGGATCAAGAATGCACCTAAATTTGGAACCGATTCTGATGAAACTGTTTTGTCTTTCATTGAAGACTATGTTACCTGTGCCATTCCAAAAAAAGAAGGAGAAAACAGCTTAAGACAACAAGTTTTACGGTTTCAAAGTCATCGATGTGGAAAATATTGTCGACGGAAATACACGTCAAAGGGAAAATTTTATACAAAATGTCGTTTTGGATTCCCACGTCCAGTAATTTCAAAAGGAAGAGTCAACAGTTTCATGTCAGCAGTAAGACATACTATAACTCGAAAATCTCCTAAGAATACTTACAACATAAAAAGAACTGAAGATTCAAAGTATATTAATGACTACAATCCAGTGATTTTGACAATGTGGAATGCAAACATGGATATCCAGTATGTTGCAGATAATTCGATTGCTGTTGCTCACTATGTTACATTATATATAACTAAATATGAAAATACGGAGTTGAAAGAAATGTGGGAAGAAATTTCCCAAGAGAAGACTCTTAGTAATAAATTGTACAGCTTTAGTTTGAAGATGCTTGCCCATCGAGAGATTGGATCCTACGAATGTTCGGATCGGTTGACCTCTGCAAGTTTATATTCAAAGTCAAGAGGAATCATTTGGGTAAGTCTAGCTCTTGCTGCAAAACGAAATCGAGTATTGAAATCTCTACAAGAAATTGAATACTGAGCATTGAATGAACCGGAAAGTACAGATATTGTTAAAACAAATATGTTGGATACGTACTATCCCAAAAGGAGTCCACATCTGGAAAACATATGTCTCTATGAAGTACTGCAACATTATAGTTTTAAGAGAAATGTTACAGAAAATATAAATGAAGAAAAATATGCAGTAATTGGATGTGATGGATGTTTGGTAAAACATGCCAAAGGAAATCTTATTAACCACAGGAAACTCAGTTGTGATACTCCAGATAAAAGGGAATTATTCTATTTAGCACTTCTGCAACTCTTCAAGCCTTGGCGTAGTGAAATGGAATTACTTGGAGATTTTGACTGCTGAAGATTCTTTTAATGCATGTAAAGATAGCATTGAATGCACAATTTTTACAAATGATCTACAAATGTTAAATTAAGAGATTGAACAAGAAAATACTATTGCAGCTGAAATAGCTAGAGACAGTTCTCAAGATAGTCAAAGTTCTGCTCCACTAAGTCAAGATCCACTAGGACAACCAATTCTTGAAAATGAAGCAGCAATATCCATGAATTAAGTAGAAACGGCAATGCAACAAGCACAACAGGATATTATTGAGTTGGGAAACTTGGAAGAAGAACTAAATATTGAACAAAAAGAAATATATCAGCAAGTGACACAACAGATACTGCATGGTATACTGCATGAAAAAAAAGAATACAAATGCACATCATTTAAACCTATTCGAATGTATATCAGTGGGCAAGCTGGAACAGGAAAAAGTTTCTTAATTAAAGTGTTGACCAGTTATCTACACAAAACAACTGAATCACATTTATCTTGTGTTGTAACCGCTCCAACTAGGTTAGCAGCACACAACATTAAAGGGACTACGTTACATCGATTACTCATGCTACCAGTTGAACATGAAAATAAGTTGGAATATCACAAGCTATCTGGAGAAGCTTGTTATGAAGTTTCAAGAGTACTCAAGTAAATGAAACTTCTAATCATTGATGAGGTGAGCATGGTGTCAAACTTAATGCTTGCCTTTGTACATTTAAGAATGCAACAGATTTTAAAAACAGATTATGATGTTCTATTTGGAGGAAAACATGTAATTGTATTCGGCGACCTACTACAACTTACTCCTGTAAAAGGGCAACCTGTTTTTTAAACACTTGTCCATGAAGACACTATGAAATCTTTGGGAAGTATTGGAAATGTCAACATTTGGGGGCCGATTCCGATCTCGGTCGGAGGCGCACCCAATACCATTCGGTCGGGAAAAAAGCCATGTGAAAGCCTGTTTCCCGACCGATCCGTACAGCACACCGAACGAGTAAGTACGATGCGCACAACAGCACAGAATCCGGCCGAGCAGTACTCACCCAATCCAGGCGAATGTTCACCAACCGAGGCGAATCCGGAAACGCTGAATCGAGTCGCATGGAAGGGAAAATGCAGCTCCGTCCGGCCGAACAAGTACGATGCGCTTCCCGTACGCGCCGAACCCGTCGCTACGCACGGCACGTCAAAGCATCCGGGAGAGGCGCACATAAGCTCCGATTCGCGCCACAACACAATCCACGGCTACGAGACGAACACGCCAGCGACGAGGACGACGCGAAGCGACGAGGACGACATGAAGCAACGAGAAGGACGAACGACACGAACCAACCATGAATCCCTTCGTCCCGATCATACCAATATTCTACATTTACTACCGGAACAGGCACGGACGCGTACGGCGCAGAAGGTAAGTCAGACACCAACCACAAAACACATACAACACGTACACGACACATCACACACACACAGAGGGATGCAGAATATACTTACACCAGCAACAGCAGCACCATAGGGGCGGGATGCCCATCACCAATGCCACATATGCACACAGGGGCCTGAATGCGCACCACCACCCCTACCCAGGGGGGCAGGATGCCTACCACTACTACCACCCTCACCCAGGGGGCTGGATGCCTACCACCACTACCACCCTCACCCAGGGGGGCTGGATGCCTACCACCACTACCACCCTGAGCCAGGGGGCTGGATGCCTACCACTACTACCACCCTTAGCCAGGGGGGCTGGATGCCTACCACTACTACCACCCTCACCCAGGGGGGCTGGATGCCTACCACTACTACCACCCTCACCCAGGGGGGGCTGGATGCCTACCACCACCCCTACCCAGGGGGGGCTGGATGCCTACCACTACTACCACCCTTAGCCAGGGGGGGCTGGATGCCCACCACCACCCTTAGCCAGGGGGGCTGGATGCCTACCACTACTACCACCCTCACCCAGGGGGGCTGGATGCCTACCACTACTACCACCCTGAGCCAGGGGGCTGGATGCCTACCACTACTACCACCCTCACCCAGGGGGGCTGGATGCCTACCACTACTACCACCCTTAGCCAGGGGGGCTGAATGCCTACCACTACTACCACCCTCACCCAGGGGGGCTGGATCCTACCACTACTACCACCCTTAGCCAGGGGGCTGGATGCCTACCACTACTACCACCCTCACCCAGGGGGCTGGATGCCTACCACTACTACCACCCTTAGCCAGGGGGCTGGATGCCCACCACCACCCTTAGCCAGGGGGCTGGATGCCTACCACTACTACCACCCTGAGCCAGGGGGGCTGGATGCCTACCACTACTACCACCCTTAGCCAGGGGGCTGGATGCCCACCACCACCCTTAGCCAGGGGGCTGGATGCCTACCACTACCACCACCCTGAGCCAGGGGGATGGATGCCTACCACTACTACCACCCTTAGCCAGGGGGGCTGGATGCCTACCACTACTACCACCCTTAGCCAGGGGGGCTGGATGCCCACCACCACCCTTAGCCAGGGGGGCTGGATGCCTACCACTACTACCACCCTGAGCCAGGGGGGCTGGATGCCTACCACTACTACCACCCTTAGCCAGGGGGGCTGGATGCCCACCACCACCCTTAGCCAGGGGGCTGGATGCCTACCACTACTACCACCCTGAGCCAGGGGGCTGGATGCCTACCACTACTACCACCCTGAGCCAGGGGGGCTGGATGCCTACCACTACTACCACCCTCACCCAGGGGGGCTGGATGCCTACCACTACTACCACCCTTAGCCAGGGGGGCTGGATGCCTACCACTACTACCAGCCTCACCCAGGGGGGCTGGATGCCTACCACCACTACCACCCTCACCCAGGGGGGCTGGATGCCTACCACCACTACCACCCTGAGCCAGGGGGCTGGATGCCTACCACTACTACCACCCTTAGCCAGGGGGGCTGGATGCCCACCACCACCCTTAGCCAGGGGGCTGGATGCCTACCACTACTACCACCCTGAGCCAGGGGGGCTGGATGCCTACCACTACTACCACCCTTAGCCAGGGGGGCTGGATGCCCACCACCACCCTTAGCCAGGGGGCTGGATGCCTACCACTACTACCACCCTGAGCCAGGGGGCTGGATGCCTACCACTACTACCACCCTTAGCCAGGGGGGCTGGATGCCCACCACCAGCCTTAGCCAGGGGGGGCTGGATGCCTACCACTACTACCACCCTGAGCCAGGGAGGGCTGGATGCCTACCACTACTACCACCCTGAGCCAGGGGGGGCTGGATGCCTACCACCACCCCTACCCAGGGGGGGCTGGATGCCTACCACTACTACCACCCTTAGCCAGGGGGGGCTGGATGCCCACCACCACCCTTAGCCAGGGGGGGCTGGATGCCTACCACTACTACCACCCTCACCCAGGGGGGGCTGGATGCCTACCACTACTACCACCCTGAGCCAGGGGGGGCTGGATGCCTACCACTACTACCACCCTCACCCAGGGGGGGCTGGATGCCTACCACTACTACCACCCTTAGCCAGGGGGGCTGAATGCCTACCACTACTACCACCCTCACCCAGGGGGGCTGGATCCTACCACTACTACCACCCTTAGCCAGGGGGCTGGATGCCTACCACTACTACCACCCTCACCCAGGGGGCTGGATGCCTACCACTACTACCACCCTTAGCCAGGGGGGCTGGATGCCCACCACCACCCTTAGCCAGGGGGCTGGATGCCTACCACTACTACCACCCTGAGCCAGGGGGGCTGGATGCCTACCACTACTACCACCCTTAGCCAGGGGGCTGGATGCCCACCACCACCCTTAGCCGGGGGGCTGGATGCCTACCACTACCACCACCCTGAGCCAGGGGGATGGATGCCTACCACTACTACCACCCTTAGCCAGGGGGCTGGATGCCTACCACTACTACCACCCTTAGCCAGGGGGGCTGGATGCCCACCACCACCCTTAGCCAGGGGGCTGGATGCCTACCACTACTACCACCCTTAGCCAGGGGGCTGGATGCCTACCACCACCCTTAGCCAGGGGGGCTGGATGCCTACCACTACTACCACCCTGAGCCAGGGGGGCTGGATGCCTACCACTACTACCACCCCCACTCATAGGATGGACAATGCATGACACAACCAGCACACCACAACCTAGGGAATGCAAGAAAAAGACATCCCCCAACACCATGACAAGCGTGTGTAGACTGTGTCAAATGCCTACAACACCGAACATGACTTTGAACATACAATGTGACCCCCTAGCACATGTGCCACACATATATGTGTGTGGCACCCACAATGCAAGCAGGCCATGACCATTGTGGCAATGGGGTCCAAACCCCCATCATCACAGTGACCAAAAGGTAAGTGTGGGGTCCATAGCTGAAGCACATTTTGAACAGTGTGGCAATGGGGTCCAAACCCCCATCATCACAGTGACCAAAATGTAAGTGTGGGGTCCATAGCTGAAGCACATTTTGAACATTGTGGCAATGGGGTCTAAACCCCCATCATCACAGTGAGCAAAATGTAAGTGTGGGGTCCATAGCTGAAGCACATATTGAACATTGTGGCAATGGGGTCTAAACCCCCATCATCACAGTGACCAAAAGGTAAGTGTTGACAAAGAAAGAGCTGCAACTGCCAAACTGCATGGATGATTCCTGGTCACAGAACAAAAAACACATCAGTGGCAAAGTAGTGTATGTGTCCCATTGCAACATAAATTGGGTGAGCCAAATACTGCAGTGCAAATAAGACATACCTTTGGCCATGTGCAGACAAACAACACCCATGGGGGCTGACACTGTCAACATTCATCAATGACACAATGACAGAAGTGACCATCAGAATGCAGACCCACATATTTGCACCAATGGGCACACAAATGCAGATACCCTGTGGAGACTGCAGATGTGAGGTGAACAGATACCATACCATGGCAGCAATGGGACACACAAACCATGATCATTGTGCTGACCGATGACCTAGGAGTCCCAGGGACAGCAGGGGAAACCCACAAAACTACATACAGCCAATGGCACACCCAAGATATGCCAATGCAGTGGTGCAGATGCACAAACACAAACAGGCAGACCCACACTGCACATCATACACAACAGGTGAGGGGGGGTGCCAGTGTCCCCAGGCAACCACACAACACATGAGGAGACCTGAATACCAATCATACAGATGTGCATACAGTGCCACACAAAGGTAACTCATGGATCCAAATCCCCTATGTGGGCAAGCAGGCATTGTCAGATGAGAGGGAGCACAAATCACACATGTCACACAGGCACGTAGGAACAGAAACTGACACAGCAAGACACAGACACACCACAGCACCACCCCCAGGGCCCTCACAATGTGGTGACCCTGGGCTGCATTACAATCCCACTGTGATGACAAAGCTAAATGTGGTTCACACTGTGAACCACAGTCATGTGTCCTGAGCAACAAACTACCATCACACCTACACAAGCACAAATCAATCAGCATGGCCAGTAAGCCAAGGCCAACATGGAGGCAGGGGCCTAGCCGGGCAACAACTCTCATCTGCACACACTCAACACCACACCCCTCGACCTCCAACAATGTGCAGCAGTGAAGTACTCATGCACTGGTGACATTGCACATGCACCCATGACTATTCCAGGGTGGTGGGTGGGAACCAAGGTGCAGGAACACATCACACATGGCCACTCAACAAGACTCCTGAATGTCTGACACACTGCACACTACGCTGTACATGGACATGACGGCAATACCACACCAACCAATGGGATCCCAGCCACAGTCACACACCAATGAAGAAGCCAAGGTCACCCACAAAGAACACACATAGACAACAACCAACATTGCAGCCCGGACCCTGAGGAGTGCCAGCAGTCACACACACAACGTGTCACAATCACTGAAAGATAACACAAACTGGAAATCACATGACAGGGGCAAACAGCAAGTGCCAAGGGGAAACCTGAGTGTGACCCATCTGCGTCTGCACACAAACTCAGCCCTGACAGCAAACACACCTATGGGTGACACCCTGATGACCAGTAATGTGCCATGCACCCACATCACAGAGAACGCAGGGAGAAGACTTTGGGGGAACATAGGTCAACTCAGCAAGCATCACAAACAGGTACAACACTAGGGATCACAGCATGCACAGCTAAACGGAAGTGAACACACAGACATGCACATACAACACACACCTTGGGCGCAGGCAATGTCACAGGTGTACACACTGCCATGAGGGGACTCCACTCCTGTGTGAGGAAAGCTGTGCCATATGTTGCCTCAGTAGGGCCCCATCATGTCAGCTGAGCACTTGGTCACACAATCAACAATTAGCACCAAATGAGGGCTCCCGTCACATCAGCCTGGTCATGGAAGTGCCAATGGAATCATCAGCACAGATCCAACACACTTGTATAGCAATGTTGCACTGTCTACACGGATGAGTCCTTCCCCATTGATGCCCAAACCTGCATGTCCAGTGGAGATGGCCACACGGTCAGGGAAGTAGACGAATTGAACAATGGCAGGCACAACAGATGTGCAGGGGTGGAAGCCACAGATGTGAAATAGCTAATCTAAGTAGGAAATCCCATTGCCAAATACTGAACACATGACACCCTCAGATGCTGCTATGGATGACATGGATACACCACAGGATAGGACACATTCCCCCTGGACCACATGGGTTCCTGCACAGTAACACTTCATTATCATGAGACCAAATATCACCATCACTGCAGCAAGGGCATGGTTAGCATCATCAACAACATGTACATCGGAAGCATAAGCACTAGAGAACAGAAAGTTGCTTTATTCAGCATATGTGTGGAATGAAAACAAAGTCCAGAAAAAACACAAAGGCCAATGGCCAGTCCATTGTCAAAGTCCAAACTTGGTGACAGTGGCAGATGTCACCCTACGCATGCCTGCACAAAACCAGGGACAATCCACTAGGAGGGGCAACCGGGGTGGCAGGCCAGGCACCGCAGGGACAGGATCAGGGCTCACCAGGAGGAAGCAGGGAAGGGGTGGTGGGTGCTGGAGAGCCACTGACAACTGCAGTGGAGGTGTCTGACATGGTGTGTGCCGGCACAACTGGGGGCATGACTCAGATGTTGTGGGTGCCGGCACAACTGCAGTGGACCCTGCAGATGGAGTGGACAGGTCCGCCACTGCAGTGCCCAAGTCAGACAGGGTGGTAGTGGACTCCACTGCAGTGCCTACCACCAGGGGAGGAGAATGGGGAACAGGCAAGGTGGGCTGGACAGAGGGGGAGGACACCCTCACCACATCAGTGGCACAGACAAGCGCAGCGGGGGTGTGGTGCCGGGAGAGCAAGTGCCAGGGGGAGAAGGCCGGATCCTCTTGGGGATGGTATATCTGTGGGTGGGGGAACCTGGGGCAGGGTGTGGTGGGGGCACCTGTGGAGTGGGGGCCTGAGGGATGGAGGAAGGAGACCTGGTGCCTGAGCTGCAGGGCGGCGGCGGGGTCTTGCTCTTATGACTCCGGGGGACTTGCGGGTGGGGGCCTCAGTCTGTCTGCGCCTGGGGAGGGTGTCCGGAGGCGAGGGGCACTCTGCTCCGTGTGGGTGGGCTTCCTCTTCCCCCTGGATGCTGGAGCAGCTGGATCGGAGGGGAAGAGGCCGAGGTCACTGAGGAAGAGGCGCTGGGTCTTTGGGGTTGCAGGTGAGGCAAGGGAGGGTGTTTTGGAGGGAGAGGCAACTGAGGACTGCGCAGTGCTCGTGGATGCGTGTGTGTGTTCCAGGGCCCCATCCCCTGTGAGTCTGGACGTGTGTGTGCGTGTGCGTTTTGTTTGTGGCGTGTGTGTCTGTGTGCTGGATGTGTGTGTGCTGGTGTGTGCCTGTGCCGGTGTGTGTGTGCTTGGGATGGGTAAGGTGCTGGGGAGTGTGGATGGAGCAGAGGCAGGAGGGGTGAGGGACTGTCTGAGGAGGGACACTGCTGCCGTCAGGGAGGAGTCCATGGACCTATTGCCCCTCTGTAGGTCAGACATGCCCGATGAGATGCCCTCCATGAACGACACCAGCTGAGTCAACAGAGCGGTGTGCGCATGGAGGACACTCAGCATGGCTGTCTGCCCTACATGGAGCTGGCGAAGGAGGTACACAGACTCCTCACTCTGGGCAGCAGGGGACACAGGGGCAGGGGTGCGGTGCCTGGCCCAAAGGAGACACGCTCCCGAACATGGGAGCCTCCACGGACCTGGGGAATGGGAGCCGATGAGAGGGCGGTGGTGGTGCTGGTGGTGGCGGGGACAGCAACACTAGCTGGGGTGTGGTGGCTGCTGACACCCGCCTCCATAAGGGAGTCATCCTCTGAGTTGCTCTGGTCCTCAGCTGAGGTGGATGGTGCTGAGGACTCCTCGGTGTGGCTCCCCTCGCCCTCCGTGCCACTGGGTCCCTCCGACCACTCCTCGGCTGCTGACCCAGTCTGGCTCTCCGGCTCCTCCTGGTCCGTGGAGCTGTCCCCTTCCGTGGCCGTGGATGTATCTGCAAACAATGGGGAAACAGACAGACATCAGTCACCTACACCAAACGCACACACCACTGTGAGCACAGCACATTACAGAGCAAGCCCTGGCATCATTAGTTGTACATTGCTAAAAGTGCCCTAACTGAACAGGAGCAGCCAATTGTCAGTCTGATGCCAACCATGGCACTCATATCCCACATGGCCTTGCACCCATCTGTCTGGTGTCTGTTGGATTGCAACACCCCAGTGTGGACACATGCACCAACTACACAGTAGTTGGACAGTGCAGAGGACACGGTGTAGCATGTGGACATGCACACATCACAGCTCTTGCCACTGAGTCAGTACAGGTTTCCGGATGAAAGGGATGCCCAGAGTCAAATAGGAAATGCATGTGATGCATACCAGCGACAGACACCATGATGCACCCATGTCCTGATAGCCATCGCCACAATGGTGTGCATGTAGCACATGTCACTCCCCTGCAGGATCACCAATAAGTAGACACATGCCATGGCGGAGGCATGACTGCTAAGTCATACATCACTGTCAACCAGACAACAACACTCTGCACTGTGTCACAATAGTAGGTCATGGGGAATGCAAGTCCTGGAGCTGCACAAGTGCACATGTACATCCCCCCCACAACACATCATCTTAACCCTCATCTGTCCAGGTCATACCTATTGGACATATGGGAGACCTGTGACACTACCCTCTGAACCTGAGCCCCTCACAATCTGCTGTGAATGGGGAACAGCTGCCTGAACTTCACATTCGCATACCCCAGTCTGCACGGGCAGCTGATCAAACACCTATGTGACACACAAGTATCGTCTCCTATGGTCACATCTCCAGTGGCATGCTGAGCCCCTACCAAGAAACACCCCAGCAGTCCTGGCAACTAATCCACAGCACACTGACACAGAGGCAGACACCTGAGGGGTCAAATCACTGCGCACAATGTGTCAGCTGATACACGGGAGTGGGAGTACAGAGTGCATTGCATGGCCTGGAGTAGGCATGACTGTCCTGCCCCACATGAATGAGGGATGAGCCCTGGACAGTGGATAGCTGGCTATGTATGTGTGACACACGTAATCTGCACACTCCTGGAGCCCAAACATTGTTCCCACCCGCTGCATGGGCGTGTGCCACATACCCCAGGCACATGTGGTGGCTCAGCACAGCAAGTGGACCGCATATCAAAGCAACACGCAGATTACATGTCCGAACACAGGCGTAGTGTGAACAATGGACCCACCCATGATGCCCACAACAGAGTTAGGGAAACAGATGCTGTCCCCCACCTTTAGTGAAGCAAACTGCAAGGACACAGTCCCAAGTGACACAATTCCCTGAATGTAAGGGCCACACCTGGGTATCAGATGAGGAGTGGGCAGTGCACAATAGAGGGACATGGCTCCTGGACAACATGACTGCTGCATTGTGGCAGTTGAACCAGGCCAGAGGAGGGCACAAAGCATGTAATACAGAGTTCACAGTGCAGTCTTTGACTCACCCCCTCCTTGCTGCTGTCTGGCCTTCAGCTGCCCATCCAGGTCTGGAAACACCACCGCCAGGATCTGGAGCATGTGGGGGGTCAGGGTCTGTGTTCCGCCCCTCCTGCGAGGAGGCGACAGCTTCAACTGGACCCGTGCAATCCTCCGGGTCCAGCCCCGAAGGTCCTGCCACTTCTTCTGGCAGTTGCGGATCCGGCGCTTGTAGACCCCCACGGACCGGACAGCCCGGACGATGTCCTTCCAGATCTCCTGCTTCCGATGGGCATTAACCTGTCAGGATGACAAAGTGAAAAGGCCATTACTACACATGCAACATATCCGTGCATGACACAGTTGTATATACATGTCTCAATCACAGGGGCACATGATGTACACAGGCAGTGCAAAGCTGCCCATGGACAGTTTGCCAGACGTCACTACATGGTATCATTGCATGGGAAGTAAAACCTTGTTCAAATGCACTGTCACTGCACCATACCTGTCCAGTGCATGTCACTACACACTATGGGGGTGACAACTACTCAGTGAGCCTGCTAGCCAGTGGCGTGCAGACTTTCTGCCTTGCTAGTCAGACAATATGCACATTCAGAAAGGCAGTGCACAGAACACTCACCTGCTCCCCTGGTGTCCCATACAGCTTGCTGTACTGTGGAAGTAGGCTGTCCAGCAGGGCCTGGTTCTCATCAAGGCTGAAGCCTGGGGCTCTCTCCACAGTACGTGCCATTGCAGGGTCCAGAGGGGCAGAGACAGCAGCAGTGCAGTGGCAGATGTCGTCCTGGAGCATGTAGTGCAGGCAAGTGAGCTCTCAGGGGAACAGCCAGCAATATATATGTGCTGGAGAGGCAGATACTGTCCCTTGTGTCCAAAGTGATAGGTCCAAGTCGTTTGCATCTTCTGAATCTGGCCAATCCATGGAATAGCAGCACCAATACACGCCCACAGCATCCTTCAAATCTTCAACTTCATGACATACATGATTTTGCAACATTGTTGTGGGTGACCAACTGAATTTCCAGCAACCGACTCGTTCGAAATTCGAAAACGCGTCCGTTGCTAGGTAAGGCCATTGTCAATGGGTGCGCACCGATCGGTCCATTGCGGTACAACGCGTACAGGTGTACAACGCGTACCCGCACACATTGAATGCAATGGGCCGGCCGGGGGCACCGATCGGTCCATTGCAGTACAACGCGTACAGGGGTACAACGCGTACCCGCACACATTGAATGCAATGGGCCGGCCGGGGGCACCGATCGGTCCATTGCAGTACAATGCGTACAGGGGTACAACGCATACCCGCACACATTGAATGCAATGGGCCGGCCGGGGGCACCGATCAGTCCATTGCAGTACAACGCGTACAGGGGTACAACGCGTACCCGCACACATTGAATGCAATGGGCCGGCCGGGGGCACCGATCAGTCCATTGCAGTACAACGCGTACAGGGGTACAACGCGTACCCGCACACATTGATTGCAATGGGCCGGCCGGGGCACCGATCGGTCCATTGCAGTACAACGCGTACAGGGGTACAACGCGTACCCGCACACATTGATTGCAATGGGCCGGCCGGGGCACCGATCGGTCCATTGCAGTACAACGCGTACAGGGTTACAACGCGTACCCGCACACATTGAATGCAATGGGCCGGCCGGGGGCACCGATCGGTCCATTGCAGTACTACGCGTACAGGGGTACAACGCGTACCGCGCACATTGAATGCAATGGGCCGGCCGGGGCACCGATCGTTCCATTGCAGTACAACGCGTACAGGGGTACAACGCGTACCGCACACATTGAATGCAATGGGCCGGCCGGGGCACCGATCGGTCCATTGCTGATCAACGCGTACAGGGGTACAACGCGTACCCGCACACATTGAATGCAATGGGCCGGCCGGGGCACCGATCGGTCCATTGCTGTTCAACGCATCACTGTACAAGTGACTGGCATATGTCACCATGCCTGTCTCAGATGGACATATGCCAGCCACAGATAGCTCCCAGGGAGTGAGGGGCACACCTACATCACGACAGCCTGTCCAAACTTTATCATAAGGCATGTAAGGCTGCATTTCCTATTGTGTGTATGTTGGTGTACATGTTGTCCTGTGGGTGTCACCTGTGGGCAGCCACCCCCAGGCTGTGCACGTGTTCATGGGGACAGGATCCTGGGTGTTACGTGTACATGACCACTGTGATGTGCAACTGTTCATATCTGTGCATGTGCCATGGTCACATTTCACGGTGGTGTATGTGTATGTCATGTCACATACCCCGTGAGTCCCATGTGGGACGGTATGTTTGAGCCAGGGTGTCCCAGTGGCACAACAGTGATGGTCCTCCACAGTCTGTGTGCATGTAGTGTTTACAATGTCTCTGATTTCATGTGCACAATGGGAGACAGTCTCCACATCCACGTTGTGTGTGCATGGACTTTGATGTTGTGCGTGTGTGTGTCACAGACGTCCATGTCTGTCCTGCCGTGGCAAGTGGGACCACTACCTGTGGGGGTCATGGTTGTTTTACTGTGGTGTATACATGATACTCCATGTAATGCCAGTGTCCATGTGGCAATACAGGGTCCCTGGGAATGTACCTGTCATTGAGCTGTGGTGCCTGGGGCACATCTGTCCTCACATGTCACTGTGGGGGTGATTGTGACACGGCAGCAGGAGATGGGAACTGTGACACGGCCTCATGATATCCAATGGGCAAACCTGGGACTAATTGATGCCACTTGTTGGACCGTGTTGACAGATGTTGGCCATGTATGTACCATACATGTCCTTACGGAACTGCACACTTCATGTAGTTGTGCCTCATAATGATGTATGTTGGGATATTGAGTGTGTTCAATGCCGCATATGTGGGGTGACTGACAATCTTGCTTACTTCTCCTCTGCACTGCAGGGCTCCTGCTGTCCATCGACCATTCCCAGACCTGGCAACGATGGTGGAACGGGACAGCATCCGACGGTACCGCTTCACCAGGCAGCTGATTGAGGATTTGGCAGTGCAGTTGTCCCCACATTTGCAGCCTGGCCGGCCGTATCCTACAGCGCTGACCCCCAAGGTGAAGGTGATGGCAGCCCTACACTTCTTTGCCACCGGTACCTTCCAACATACTGTGGCGACTGCTGGTGGGATGTCACAGACCATGTTGAGCCGTGTGCTCCGCGATGTTTTGGCGGCAATGTTGCTATTCCTGAACCGGTACATCTATTTCCCTAGACTGCGACGACTCACTGACGTGAAGAGTGACTTTTATGCCCTGGGGAGGATGCCGCATGTCATTGGCTCCATTGATGGGACACATGTGGCTTTGGTACCACCACAGGCCCAGGAGCAGGCCTACAGGAACCACAAGCACTACCACTCGGTCAATACACTGGTGATGTGTCTTGCAGACATGACCATCACACACGTGTGTGCCCGTTTCCCTGGTTCAGCACACGATGCCTTTGTGATGAGGAGTAGTCGCATCCCCAGGATGATGGCACAGATGCAGAACCAGCGTGCCTGGCTTGTCGGTGTTTACTGACTTTGTGCCA